>JAKSZP010013147.1:0-373485 GCA_022478985.1 Massospora cicadina
TCCCTACTCACAGTTTCATTCTTCAGCTAATTTTTTTAACTCAATTATCCATTAAAACAAGTCCATGGTTTTTATAAAAGCCCAAGGGTGTTAGGTTGGTCAACCCTCTATTGGTAGCTAATCCTTAACTCATTGGGAAGCATGTGGGGTAAGGCTCTGGTCAGAGATAATAATCATCATTGCTTATAGTTTAGTTATTTACATAAATGTTTTTGTTTATTGATAATTGACATTTTCACATAGGCAACTCAAGTTGTCCTTATAGTGACACAATTATTGGATTTTTTACAGCTGACAACAGAAATTATATCTGATAAATTGACTACTAAGAGATGCCTAAGACAACTTGGTTTAATTTTCTGGATTTAATATAAGCTTAACTTATATGAAAATACATATTTTACATTTCTTAATGGATATTAGTTCTAACTCTTAAATTATATAATGGATATGGACTTTTGTATGAGATAAGCTCACAGGTTCACTTTACTTCAAGCAATGGCGTAAGTCATTTTACTAGAAAATTGTAATCTAAACAAAAGTAAGAAGAAAAGATAAAATTATGTTATCAATTAAATGTCTGTACTTTTTAAGACCAGAGATGAATCAAGATTGTTTTGATTGGCAGGCTCAATCCATGAATAAAGTTAGAATGGATCAGGAATACAGAATTTGGGTTGCAGAACATTCTTAGAGCTGGAAGTAGATTAAAATTTATCTTCCCAGGGTGGATTCAATTTAATATTGTCAACAGTAACATTAGTCCTTATTATGTTATGTGCTCTGTGTTGGTTAAGTTTTCCATTATCTAATTATAATAAATTAGAGATACTAAAGAACAATGGATGTCATAAAGCTTGCATTTTGAGAGAATGACAAGATAAGTTTTGAATAAGGAAATGTTACCTAACATTTATTTAATAACCTTTTAGTTGGGGCGATCGCCCTATATCATTGGTTGGTAGCTTGCCTAGAAAGAAATTTATCCCAAATTCTTCAGGTTGTAAACTTGGAATTACAAAATAGATCGCTTGGTTTTTTAAACTAATATTACAAATGATTTTAAGCCTTAGGCCAGAAAACCTTTACTAAAATAAAAAAAGATGTTGAGATCATTGCAAATAATATATAAATCAGAAAATAAAAGGTAAGGCTTCACACATGCTATGGAAAAGCCTAACAATATTATCATTAGAATTTGAATCCATATAACTATTACTGTACTTCCAAATTTTTTATTAGGGTGTTAAACCTCACAATAAAATTTTGGATAAACATGTTTTATGTCAACTCAAGTTTACTGCCTTTTCTTTTACTTTGAGATTATAAGATGGGTCAACTCAAGAGGAGAGTTGATCACGGGAGTACAACAGGGATATTATCTCTATCAGGCTCATTGTGAACGTTCTTGTCATTTAAAATCACTTGGTAGGAGCTTTAAGAAGTCCTATGTTAAGATACTGTTGCCTGTACTTTCTTAGAACTCAGCACTTATTATGAAACTTTAATTACAACAAGGAGTATTTTTTGGACAGAGATTACCAAATTGTTAAGATTTAGAGTTAATACTCCAAGAAATACTAGAAGCTCCTTGGGGATGTCTCCATTAACACTAATAATGTGAAGCTTAAAGTTGGTTGGAATCTAAAGACAATTCTTAGTGACCAAATTCTGTTGCTATTCAGGAATAACATATGATCCTCTTAAGCATACAATGGGAAAATTTCTAAATTGTCAACTGACTACGGTAATAACCTTTTTCTTTTTCCAGTTGAGTATAATTTTAAATAATGAAATATAGTTGAGGATTTCTATAAAAAGGACTAAAAATTTCTATGTCGTTCTTTGCTTTCAAAATTGTATGTATATAAAGGACAATAAAAAAATACTTCACACATGAATTTGACAATTCAATGTATTAACTATAACATCATTTTAAAGAATATTATAACTGTTGTTATTCAAAGCTACCTTGAGGAACATTTGTGACAAGCTCTTCAATCCAGATTGGTATAAAGGAATAAGCTCCAATGACTTAGATGTTTTATATTGCAGATATTCTATAATATTTACCATAGGTAATTCTAGAGCCAGCTTAATATTTCTGGAAAAGTGACTACTGCAAAGTTTTATTTTTTTGACATTAGGTGCATCACTGTATGGAAATAAGAAGCTATTCTAAGCCAAAAGGTGATAATAATAAGGTTTACAACATGGCTTAATTACATAGCAAACGTCGCCTTGCAAGAAAAATAACTAAAATAAAAGCTCCAAAGTTTAAAATAAAAAGATATGTTTCTAAAATAAAGAACTTAATTAAGGATAAAAAGCCTTATTTTATATGATAAGAGACAAAGTTAATTCCCACATATCTTTTTAAATAACATACTCCATTGTAAAGCAAGTTATTGCTTCTAATTCCAGCACCAACTTAGGAATAAATAAAAAGGTGGTTCAAATTCTGTGGCATTATTGCCCTAACAATTGTAGTTATAAAGTCATTGTATTAGTTGGCAAAAAGTAATTTGATTAATTCTGATCTTTACAGCCAAAAAACAGCTATTATACTAGTAGCTCGTCAGAACTTCTTAAATCATGACCAAAAGTTGTGCAAAAATGAGCTCTATAATTTTTGATCACTCTAAAGTTATCAAGGAATGCTCTATTAATTTTGTAAGCTAAAGCCATCAAAACTAGCCATTAATTAATCAGATCTGGCTTCCCAGTTTACTTAGATGAAGATATAAGAGTATTTTTGAGAAAGCATAATCTAGTTAAAATTCCAAAAAATCTTTTTATAAAAGAAGAGATCATAATAACTGACAAACCAGTATCCAAAAATGAATGAGCCTTTATTTTTAGACCGCTATCTGATTACAGGTTAAACCTCCATATAAATTAGGAAATGCTAAGACTCCTTTATGAAAAGATATTTTAATCAGCTCCTCTATCATAAATGAACTCATCTACACTTCATAGATGGTTGCACTTATTGTATAGCTAAATTCTAGTATTGAGTATATAGTTCAAAAATCTTTTATTTTTTACACTGAGCAATAATTATAAACTTATTAAAAATAGGTGTTTTGAACACTTAAGAATATTTCATTGGTTATGGATTTTAATAAACTTGGTATTTTTATTTATATGGAGCTCCCAGTACATATCAACCTAAGCTCCTCCTTCATACTCATTATCATAAAATTTGGTAATGTCTTTTTATAACAAAGGATTTATAAGAAAGTATATCTGATGTTTTGGAAGGTTGCTCCTCAGTTAAATTAGGGTTTTCAGGTAATTTGGGGGTATTAGTTATAGAATTAGCTGTATTTAGGCTGATTCATCTTTCCCCTTCTCCTTCTTAACTTATAACTATTGAAGTTTCATATTATTCTAAAAATTATGTTTGTTGCAAAAGAAACAAGTATGACATTTATCTCATTTAATGTGGGTGTCATCTTTAAATTTAAATTTATTGTGGGGAAGGCCAACCATGGGACGGACACTTCCAAATATGATTCAGACGAGGCAAAACTTAGTACCAGGGGAGGCACCCCAGAGAAGCGATGCTATCTCTTGTTGCCAGCGGGAAGCCACTTATGGGAAGGGGGAGGGAACGTGTGTAGGGGACGTAGCCACTATTGAGCACGTGTGGAGGAAGGGGTCTGATTTGATGAACCAGACTGGGAACCAGGAGGAGACCAGCTGTCAGCGACGCGGTGGAAGATATCCAAACATCCATGCTTGAAAGTGATCCACCAAATGAGACCAGAATCTGTGGACAGCTTCAGGGAGGGTGGGGATGGATCCAGCGATGGCATCCAAGACAATCGTGTGGATAGTCCACATGGCGATTGCAACCACCAGAGCACGGAGGGAGGGTGGGAGGGGGAGGCCATTGATGAAGCAAACATATCTCTTGACAGACTGAAGGGATGTGTTTGATCCTGGCCTAGCAGACGTTGGACTTCGCGCCATATTACTTTAGAGGTGGGGCACTTCTCCAGGCGGTGAAACAGCGTTCCATACTGGCCACACACGACACAGGATGAGTGTAAAGCATTAGAGCGCTCAGCTGTATGATACACCCGCCTCAGGCAGCGCCACACATGGGAGCGGACTTGAGGCTGCAACAGAGGATGGTGTGCGTATTTCCAGATAGTCTTTTGGGTCTCAGTAGAATAAGGGATGTCCATCATGTCCAGGTAGTCCACCCTGGATAGGACTTGGGGTCGAATGGGGATCACGCCATCATGGATGGGTAGCCCCTGTACCTCTTGTGTGAACTGAGGAGAGGGGCGGCCTCTTTGGGTTGTATGTCCACTAATACAAATTCTCCACTCTGCACTTCGCATGGAGAGTAGGATTCGTTTGTAGTGGGTTTTGGTCCCGTGAGGACCTGTGGCTGATGTGTGTGATGCGAGGTATTTCATTAGGGAGTGGGGGTTTGATGGATTGTTGAGGCCCAAGGCTCGGGAGAAGTTGAAGTGGGACGCGTGGGACCAGTGTTGGGATGGGAGTGTAGGAGCAGTGACGGCCGCAATCCAGGTGCCCAGGATCTTGGCGGCATGGGTTTTGAAGTCAAGTAGGCCCATGCCACCATGATGATGAGGGCCAAACATGGCTTCTAGCCGTACAGGTGGAGGCTGGCCTGACCAAAGCCAGCCTTGTAGCAAAGCATACAGGGATTTGAAGAAGCTTGGGGAGAAGGGGATGGCGTAGGCTCCGAACCAGACTTTGGATAGGAGCATAGAGTTGGCAAGAACAACCCTGCCAGTGAGGGTAGTAGGGTGGGCTCTGAGAGAGGCTATTCGCTTCGTCACGTTGTCCAGTATATGGCACTCCATTACTGCTGACGTGTATCCACCTGCCTCCAACCACACGCCCAGATGGCGTACCGGTCCTATGGTAGGTCGTGGCACAAAGGGGAGCACCAGTGGAGCGGTGTTTTTTGAGTTAGTAAGGCGTGGACGTGGGCGAGCAGATGGGCCAGGTTGGGAACTACTTGCTGGGGCCCAGCAGTTCTGAAACTGACCAAGGAGGATGATTTCAGTTTTGGAGGCATTCAGTGCCGCGTTTAATTGGGAATATTCCTGGATGAGGGCTTCAAGCGCGCGTGCATCTTTGTTATTAGACACCCCCACCACGCAATCATCTGCAAATGCCATCATCTTGACTGGGGTTTGGCCTGGCACATGGACCCCAGTGAGTTGGGCATTCACATTTCGCAGTAGTGGGTCAAGGCTGAAGTTGTATAAGAGTGAACTCAGGGGGTGCCCTTGTAGCAGGCCCCTTTGAGGATGGACTACTTCTGTTAGGAAACCTGGGCCGCACACTGCCATTGTTGCAGATTCCGTGAGCAGCATCACCCAGTTAATGAAGCGGGGAGGTAGGCGGAATTTTTGGAGGCAGGCCCTAAGGTATTCCCAGTTTACTCTATCATAGGCCTTTTGTTGGTCCAAGAATACAAGTGCCCCAGAGGCTGTGGACTGACACACATTAGCCACAGAGTGCACGTTATCCCAAATCGACCTTCTGGGGATGAAACCAAATTGTTCTGGGGAGATGGTGGCAGATGCTACAGTCCCTAAATGGTTAGCCATGATTTTTGTTAAAATTTTGGTGTCTGTGTTTGTCAGAGAAATGGGGTGCCAGTTGGCTAAGTCTAGCCTATCACCTTTCTTGAAGAGTGTGACCGTAAAGGCCTCATGTCCTCCTGGTAGGAGGCGCATTTCCAACAGGCTTTGGTTGAGTGAGGCTAGCAGCAATGGGGATATATATTTAAATTATTTTTTGTAGAACTCATATGGAATTCCATCTGGGCCTGGGCATTTTCAGTTTGGCACACCGCGAATGGTAGTCCATAATTCGTTCAGAGTAATTAAATTCATTATTTCTGGGTATTGGAAAATGGTGCAGATATGAGCTCTGTTGAGAAATTCCGCCATTTTGGCCAGCTGAATTGGTTCAGCTCAGTATAACTTGGAGTAATATCTTTGCATTTCGATTGCCACTTTAGCCGGTGTGTCCACAATAGAATTATCTGATCTTTGCACCTGTGTGCAGGCCACACTCTGGTGTGGTGCAAATTTTTTTGAAGAAGTATGCGGTGCACTTGTCACCTTTAGTGATGCGTGTGGCCCTGTATTGGACACAAACCTGATGTTTGTGTTGCCTTTCAAGTGCGTTGAGGTGGTGGCTGCCTCCGCCCACTTCTGGCCCCATGCAGGGCTATATCCTGAGGCTGGAATGTTGGACTCCAAGTGGGCCAATTCCACCAGCGCACGCAATATAACTGCCGATGTGGCTCATGAGCATCTGGATGAGAGATGGCGATAGTGGCGGATGGTGTCATCTTTGAAAGTTGCCCATGTGGAAATGGGGTCCGCGCAAAACGGTGCAACAAACAATTTTGCCAAAGTTGCCTCTTCCACCCACATGGAAAATCCTGGCGATGCGAGCTCTGGGGGGCAGATTTTGCACCAATGTGGGGCCTTTGCAACTGTGACAGGTAAGTGGTATGTTATTGAGACCAGTCGGTGGTCGGAGAATTCCATTTTCGTTGTTTTGAAGTGGGAGATGTGGGGTTGGAATTTCGCCGGCGCTAGAATAAGGTCAATGCGGGTCATGGACCTTAATTGGCCATTGTGGATGTGGGGACGCGTCATGTTTTCGAGCAGTGGGGCATGTCACAGCAGCGCATCCATTAACCCAAGGGTGGCTTTTAGAATGCGTAGTTCTATGTGACCCTGTGGGGCATGGGGTGAGGGCAGCCACCATTCCGTTGGTGAGGTTAGCCAACAGTTCATGTCACCAATTAGGAAAGAATTGGGGGGTAGCAGGAGGGATTTGACTGACAAGAAAAATTTCTGACGCTCTTGTGCACCGTTTGGGGCGTAAATGTTGACAATTGTGTGTGCAACATCAGCCCATGAGAAGGTGACAACGAGCACTTGGCTCATTTAGGAATGTTTCTGAAGATATAAATTTGAAAAATTGTTTTTCCAAATTAGCACCCCACAGTGCTTCGACCAAAAGGATAGGGATGGTAGGAGCATTGTTTTCCAAGCTTCCTCAGAACCTCGTGGGCAGTGGGACTCCTGGATGGCCAGGATATCCATGGGTAAATTGTTTTGTAAAAAACTCAGTTTCCTAGCCCAGGACAGGGAGGCCTTGAGTCTGGCGAGGGGATATTCAGCATCCCTAGAGGAAGGTTTTCCCATCGCACCTTAGGTGCAAGGGGGTGGCCCCTGTACAACCAGCCTTCTTCCAGGTCCCCACGGGCTTTCACAGCAGCGCAGGTATTAGCAGCAATGCTATTCGGGGTTTTTGTTAATTTTGCGGAAAGAGTCACATTGGCTTTGGCCTCGTTTTTGTTTTCCTGACGTCGGATGAATTTTTTGCGGTGCGGATAAGTTTGGTGCACCGTCGAGTGGGGCAAAAAAATTTTTTTTGGTTGGGATAGGTCCCAAGTCAGTTTCGACTGGGGCTTGGGTGCAGCAATTGGGTGAGATTGAATCTCCCATTGGATCCTCGGATTGAGTGGCCCATTCAGCATGGGTCTCCCAATCTGATTGGGTGATGGATTCCTGAGTTGCTTCCACCGCGAAGGTCTCCATGTCCTCCTGGCATTGTGAGTGTGGGATGGTGGTGGTGGCCTTGGCCGCTTCCTTGGCCGCGGTCCTATGGGCCTGCTTGGACTTCTTCTGCTCCTGCGGGGAGATGGGCTTTACCAATAGGTAGCAGCCTTGTGCTCCCCACAGGAAAGCCTCCTTGGTGCTTGCAGTTGGTTTGTAGTGCGCCTCCCCGCTGGCCATGGCCGCCAAGGGGTGCTCTTGGATTGTGATGCCCTCTTTGATGGGGCATGCATGCACCTTATGGCCAAACGCGTCACAGTGGGTGCAAATGGGGGGCGCGCTGTCCACAGTTACCCAGAATGGGTGGATGGTGTGCCCTGTGATATCAATAAAGGTGGAGTGCGGGATCTGGGTTAGGTCCTTCATGATCTCCTCAGTTGGGGTCAGAACTGCGATGGCTTTGCTGGTGCACAGGTGTGGCATCAGCGTGAAACATTGCATTTCGAAAGATTGTATTTCTCCATATATGGCGAGATCATCTTTCAGGTGTTGCTCCAAAATGTCACGTTTTACCGTAGTAGGCAAAAAGTCAAACGTGAGGAAAATTTGGTTTGATTTTGTCCATCTGGTGCATTTAGTTTCGACGACCCATTGCCCTTTGGAGAGGTTGACCACTATGCACACCGCTGCAGCCTCATCTGCTGCTATTTTGTTTTTGAAACCTAGGTCCAGCCAACTGCGTGACATGGAGTGAGGTGCCACGTACACCACGGTCGGGAAAATGTTGTGTACATCTTAACAAAATTTTTCCCATAGGGCCGTTTTTTGGATGTCCAGATACACATGGACTCCAAATTCCACTGACGAAAGTGGCTGAGAATGTGGCATGTTGATGTACTGGTTGCATCATGCTTGCCACGTGAGTATCTCCAGGGAAATTGTGACCGCCAGTTCTTTATATTTTTTTCTATTCTGCCAGATTCTCCGTGGCGTTTTCAAAAGTTAGAGGCCGCAGGCCTTCCATCTGCTCCTCTTGCCTTGCTTGCCCAACTGCTTCCAGACATGGGCGCAGACTAATCCCCGCTATGAGATTATCAAACTAGATTTAGTCTTGAATTGAATGGGTTGCAAAAGTGTTTGCAACGAGAAAGAAAAGTTTGGGTGTCATCTTTAGCTAACACTACTAGGTTTTGGAATGCTAGACAGATTACTTCAGGCTTATGAAAATCAGATACATAAAACATAGTCATCTTAATATTAAGAACCAATTAAAAAAACTTCCTCACAGATTTATATCTTTGGAAGGCGAGGGTGATTGAATATTCCAGAGATAAGCACTGCAATAGCATCATCCTTTGTAAGCATCTCGCTATTCAAAAACATTTTCAACTTTTCATAAACTATGATGCAAATTCGAACAATTAACTTTTCTCTTTATAGTCAGATTCTCATATAAGATTTTTTCATAAACATAGTTTTTATTAAACAAAACTCATAAATCATGGCATTGTAAACTTCTTGAACAGGATGGAGGTGAACTATATGAGACAACATGAGCTCTTATGCCATGTAATAAAAAAGAAAAAATGTGCTGAAGACTTTTAATAATGTTAGACCTTCTATAGCAGTTCATGAACATAAAAGTATGCTTCCATACTTCTTTTATAAGGAGTGAAGCTTTACCTTTGAGAGTGGGTTTAAAAACAACAGTGCAAAGGCATAGAAGAAATTGAGGGCTGGAGTAGTTCTGTGAGAGCTTTTAGTATCATAAATCATATATTAATAATAGGTGCACACTGGGAGATCTGATATTACAAAGATTGAGTAGTTACTATATGCTTTGGACTTTATTAATGGAGCTGTTAAAATCTGGGCTGCTATATGGTTGCTCTCTTCTGCGCCTAGATTTAAGCTGCACAGATCCTTTTCCACTTGCTTTGATTGTTTTAATATATAAACTGGTGTCCCCCTTGGGTTGGGACCATCTAGTACTAAAAAAAAAAATATATATATAAACTGGTGTATTAATAGTATGAAGACTAATATTATGTTTGATTGCTCATTAGCCAGGTTGATTGAAAAATCCAACACTAGACAGGTGCTTCTTCATCTTGAAGATATTTTGATACTGGTAGGGAACGCTTTCCCTATTCTCTTCTCGCAGAGCCAAGCAGAGACTTGATGCAACAAACTAAGGATATATGATCCTTGCACACTTATCCCAAGATTAATGTTATAAAACCAATGTAAAAAACCCAAGTTATTATCAAGTTTAAATCTAATTTTATTAGGGAATATTTGGGGGGTTTATAATATAATTGGCACACAAATTTTCAGCTGTATGCTGAGAATTATTTGCTCTCATATACTGGTTTGACCCTCAAGTTTAGGCACCAAATCTCGTCAGGTATCTTTGACTTAATTTTCTTAGGCAGTGTAATCCTTGCTGTTTGGCGACCAAATTATTAGTGTTAGGACTTGAAACCAAAATTGTTGTCCAATGGAATTCTACCACTTACCACTGCCATTAGAATGCTTAGGTAGTTTCCAGTGACTCCACATCCATTCTCTCTGAACAATATCCAATAATTCAATTAATTGATGTTGTTCCCTCATCAAATTCATACTGAATATCATTGGGGATGATTCCTGACGATACATTCTCTAATTGGCGATTGTTGCCAAGATAAAAAATTGTAACTAATCATCAAATTCATTATTGGTCAATAGGTTAGTAATGTGGTCAACTGAAATTCCAACAAAAGCTCATCGTTAGTAAATGATCGTGAAATTTACTAATCTTTCTTCTATTTATGACAACAAACTTACTTTTATAGATATTCAATAGTTCTTTGTTGAGCAGACCCACTGATTCTAGGATTTTTGTCAGTAACAAATTTATCAAATTTTCTATATAGTATAGACTTAAACCATGCACAAAGGTGTTTATCTTTTTCTAAAAATGAGGTCTTTTAACTAGAAAACTATTAAAAATATTTGTAGATGATTAAGTGTTTTAACTTTGTTTCATTATTATTGAACATGAGAGAAACTCTCTCAACATTCTAGATGGGAAGCGATACCAATAATTCAGCTTGAGGTTTATACTACCTACAACTTTTCAATCTTCTTTGCTACATCACCCCATCTATCTACTTTACATATGTTTTGTACTCATATTCAGTGGTTGTTGAATTTTTCTGCGGCTTTACTTGACCTTAGATGTGATTTTAGTACATCTATGTTCACCAAGCTTATTGCTCTTGTACTTATACCATTGTGGATCCAGCAACTTCTTTTTGAATGGATTTGGACATGGAATTCTCCTTGTAAAGATTCCTTCTTTGTTTTTTTTATTTTTCATGGCTTCTTTATTTAATGTTTTAAAAAATATGGAGTTTAAGTTAGCTCTGATTCAAAATGAAGCTCCCACAAAACCACCTGAGTGACCAAGTTTAAGTAGCAATAAGGGACTGAAGATCTCTAGTCAACGAGTATTAAGCCATCTTTGTGGGTGCATCAAAATGGCCTTGATGCGCGCCATAATACTCAAAATACACTAAAAAAGATAAAGAATAAAATTATTGAAAAAGAATCTATTTATAAAAACAAGGGAAGAAATAAAAAAAATATTCCAAACCCTTAAAAGTGAGAACACAGATTTACTTTAAAGACAATGGCTTTGAGAGTTGATAACACTGTTCTTGGTTCTGCAACTACTTCTAGATTGCAGGCATTCCTAGGTTTGCATTTGGTAGAATAGGGGCAGACCACAAAGTGTTATATAATTGGGGCTGAGACGATGATGGGGCATGCCATGATTTATGCTTCCTAATTTTTAATTTAATAATTTTTCTAGAAATATAAAATTGAGATGCGCACCACCCTCAATATTCCAGCGCTTACTTTACAATGAAAATTCTTAAGATAAATTAGAAAAAAATCAGAAAACAAAAAAGGAAAGGAAGAATTAGGTTTTACAAATTTAGGAATCACAAAAAAATATGTCCTTATAAAAATTAAAATTAGAATAAAGGATGTAAGTTTTTGAAAAATTGAGGAAATTTAAGATATTGAGAAGCGGTAGGGGGAACTTACTTAGAGCAATCTGACATCTTGGAGGTATAATTGAAAAATTTCTTTACACAGAAACCTTACTTTCTTAACATACAGACTGCTTCCAATGTTGGAAAGGAGTAG
The DNA here is from genome assembly GCA_022478985.1 of Massospora cicadina. Taxonomy (NCBI): domain Eukaryota; kingdom Fungi; phylum Entomophthoromycota; class Entomophthoromycetes; order Entomophthorales; family Entomophthoraceae; genus Massospora; species Massospora cicadina. Next base: position 11,778 of record JAKSZP010013147.1, read on the forward strand.
GCATGATTATAAGAGTCTTCCCACTTATACAACTGGCTTTTTCTTTAAAAAAGGGTAGCATGCATCACCTGTTTATTGCTTTTTGTGGAAAGATTTATAATAAAAACCATCTTTTAATGAACATGAGAAAATATAGCCTTGATTTTTATAAAAGCTTTTAAGTTCTCTAATAGTATTGAGAAGAGATATGATAGAGTTTCTTATAATCTTAGCATAATGTCACTTGAGTCTCTGGATGGTGTGTAAATCAATATAGAACGCTTCAAGGTAATCATTAGGTAGTTGATTACAAGGTAGATGAATTGATCTACATATCTCTTCAAAATGTGACCCTTGATATTAGGGGCTGGTAAAGTTAACAATAATATACATATAACATGTTAATAGCTACAGCAGAAGCTTAAACGAATTTCTAAAGCTCACTAGGATTCAGTATTCCTATGACCAAAGCCAGGTGATCTGAATTATGTTTTGGTTAATTATCTAGATTTCAGGATGGTTACATGAGAAATGTTTTTCTGAAGATTTTATTGCTGGACTAGTCATATGATCATTGCCTACAACTCACTATTCCATTATTTAACCAAAAAGTTTACTCTCATTTTGTTGTTACTTATCTTGATAGGCAGTATAACTACAGTATATTATACTATATAATGATTATCAACTGTTATAATCCTAAGATCACTGAAAATAGTGAAATACCTGAGGAGATTGTTAGGCATCAATTATATGACTCAATAGTTTGTGCCCAAGAAGTCAAACAGTCAATACTTGAAGCAGCTTAAAACTCACAACAAAAATTTTATATTTTTGAGGGTGTCAAGTAACTCTTGGGTTCCATCAGCTAGAGTATCTGTCCTATGGTATGTTTAGCAATAGGATTTATCAAGGTTAAGTACCAAAAAGAGATATAGATAAGACAAAGTATCTTTTTTAGTATAAAATATGGGATATTATACATTACATATAACAATATAGACCTTACAAGGAAAAGGATCAATAAAATATTTGGGGGGAGGAATTTGGATGAAAGTATCTTGATCAAGCGATTCATACACATTGTACAATGCCTTTGTAGAATATTTTTGGTAGAAAGAAGGATAAATGACTGTACAAAATTGATGAGACTTGGTATCACTTAGGTTGAAAGTTGGGCAGATCCTTGATTATTACTCTTTTAAGGGTACGTCTTGATTTACTGCCATATATGTCACCTTATGTACTATTCTCCTGAAAATTAGATGATCCTTCCTTTTGATTAAGCAGAATTTCATCTTGGGAAGTTTTGGGCCTAAATTGGTCTGATGGAATTCTCCTAACATTAAGTTGAGCCTTACTATCAACTTTTCAGTATGATTAATTAATAGGCTTTCTTTCTTAGCTTTTGGGATTGGGAGGTAAAATTCTCATAGGAGCTGATTAGACGATAATTAACCCAATATTTATGATATTCTGATATCCAATACCACCCCCTTCAAGAATATTTGCAGGGAAGTACTAACATAAGAATCAGCTATGATGCGGTTGATGTCCACTCCAGTTTATAAAGACTTGACTAAGTATTAATCTCTTCATTTGTAGGTTATAGCGTATGGATCAACCCAGTAGAAATCTAATTTTCCTCCTTGGGACACTGTATGATTGTAATAATATATGATATAACTCTAAAATCTCAAAAGTGAGTAAAGGCTGGAAGGGTGCATTTGCTTCTTGACCTTCTCTTGTAACTTTTTTTGACTAGATTTATCATTAACTCTGATTGAAGTTTTAAAATTTACTGGACTAATCTTTATAGAACTTGTTCAGACTTTTTTGGTATTATCACTGGTAACTTCGCGGGATAATAGAGCCAGGGTGCCAGGTTTTCTTGCATATAATAACTTGAAGGATGACATTTCGATGATACATTGGAAAATTATCCTGTAGGCCATCAATGCTCTTGAAAGATATTTCTCCTAGTGTAGTGATTGTAGTGGCCATCTTGCCTATACTAAAACTAATATTCCACTTGCTCTTTATACATTTACATTATTATGTTGAGTTGTTGAGCTCTGAGGATAGTTGTTGAGTTCTCATGTTCATAGTTATGATTCTCAAAACCCTTTAATAAAGTTTTCTGATTATTTTATAACATCACCTGCAGGCAACTGCGCCTAGTAAATTTATTAATGAAAAACCAGTCATAGCCTTAGCGGTCTGCGTGGAAATGGCAATTGCTTTGACCCACGTTGAGAGGTTAATATGACTAGATGATAAGTTAAACATTCTGTTAAATCGTGTAATAGAGTCAAGGCGAGCCTTAAGATTAAGCGGAAATTTTATTGATGTGAAACAAATCGATTCACTATTAATAGTTTGGTGAATCGAGGGAATTCTGAAAATCTTGTGATAGTAAAAAACTCCTAAAATGGAACAAATAGGAGATTAATAAGAAGAAAACTGGAATTGACCTAGAATACTGAGATAATAGTTGAGAGGAAGAATGAGAGGGGAAGGTTTTGTTAGTAGTCCGCAGATAAGCTCTGTGTTTTTTATATTATAATAAAAGCATTAATTGGGGTGATTGCTCCCTAATTTAAAATCAGTTTTTATTAAGGATTGGCGATCTGCATATCCTCCATTCTGTTGCTCAGTGGCTAATACCCTGTGTAAACCAGATCAGCGGATTTAGCCCATATTGCTGAAATATTAACAGTGGTGCTCACTACAGGGGGCCACAGGTCAACTGTAGCATAAATTGCACTAGGGCATCATGACGAGCCCTAGCTCTTTACACCAAAATCTAATTGGATTTCATGATTGAGCTGGGGATGCAATAGAAGCATCCAATGAATAACTGGCACTTTTAATGGTGACAGAGCCAGGGGATGAGGATACTATGTTAGAATTGCAGTTAAATGCTTGCCCGTGTTGGTGTCAGATCAACAGGGCAGGTCCACAAATGTGACCCTTCAGCAACTGCAGGGTATTATGGAATGGCTTTTGCGGGGGTATGACTCTATGAAGATGAGGTGGGGGAGCATGCTCTGAGGTTATTTTATAACCAATGGGACCAAGAATCTCATTATGTGTTGTATTTGTCTTACTTTAATGTGACCACCACGGGGCTGTCTCTCTGGTTCAGCACCCATGAAACTGGTGGAATATTTTGGATTATACGTGCAGCCTTCAATTTTTTAGCTACTTTGTGTAAACCTGACATAACATTGAGATCAGGGACGTCATGTGGTCTGTTCAAGTGCAATAGAATGACACTCTCCTTTTACTTGACTGCCTTAATAACTTTCTTTTGGAGGTCCAGGGGGCGCTAGTGCATGTGGACAGTCGTGTTGTGGATGTCCGCCATCGTTTGGATGAATTAGTGCCCCAGATGAATCATGATTTACCACGAGTAATAGTGGAACTGTTAGACTGGCATGGCCTATCAGGTGAATGGATCCAGGATTTCACAACTCTGAGTAGCAACACCAAGAAGTTTATGGTGGACCTGGCGGAATAGGATGAAGGGATTGGTGCAGCGTTGGCTCAAACTAAAGGCTGGGAGACCCTGACAGAGTGGCAGATGACGGATCACGTTGACTCCGTTGCAGTTGAATTAAAAAAAATTTTCATGTTGAGCGGAGTAACCAGCGGATGGTAAACATACGACCAGCTCTTTTTTGGCGTCCCCAGATTAAAGCCTTGATGTGTTGGACTAATCAGGTGGAAAGTGCTAGTCAGAAGCTCATAGGTTAACACATTAACCTTCCATTTATTGAGATTGTGGAGTATGCTGATATGTGAGTGCGTTTGGATATCCTTTCCTGGGCCAACAAGGAGCTGGTGTGAGAAAAAGCCGCTCTTGTCAATAAAGTAGACGAAGCAAACCAATAAGCGCATGGCAGTGGTTGGCATAGCGCAAGAATGCAGGTCACATTGGAGGACGTTCTCTCACGGATTCAGGAAATGGAACGTAAACTGGACTTTAAGTGGGAATTCTGCCACAAATTCCAAAGTGAGTTTGAAACGCTTCAACTGGGGGTGCAAGATGGACTTTGTTAGTGATATTTGGTCAAAGCTGAGCAAATAACTGATGAACATTTTGCTTAACAGTCTGGTAAGAGAGGAAAGGGTGAAGTCAGCGGTGAGTCTGGAGAAGAATGCTACGGATTGGCCAGCGATTATCTCTTGGGGGTTGCAGCCATTACCCCTTGCAATCCAACTTCTTCCCAGTCCATTTTGGCGGATTTGCATCCATTAGCGCAACCCTATTATAGTCCACAAGGGGATGTTCCCCTTGACAGTTCAGAGCCTATTGTAGCTGTTTCTCACGCCAGGAGTCTGGAGCAAGGTGATTTTGTTTGTATTGACAAGTTTCCACCCTTTAGTCATGATGGGGGGGTGTGCACGGATTTTAAAATGGTTCAAATTTTCCATGGAAGGGGCATCAGATCGGCAAAAGCAAAACTGTTGCTTTATGCTCTAGATGTTGAGAGCACTGACCAGGTCACTCCGTCATCTCCAAAGTAGTTCAGTATCTTATAAATAGTGAAGTAGATGGTGCTCCATCTGTTTGGGGGAACGACTAAGATGGTGCAGCATAAGCCCGACTTTCTGACCATACAGTTTCACAAGAACGAGTCCCTGGTGGAGTTTACAGAGTGGTTTACAAATGCAGCTCATGTGTTAGTGAAAGCCGTTATTAAACAACGAAGATGTAGGCATAGCCATGATGGCGGCAGTCAAACCATATTTTGAACTGCATAATGCTATGACTCACATACTGAATGAAGATGCAGGGCTTCTTCAAATTATTAACACTTTGCACCATCTTTCCACTACGTTCAGTGCTTCCAATGTGGAATTGAAGGCCCTGCTACCGCCGCTGCATACTCATTGGTAAATGGACAACAACGACCCAGATATAATCTGTTGGATAATATTCATCCACTTTATATGTTGGTGGATCCTTTCCTCCCTCCTTATGCTCAGCCACGACGTCCCCAGCCTATCTTCGTTACTTCAGTAAACTTTTAACCTGGCCCTTCAGGTGAAAACTATAGATGGGAGCCATTTATGAATGCTTGTTTCTCGTGAAGACAAAAAGGACATTATGTGGATAACTGCCCAGTCAACCAGCACGTGCATGCAGTGCCATCTGTTTTGATAGATCAGGGAAAAGCTCAAGCAGAGTAGAGACGGGACACTCTACCTCCACTTTTTCAAATTTATTTGCCCCTAGAGATTCCCAAGAGTCACTTTGCGTTAGCCCAGTACCCAACCCGATATCTTATTAAACCAACAACTTCCAGATATAGACCTCAGCCTTCATTCAAGAGAGCAACTATCCCCCTACAGGCTCTGAGTTCCAGAGATGTGCAAAAGCTGTATGCATGGAAAATCCTTAAACAAAATGGTAGGAGTGATGCTGGACCTTCAGCGGACGTCGCTTCCCTAGTGAGAGTTAACGTAGCCATTCCAGTAGAAAAGGTCGCCCAGTAATATCCACATGTCAGTATGGGTATAGCCACTTTTCTTGGTAACAAAATGCCCTTGGAAGTTCACGTAGTAAACCAATGGTTCTTCTTATTCAGAGTGTACCTACTGTGATAATTTGTTTATAACACAAAAATTCGAGCTATTATAGATACTGGTGCCCCAGTTAATATAATCTCCACCAAGCTAGTGGCAAAGCTTCCTCTGAAGCCTAATGTGGATCACAGAGTAGTGTATTGGATTGTGGGGGCATAAAGAACTGTGAACAAAGGAGCTTACAACGCGTTACCTCTGAGATTTGGGTCAGCTAGTACTTCTGCTCCAGCGGTGGTTCTGCCAAATAATAACTATGCCTTGTTGCTCAGTGCTGCATTCATGAGGCAAATTGAAACTATGGTCGATATGGTGAAACAAAACATTAGCATCTTGGGACAACAGATCCCCATTTACTTTACATAAAGTGAAATCCCAAAGGACCTATTACGCTCTAGCCAGGTCAATTTGACATATAGATGAGGTGACTCCTGTTCACTATTGGCGAATGAAGTGGAGGACCATAACCCTCCCCAACCAGATCTACTAGTACAAAGGTTTTCTGCTACGATCTGTGAGCACTTTGATAATAAATTCTGGGCATCAGGTCATAATAGGGACCAATCTCAAAATAGACGTCCCTGAAGGGCTATATGGGGAGATTGTGGGTCTCTACCAGCAATCGCAGCTTAAACCCCTTGTGGCTACGGGGGATACTGTTACCAGGAAAGGGGGAAGTGAAGTATTACTAGCAAATTACAGAAAAAGTGATAATGATTGAAGGCACCAATAGGTGGCTTATTTACACTTAGCTCTGATTGATGAGGTTCACCATATTCATGACTTTGTATTGTGGAAGGACCTCGTCCTATTAGTAAATTCCCCATTTAACATAATGGAAGTGGTTCCACGGGAAGCTCTAACCAGATTGTCGGAGGGACAAAAAGATAGGATGATGGCTTTAATTAAAGTATACTGAGAGATTTTTGCTTCTGATGACCACATTTGGGGTGCGCACAAGAGGTGGTGCATTGGGTAGACATGGGAAATTACCCTCCCATTCGTTCATGGCCTATTCAGCACTCAAAGAGTGACAGAAGAGGTTGTCTACCAACGAGGTAGACAAATTGATCAAACAAAAGATGTTTGAACCATCTAAGAGTCCATGGGTGTCCCCAGTACTAATTGTCAAGAAGAAAAGATTGCACAAACCGGGTGGCCATTGACTATCAAAAGCTCAATAGTTTTACAAAGAAAGATTATCACCCCCTTCCACTGATTAACAACAGATTAGATCATATTTGGAGGGGCTAATTATTTTTTTGCTTATGGATTTGATATCAGGGTACTGGCAGATTGAATTTCCAGCGGTGGAACGTGATAAATGCGATAAAATCACTTTGAAGGGGTTAAAACAACCTACACATATTCCACATGGTTTGTGCAGTGTCCCAGCTAAGTTCCAGCGTGCTATGGATCGATCTGAGGTGACTTAAAGCTGTCCTGAATTTTAGTTTAGTCAATGATATCAACGTGTTTTTGTGAACATTCACAGAGAATCTTGACCACTTGGAACAAGTGTTCTGCTTACTCGCCAATGCTAATATTAAAATCAAGCCTCAGAAATGTCATTTTAAAGAGCAATCGGAATACCTTGGGTTCGTGGAGTATTCAAGAGGGTTTAAATTGCAGCTGGCGAAGGTGGAAGCTATAAGAAAGATGACCAGGCCAAGTAATGAATGAGATATTGAAGTGTTTTTGGAATGGTTGATTACTACTGTTGGTTCATTCCTAACTTTAGTTGTTTTGGGGCTTCACTTTTTGAGTTGTTGAAGAAAAAAGTCACTTTTGACTGGATGAAATGATGATAAAAGGATTTTGATGTCTACAAACCGCGTTAGCAAGCGCGCCCATTTTGCAATACCCCAACTTCTAAAATCAATTTATAGTGCAAATGGAATCATCACTTTCCTCTGTAGGGGCAGTATTATCTCAGAAGGATGATGGCGGCTGAGAGCACCCTTCACATTTTGCAGCCAAAGCTTAAAATTTCATGAACGGAACTACACTGTGACTGAGCAGAAGTGCTTAGTGGTGATATATGTGTATAAGCTGTTTTGGGTATATCTCCACAGGGTGAATTCCAAGTGGTAATGGATCATGCATCTTTGCGTTGGCTGCAAAATCTCTGTGAACCTGAAGGATGGCTTGTGCATTGGGCATTGAAGCTTCATGCATGTGATTTTGAGATTATACATCGGCCAGGAGTGAAACACCAAAATGCAGACTGTCTTTCACAGCCACCAACGGTCGCCATTATGGCAGATTTGGCTGACATTATGTATGAGAAGATGGTGGTGAGCAGCAACCATGATGAGCCGCCGCAAGTGATCAAAGTTCTAGATGGGCTTAGACAGGATACCTTCTTAAGCGATGGGGAACTATATAAGTGGATTGGAAATTGTCACTGAAATTCCCTAAACCCTCTGCTTGACCAGATTTTTTTATGGATGCAAATTTGGTAGGACATGGTGGGTTGTGAAAACGTTGGAGTTTTTGCAATCCTGCTACTATTGGGAGAGTATGCATTATGACATGCTGGAGACAGTTAGCTGTTGTCATCAGTGCCAAGTGGAGACAACTTTTCACAAGAAGACCACATACCAACTGGTTAAGCCCCAGTTCGCATGGCATACCATTTCTTTTGATGTGGTGAGGCCTTTGCCAACTGGCGCGAACCAATCTAAGTACATAATTGTAGCAATTGATCATCCGATGAGATGGGTAGAAGCCAGGGCGATTAATGATTTGGGGTGGTCACCACCGCCATGTTTATCATGGAGTGTGTCATACAGAGACATGGCTGTCCGCAGTTCATCTTGACGGACAATGAAACCAATTTCACTTCACATATCCTAAGCAAGTTGAACAAATTGATGATAATCCGCGGGGTCTTGACTACACTCTACCATCCAGAATCCAATGGGATGGTGTAACGGGTCAACATAACATTGGTAAAAATACTCTTAGGCTTGTGAAAGATTGACCTTCTGAATAGAGTACCCTCCTACTCACAGCTGTCTTTGCATATAATATCTGCTACCACTCGTCCGCCAGCAAGAGTCATTTCCAACTGCTCTATGTTAGACATATAGCTTTACCTGTTCTGCTTTACTTGTGTGTGAAGGATACTTGTGGCGTAGAAACGCAGTGTTATTTGACCAATCTAACAGAGACGCTGATCAAACTACAAATGGAAGCATATTCTACCAGCTTGGCTAAGAAGATGTGTGATCAGGCAGCTGACTAGAGTAGATGTAGTGGACTCCCACAATCTGCTGTAGGAGATCATATCTTGCTCCATGACCAACATGTATCTGGACAGAAAACAAGCTCCTAACATTTGGAATGGGCCGTTTGAAATAATTGAGAAAACAGGTATTGATGCCTACACCATTAAGGAACCATTGGGTGGTCAGATTATCAACCAAGTTCACGCAAAGTTCCTTAGAACATATAAGTTATAGGGGCTTATCATCCAGTCAAAGGGGGGAGTAATGTTGAGAAATTGATATGACTGGACGATAAGCTATACATTCCAGTGAATCATAAATTAGAGTCAAGGCGAGCCTTGAGATTGAGTGGAATTTATATTGATGTGAAATAAATCAAATGTAGTATCAATAGTTTGGTGAATAAAGGGAATTCCACCAAAACCTTGGATAGACAAAAGCTCCCAAAATATAATGAATAGGAGATTATTTTTCAAAAGGGCGGAATTGACCTAGAATACTAAGATAAGAGTTGAGTAGAAGAATGAGAGGAAAAGGTTTTGTTAGCAGTCCGCAGATAAGTTCTGCATTTTTAAATCATAATAAAAGTGTGTCAATCAGGGCGATTTCTCTATATCTTATATATTGGTTTTAATTAAGATCAGCGATCTGCATATCATCTGATCCGTTACTCAGTGGCTAATACCCTGTGCAAATCAGATCAGCGGATTTATTCCGTATTGCTGAAATATTAACAACCCACTTCATGAAATGAATGATCCCTACAATGATATACCAATTTTCTCTTTTGGATTTGAGAAGTGGACCTATGAAATCTAAACTATGTATTAAATAGCTTCTAAGGTGTCATTGGCTGATAATTGTACTTGTCCTTATGCAGCACCTGTTCTTATGGGTTAAGTAAGTATTTAAGTCTACCACTACAGAGCACAGTATTCCATCACAATAGTATCAATTTTTGATCCATTTATAATTTTTTCTATCTTCTCCATGTCTAAAGATATTGTGGGCTTGTATTAACACTGGTAGCCGTTCAGTAGGTGGCAAGTAAGGTAATCAGTTTGTTTCAACTTTCCTGTGTAACAATAATTCATCAATATCTTTAGTTATTATGTGTGCCATTTCAATATCTTTTGAGCGGGTTCATCTTTGTCTTCCCAAGAGTCTGGCTTCATTAGTAGGTTTTGTAGCTGTTCAGCTTTATCATTGTCTATATGTAGTAGGGGCAATTGTGCCATTCATCTAAATTCATGTGCTTTGTCCCAGCTCAATGAACGAAATTATGTTATAGTGCGAAGTTTGAGAGCCCAACGTACTAGTCTTCCTATCAGATCTTTTATGTTTTACAGCCAATTTAAAGAAGAGGTGTTCTATAAAAATTGGTACTTTGTACCATACAAGAAGGGCCAGAAATATTTTGCTGCAAAGGAGAACAGCTAGGTACTCTCTTACTATGACATTGTAATTTTGCTCAGCATTTTAACATCTTTTTGCTGTAATAAGACACTGGGTGGTCAGAGCCTATCATCCTGTTGCAAGAGAATGGCTCCTACGGCTAAGTCAGAGGTGTCTAGAGATAGGATTAATGGCTTCCCATAGTCTAGATGTCATACATTTTGTCTACTCTTTAACAAATCCACCATAATTTTTGAAAGCAGTTATTTGCTCTACTTTTCACACACAAAGGCTTTTGGAAAGCAACTGGGAAAAAGATTCAGTGAGGTGAGTGAATTAGGGATAAATTGATGGTAATATTCCATCATTTAAAATACCTATATACTATAAGGCTCTTTGGCTCAGGCATCTTGTATATCGCTTCAACCTTATTGTAAAGGGTTTCATTCTTCCCGAAATTTTGGCATGTCCTAAAGATTCAATTTATTGTTGGAGGAAGATAAACTTTGCAGGATTTAGTTAATGTGGTTATCTTGTAGTAATTAAAAAACTTGAGTTGGTCCAAATAATCAGTAAAGGTTATATAGAACATATTTATGTCATTGTTAAAACTTGGAGCCATTAATGACTCAATTGAGTAACAGTTTGTTGGATTTTCAGGATTTGTTTCCACTTTCTGCACAATACTTTTTGTCTCCCTTGTTCAACTGCACAGGTTCCTTGTATGTGCGTTGTTCAACTTGTTGAGGATAATAGATTATAATAGGCAGTAGTAGTATGAAGAGCACTACTATAGTTGAGCTTCTGGTAGAAAATATAGTTTTTAGGGCCAACGCCAACTTGGTGCTTTTTCTAATATTGAATTTGTCTGAAATTGTAGGGACTTCTTCCCTATTTCAAGTTGGTAGAACTTAACCTAGGATAGTTTCAGAGGCTCTTCTTCCTTCTCATCACGCAAAGTCTGCAAAGATAGTAATAATATAGAAAAAGGATTCTTATACTTTAACAACTCTAATTACAAGAGTAAAAACAGTCTAACTATAAATATATTTGAGCTTTTCCTTTTCTATTGCTTTTTATAAAAATAAAAATATTTATAGGCAATTTGACCAAACCTCTTCAGTTGCACTCCAATTGAGAAAGGCAGCCGTCTCCAATGAATTAACCACCAGGTCATGCAAAGTGTTATCTTCCTAATTATATTAGTTTTATTCTCTTCCTAATCAACCACGACTAGGTCTGAGTTGAAATGAAGAACGTATCACAACATCTTTGCTTAACACCCATTAAATTTCCCATATTTAGTAAACGTGCTTAGGTAATGGGAAGCTAACCTGTAAACAGCAGATTGCAATCCAAAAAAAGTAATTTAAAATTTGCTATATTACAGGCGGCATTACTCGCTAGCAATGTATAAACACCTTAGTCAATTGGCAGCTAAAGCTGATTGACTCCTACAAGTCAATTAAGTTATCTATAATGAAATTGACACCATAATCACTTTTTTGTCAGGAATCATCCCTGAAAAAATAATCATCAACCTGGCAGAGCATAATCTAGTGGCTTAGTATTTATTTACTGAAAATATATTACTCTATAAAATAGTTATTATATATACAATTGATAGCTCCAACATCTACTAGTGGGATGAATTTCCTAGTGAATAAGCAGATTAAACATAATAGAAGAAGCCGACTAATCCAGGCAATAATCCCAACACCTCCCCGCTTGACCATATTATTATGCTGAACATTTTCCAGGGGCTTACATCGCTTCAATTCTAACTGATCCGCCATCATAGTTTAAATTTGGAGTGCTCTTGGTTCATCTCAATCTCTAGTAAAATGCATCTTGGTTTAGTCCTTCTTATTTGCATATTTCCATTCCACGTCCTCCTTTCTGCTACTATGCAAAGTGCAGTTCCCATGGCCACACGCCATGCCATCCTAGTTCAGGTGGTTTTTCCAATAAAAAGATTTGGAAAGCCTGTTTTCCCTCAAATCAAGATTATATAACACCTCATCATTTACTAGACTTCTCAGGTAGCTTCTCTGTTTCTTTGTTCCCTGTACCTCCTCAGGCTTGGCTTCATTTCTTAAGGGACTACTCCCAGAGAATCTAGTTTCAACCCTCCCTGACTATACTGATTTGTTTTACTTCTTTCAGCACTTTGGGACTACTAGCGGCGGACCCAGTTTCAACACTTGTTGGTTCTACTGATATCATAAGGGGACATCACCAGATGTTTTTGTGATGACAAATAAAAATCGAATTTTGATATTAATTTTTGCTTTTATATTATTATATCTTATTTCTTTGCGATTTTTTATTTAGTATTCTTTTTATTTATTTTCATTATGTTATTTTTTAATGGGAATAACCTATTATTAGGTTCAGAGGTCCATCTTTTTGTTTTCCTACTCTGAAATAGCGGTTTTTTAGCTTTTCTCAGGTATTGTGGTTCAGAGGCCTACTTTTAAAATTTTACCACCTATCATGGTTCAGAGGCCCCCACCTGAAACTTGGTCATCACTAGGACTTGTCCTATTTTTTCTAAATTCATTGGTCCTTTGGGAAAATTACACTTATTACTCCTTTAATCCAATACTTGCGATAATTTGTATGGGCCCAGTTCATTACATGACTATTTGCAATCTTCTTAGGTGTGTAGGCATCAGTTGCTGCCTTGGCGAGCACTTGAAAATGACATGACAACAAAGAATTTAGCATATTCCTTTGTCAAAACCCTGGGAGTCGCAATAGGCTACCATATCTGCCACATGGTACTCATGTATTGCAGGTTAGTTCACGTCATCCGTCATCTTCCATTTACTTCTTTTCTTAATGTGGTATCAAATACCTGCAATTGCTGTTCAATCATTATACGTGCTTTCAATTCAGATATTTATCAGTACTCACCCCTGATGCTGGCTCTATTGCATAATACAAAATTGATGGTAATGCTTCACTTTGACCGTAAAGTAATTCAAATGGCACTTTTCCATTCCCCACATGATAATGTGTGTTGTAGACAAAGGTAACCAAACTCAGATACATTCCTCAAGCGGGAGTTTTCTCTGTGACTATATGTCTTAGCATTGCAGCTACCAATACATTAACTATTTTTACCATTCCATTTATTTCTGGCCTATATATAATTGATACTCCTTTTTTAATGGCCTGATGACATAATTGAGGGGACCAACTGTATATATAAAACTAGTCATCAGGAGGCCAAAAAGGTGAAGTTATCAGGCCTTCCTGACCTCAAACATACCCTAGACCATCGCTAGGTTCAGGCCAGATATGCCCAGGTTGGCCTAGGGGATGTTCATGACGCTCAGCCTTGTAATATGGCAAAGATGTTAAAACGCACTAGCTACATTATTAATGTCAACAGTTCAGTTTGGTTGCTCATGCAAATGGTGTTTAAAACCTGGGCAATTTTTGAATTTTTAAATTGGGTCAGCTGTGCCTACAAGAATTAACTTGAGTTTGGGCAATCATACTTTACTAACCAGGCCAATGAAAGCGTGCACTTATTGGTGCACTTAGGCTTAGCACCACTTCCACTAATTGATAATTCCCCCTGATTTTTTATGTTTCCTTGAGACCAACCTTTCTTGTTGTTTGATTTCCTTAATAAAATTAACTTTTAGTTTTTGTTTTTTTTGTTATGGTTTATGGGACAAATCTGCGCGCAGACCTCCTTGGGGAGGTCTTTAACAACGTGGGACGGCTTATTTTTACAAAATTATCTACAAGGTCTAGTGCACCATAGGCCCCTTGGTCCCCTCCATACCGAGGCACACAAAGCCTCCAGCATAAATCTTTGCTTGGTTATGGGATCCCCAATGGGGTCCACCCAGGTGTTGCAGTTTACATGTTACCAACTTCTCTTCACCACGTTATACACCCTTGCACTAGATTACTTTGGCTCTGGCATCTTTGCATTGACCTGTTTACTATTATCCTAATATCAAGTTTACTGGCAGTGTGATGGTGCATCTCTCACCTCCTCTCAGGGTATGGGAGAGTTACAGACACTCTCCTTACACTCCTTGTCACAATTTTAACCAGATGTAATCCTTTCAATGATTTAAGTTATTTGGGATGAAATGGCCAATACAAGCGGAATGGCTCATTGACTGAATTAAGTGGTATTTGATACGATTGCTGGTTAGTTTCTCCCAAATTGGGTTGAGCTAAAATTAGTTTTCCGCTGAGTTGATAAGTTAGGTTTGATTGGGGCCAATCAGTGGCCCCAAACTAGTATAAGGATCACCAGAGGCTAATAGCCAAGGATGATCCAATTAGTTAAATTTAGTATATGATAACAAAATCTGTGTATAACGTCAACTGCCATTCGTGGACTTTTGTGGGAATTTCTGAAAGAAAGCCAATGTATTTGCTATGAAACATCTGAATATGTTTATGCTGCCTAAATCAGAGTACTGGAAACTTATGCCAAGGATGCTCCAATTGTACTAATTATTTTATGTCAGCAGAATCTGATATCTATGAGTTCAAGGCCAAGATTTTTTCTGGCATCTCTTATTTTTTAAATTAACTATCGCCTGAATAAGGCAATTCTCATACAATCGACTGAGATGAGTCAAGACATGATGTCAGTGAGATGCCAAGATATTTCAAATTGAAGCGATGACCAGATGGTTTCCAGAAATTACAATCAATTTAGAGGTTGAATACAATTTTGATTATTTAAAATAATATATTATTCTCACTGGCAACTCAAGGCCAAGGATGAGCTAAAACTAATTTGGATATTGGGAAGGACAGGGCAATAGAGTTGACACCAGGGAAGAGAGTAGTGCATTGGAAGGCTGAGAAGAATGGTTGGCTAGGAAGGTCCAGCAGAAAGATGATAGGCTGCGATGGCCGCAGTAGCCCTTTTGTAAATAGTATAAATACCTGGCGCTTCCCTTTCAATAAATATCTCCTTTTGCCCATTCTCTTTTATGTTTTAAGCTAATTTATTTTGTTAGTTGAAGTTTAGGTAAGGGGATGCCCAAATGGCATAGGTGACATGCAAAGGAGTCAGTCAGCGCTGCTGGCCCTGATCCTAAGGAAAAACGGCAAGTACTGACCAGTCTTCATATTTGCTGTCCTGACAACTAGCAGAGCCCACAGTCAATTTTCTCACACTCCTCATCTGATCCCCATCAATTTATTAAGCTTCAGGATTACATAGAAGGTAAAATTGGTTCCACTATCACTTAAGATAAATTGAGGGCATTCATGCCAGTATACTATATGATTCAGAAGGTATTTCACTATTCTAGGGGCATCCACTCTGGTAAGGGCTTTTGTTTCAACCCATCTATTTAGATGTTCTATTGCCACTATGATATATTCTGCGCCTCCATAATTATACTCAGAGGTCCCATTATGTCTATGGATACAGTGTGCCGCATGAGCCCAGGCCGTACTAACCTTTATCCTGTTGTATTCTTATGAGGTTTGTGGAGTTGGCATTCCATGCAACTAGGCCAGGTAGTCTTTAACATCAATGTTGATTTATTCCCAGTAGTACTGGCAAATAAGGTCCATTTTTCCTCAGGCCACCATGATCAATGACTTTGTGTGCGGCTCAGGTTATTTCTTCACTTTTTGACAATTTTTGATAATAAAAATCGTTTTTGTAAATCTTTTTAAATAATTGTCCAGTTTCATCTGGGTGTTATTCATCACCTTTGTGAAACTTGAGTTTCTTAGAGTTCATCCCCTACATTGCTTTCAACCATCCTTTGAAATATAATGTCCACTTGATTATAGACAACTTGGACTGCAGGCAATCTTGATAATTCATCAGCATTCTGATGTGCTGCTCTGGCCTGGTGTAGTATCTCAAAATTAAAGGCTTGTGATTTGAAGCTCATCAGGTTAGTCGCTCCTCTGGTTTCTTCAAATTATATAACCAGCATAAAGATGAGTGGTCCGTCACCATTTTGAAGTGCATTCCATAGATTTACACTCAAAATTGCTTACATTAATAAGCATTACAAGGCATTTGAGCTCTGTCACAGGATAATTCTCCTTCTCTAGCGTTAGTGTTTGACTCATATAGGCCACTGAATGTTCTTCCCTATCTTCATCCACTAGGCTAAAAATGGCACCTATTGTTGTTAATGAAGCATTAGTTTGAAAGACAATTTTCTATTTGAAATTTGGGTACTTTAAGACGTGACTGTCATCTGATACTGGCGTAATTCATCAAATGACTCTTGGGCTTCCTCATTTTACATAAATCCATATTTTAGATCCTTCAATAAAGTAAATAAAAGCTCCACAATCTTTTTGAAATCCTTTATGGATTAGCAATAGTAGCTGATCATCCATAAAATACTTGGATATTTTAAACTCTCTTCAAGATTCACATCCGTTCAATAGCTGTAATCTTCTTATGCAGGTATGTGGAAATCCAGCTTTTGGGTGTCGCTGGTACTATATGCCATTGGATTCCACAACAGTTTTAGTGATTTAACATTAAAACCACAAATAAAATAAAAGCTGGTTTTATATATGTTTCTATTAGAGATGACATGGGAAGAGAAAAAAAACCTCTTGATATCTGACCATTCAGTATTTAAAATGGTATTGGGGGTCAATGGAAATTCATGGGTAAGTTTGGGACAGCTTAAATTAGTCCAAATAAAGAAATAAGCAGGTTCTCCCCATTGAAGCTCAGAAAACTCGCTTCACTATGGCTGAGTGATGGATGAGGAATTAGTGGTAGGAAAGATGTACCCGTGGGGTAACGATTTAATATATTTTAGCTAATCCCCATTAGCTAAAATTATTGCACCTTGTGGGACCTCCGCCAAGCCTATAAAAGAGGGGTCCCCGCTTAGGTGTTATATTGAAACAGGATGTGGCTAGGGGAAAACCCTTCGATGGATGCCCCAGAATAGGCCGCATGGTTGGAGAGATCTGATTACTAGATTTCGAGGTAATAGCCCATTTGGTATTTGGAAAAGTGTTGCCTTAATTTGCGGGGTTCCACTGTGAATTGTCCAGGGTTTTTTGGCTGATGTTTTCGTTTTTTCTATTTTTTCAATATTAAGATTGGACATGTAATTGGCTGACCATATTTGTTGAATCAGGAATATTCTTACCTAAAACATTCTTTTGCTAAAGTCAAGATGGCAAATATCCAACATTACCCCCTCAAGAATGCTGAGGGGGAGAATAGGGCCATAGGAAATAGTCATGAATCCAATTAATGGTAATCCCTGTAGCTAAGGATTCGATAGAGTACTCGTTTTCTCTCTTGTAAGTGATTGTGAACGGACCCTCCTAAATTGATGTAATCTTACCGCTTCTAGTAGTGATGCTATTATGGTAATATAAGACCATATCATATAATTGAAATGAAGTAAAGGGAGCTCAAAGTTAAATGGCAGCTTGTCCTTCTTCAGTGATCATTTTAGCTAGGTTTGTCATAGCCTCATATTGAAGCTGAATAATATGGTGAACTAATCTTCTCATGTTTTTAGGTTCCTCACCATTAGAGAAGAGATCCTTAGCTAAGAGAGCAGAATAAAAATTTATAAATTTATATGATTATTCTCAGTTTATAACCCCATTAAATATATTAACTGCACAGGTTTGGATTTTGTGCAATTCTTTGCGGTGTATGATAGTAGTTGATATAATTGTTGATAGTATTATGGTGACACTATCAGTAGTTAAATTGAAGTTTTAGAATTCAGTCCAATGCTCAGCCAGTATTCCCTCTTAAAATACTTATGATGTCCTGAATAGGGATTTGTTCCCTTGTACTGCCTAACTTGATCTATGTTCAGATCCCTGTAAACAGTTTTACTTGTTTGACACACTGTCAGCAGCCATCCTTAATTCGATTCAAAATTCTTCTCTGGATCCCTGCTCAGATCATTACTATTTATCTTAAAGAGTCTCCTAATTATTGCAGACAGCAAAAATTTCCATGAGAAAGAATAGAACTCAAAATGAATTCTGATACAAGTACACTAATATGTTACTCTGGTAATAAATCTTTAAAATAGCATAAAATAGTGTGTGTATTTTTATTTATGAATTTCTTTAGGGAATTTATAGTGGGGAATGCATTGCTCAACCCTCAGTTGGCACCTCCTCGATGAATTGCAGCCATTGCTGTTGAATCACCCATCCTTGTCTCAGCAGCGATGGTCTTCCTCATCCTGGCTAGGATTCTTTCACTGGACATCCTTGAGACCTAAAAAGTAAAGAGTTGGAAAACATGTCCCTAGATCCTCTCTCAATCCAAGTGAACCAACCATATTTGGCAAGCGACCTGCTTAGGTAATGGTACTTGTTACCATTAAGGCAGGTCGCGAACCAACTGATTGATTTGCTAGTTGCAGGTGGCATCACTCACCACGCAACTTACTCCTTAAATTTTCAATTGGTTTGATGAAACCTGACTGATCTCAATTTGGTACACCTAATAGTTAATCAACTATCAGATGCCCCTATTTCGTCAGCAACTCTGCCCGATGAGATCTTAAGCATTCAACCAGATTAATCCTCAACTGATCCAACCAGGCTAATAACCTAAAATTCCCCAAACATAGTTACCCCAATATTAGGGTCAACTGATATCCAAAATTTACTTCGCATTAAAAAATTATCCCCTAGCAATCCCTGGTAATATATTCAGCTGAGAATATGGGAAAAAATCCCAACGCATCCTCCTCTTGCCTAGCTTTCCAGCAAGAAAAGGATCAGGGCAGGAGAACACTGCATCAGACACTCAGTTTACTTCATTTGTTTAAGTGGAGTATGATCATTACTCAATGCTGCTTGGGACAACCTTCAGCATGTGGCTCTCTTCCTCTTCCTTCTCACTACCGCCTACTCAGAGCGCAGTCCCCATGACATTCTGTCATGCTGGGCTGATTGATATACTGTGACGATATTAATCCTGGGATCCGGTTTTCCCCTGTCAGGGCATATGACCCACTGTCATATTCAGGATTCTTAGTCTGGCATCCTTGATTTCCTGATTTTCTTCTCATCCTCAACAGGATATTCTTGCCATCAATGTTTGGTTTGTAGCCCAATTAAGAATGCTCATTTATGTTTGCCCTTGTTATTTTCTCTTCATGACCTCTTGGCTCATATCATTCTTAATTCTTTTCTGAAGAGCTTATTCCATTAAGTTTGAGATTAATTTCTCCAAAAAAGGAGCTTAATTGATTTCAGAGTGCATAATGTCAACTTTAATATAAGTCTGACATCCTCCCTCTCGTCCAGCTCATATGTCAAATTTGAGTTGTGGTACCAACAGCTGCTCAATAGTTTGTCTGATTAAGACCTTCAGCTCTTCCAGCATATGAGTCAATCTGCACGACTGAACCTTTTCTATGGTCCTTCCAAGACTCATAATCCTAGTCAAGTACCAGTAGCTAGTCCTTCCATTGAATTACCAGAAACAGTAAACAACCCAGCTGAAACTAGGTTAGCAATTGTCTTGACAACTCACAAACAATCCTTCCTCTGTCATCAATTCCAGAGTTAGATTTCAAGACTCTCCTGGATTCAACTCCTTTCACAGATACTCCTAACATCATCATCAAAACTATTGAAGCAATGCCCTCTGCTCTCAATTGTTCATTACTTACCAGATCAGACTTGCTTCTGGAGTTCCTCTTCCAACTTGGTCTATATTAAAAGCCAGCTGTTTTGGCCACTAAACTAACCATTGGCAACAGCATAAATTTCAAACTCCCCTATGTAGAATTAAGGGCCCAAGTCACCGAGGCTTTATCCATAGCTCTAAATTCTTCCAATATTGAAAACATCATAGATTGGGATATTGCAGCCTATGCTCTTCACATTGCCTGTTAAGTTCTTTGAAGTTGGGCCATGAAGCTTCCTTCCTCTCCCAGTTTCCATCGCTCTTTCTGCTTCAGCTTCTGAAAAGCTTGTAGTCGTGCTTGTAAGATGCCTTTCTCTTCTTGCATGACTATTTCATTTCTGGCACACCCCATCAATATCTTCCGCTGATGGCTTTGATAGAGGGCATGATTTGGCAACCCTCATCTAGTATCCCATGCTTGTTGCTGGCCCATATGTCTGGTGTTCTTGACAAAGCCCATTGGCAAGCGCTCAAGACCAATCTTCCAGCTCCAGTTCCATATTGGGATTACTCGAGGTTATTCACTGATTGCCTCTTCTTATACTGTTGATTTCCTCCCTGCTCTAGGGTATCTCGTTTAACTTCTTCTGAATTTTTTTTAATTCCCTTCCCCTAGTCGCTTTCTCACAGGTATCTGCATCCACTCAACAAACTTGGTTTAAAGTAAGTCTAGCCCTTAATACCGTCTAATCTCACATAGATTTTGACAGGTTATTTACTCCTAATGCAATCCATCCTCCCTCCCCCAAGAGATGACATAGGCGGAAGCATCCCCAAATCAAGGGTAACCAATAAAAAAATAAAAATTATAAAAATACATCATTTTTTATGCAGTTTATAATAAATCTTTCCAATATTTTTATCAATCTTTCATCTCTTTTCTTTTTTTACATAGGACTTGACCTTGTTTTAGTTAAGCAGTCCATCTTTTTACTTTATTCCTCCAAACTGGACCCTTGGTATACTTAGAACTACCAGTTTTCTATGGTTCAGAAGTATTACTTTTTAAGGCTTAACCATCTAGATAGGTTAGAGGTCCTTTTTTCGGACTTGACCAAATCAATAGGACATAACCAACTTAGTGGTTCAGCGGTCCTTTGAGAACTCTATTTTATTATTTTTCCCTTGATCCATCGCTTTAAATACTTAGCATGGATTCAATTTACTATCTTTCCATCCAAGAGGTTCTTGATAGAATAGGCGTCCATTGCCATCTTGGAAATAATCTTGAATGGACCTGACCACAATGCATCCATTTTGTTATTTCTCCCAAAACTATGTGTATTGCAATAAGAAACTCTTTCGCCTATTTGGTATTCTGATAAGGCTGGTCAGTTATTATCATCCATCTATTTTGCTTGTATCCTTTTCTTTAAAGTTGTATCAAATGCTTGTGATTGCATTTTGATCAGTATTTTTTTCAATTGGTTCAGGTACTGCTTGACACTCATCCCTGATGTTGGTTCCACCACCAAATATAAAATTGGTGACATTGCAGCCTTCTTCCCATATAGCAACTCAAATGGCGTTTTTCCCATCACTGTACGATGACTAATATTTTAGGCGAACATCACCAAACTCAGGTATGTCCCTAATGCAGAAGTTCTTCCTGTGACCAGCTTCCTCAGCGTCGTGGCCACCATCCCATTAACTCGTTCCACACGTCCATTCATCTCATGCCAGTAGGGTACAGACATGTCTCCTTGGATCCCCATTATTTCATTTAATTATGGGATTAGATGAGTTGTGAAATTTGTTACATTATCACTCAGAAGGACCCGTGGGCATCCATGTCAGTATACTATCTTATAGGATGAACTTCGCAGTACTGGTAGCATCTACTTTCACCTGGGCCTTTGTATTGACCCATCTCATCAGATGGTCAATAAAAACTATGATATGCTTGACTCCCCCTGTGCTCATCGTCAGTGGTCCATTATCTTGTGGACACAGTATGCCAAGCAAATCCATGGCGGACCAGTCAGTATCCAGTCATATTCTAATGTGGCTTGTGCAACTGGCACTCCACACAGAAAGCTATATAGTCTGTGACATCATAGTTGATTGACTCCCAGTAGTAGTACTGGCGAATATGATCAGTCATTTTTATCAGGCTTCCATGCCCAACACCCTAATGAGCAGCTTGAACAAAAGCTGCTCTTTCCGACAGCTTTGGGAATAGTAACCACTTCCCATTAAATGTCTTGAATATTTTTCCATCTATGGTCTCAGTGTTTTCCATCACTTTTTATAAGTGCACCTTGGATTTCTCGAGGCTAGTTCCAAATTTTTCCATCAACCATTCTCTGGAAGAACTCATCCGCCTGCTGAGATACCATCTGTATCATTGTTAACTGCGATATCCCATCTACATTCTGATGAGAAGCCCCCACTCAGTGGACAATCTTATAATCGTAAGCCTTTAACATCAATGACCATCAGGACAGTCATCCTTCTGGTTCTCACAGATTGTGAAGCCAACGCAACAAGGAGTGGCCCATCACCACTTTGATGTTTTTTTTGATGTACACATGAAATTGTTAACAGGCATAAATGACAACAAATCATTCACACTCAGTTATGTTGTAGAACCTCTCAGCAGCTGAGAGTTTCCAACTCACATACTCCACCAGATGTTTGTTCCCAAGTTCATATACTTTGCTCAATATGGCGCTGATCGCCATCAATGAAGCAACAGTTTGTATAATAAATCCAAAATTGAAATTCGATATTTGAAAAATAGGGGAATCTATCAAGTACTGGAACAACTCATCAAAGGATTTCTATGCTTCTTCATTCCATATGAATCCTTTCTTTAAATCCTTCAACAAATGGAATAAGGGCTTGGCAATTCTAGCAAAATCCTGAATAAATCTTTTATAGATCTGACCATTCCAAGGAACACTTGGATATCTCGGGCACTCTTTGGAACAGCCATTCGTTCTATAGCTCTAATCTTCTGGGCTTGAAGCTTCAGTCCACTAGAGTTGATCACGAATCCTCGTATTCCAACTCTTTCTTAAAGAAGTGGCACTTCCCTGGCTTAATCTTCAGGTTAGCCGCGAACAGTCGCTTAAATACTTCTACCAGGTGATGTAGGTGTTCAGTAAACGTCCTATTGAACACATTGATATTGTCCAAGTACACCAGGACTTATGAGAACTCTAAGTCATTTAATATATCGTCCATGGCCCTCTGGAACGTCGTAAGCACATTGCACAGACCTTGGGGCATCCTCATTAGTTGAAATAGCCCCTGCGTGGTGATAATCACGAATTTTTCTTGGTCTTCTCTTGGCAAATCGAATTGCCAATATCCCAATATTGGATCCATCATTGAGAAATACTCAGCTTCCCCCAATCAATCTAATTCATCATCAATTCTTATTAGGGGATACAAATCCTTCTTCATAATCTTATTCAGCTTCCAATAATTGATCACCACCTGAATAGAGCCATCCTTTTTCTTCATGATAAGAATTGGACTCACCCAGGGACTTGATAATGAAACTAGAAGCCAATGCTTCACTAGTTTGCTGATTTCTTCCTCCACTACTGCTTTAGCCACCTTTGACCATCGAATTGGTCTCATCCTGATTGGCAATTCTTACTAGTATTAAGTTTTTGGATCATATCTCTCATGCATCCCAAATCATTGTTTCCTAGGAAAATACTTCCTGATACTTTTCAAACAATTTGAGCACCTCTTCCTGCTGTCCTTACATCAGATCAGCGAGTTTCTCTCAATCAACCAATAGGTTGATACTCTCAGTTACCCTGGCTTGTAATCCCATTTCATCAAGAGTCCCAAAATCATGGAGTTTCCTCAGTTCAGCCATCAGGATTAGGTGAACAAATGTGACGATCTTTTTCTTCGCAATCTTCATTGGTTTTTCGCTTAAATTTGCCAGGAGAACTCGAATTTCTCCATGGCCTAGCATTATTATTCCAAGAGCCACCCAAGGCTCTACTAAAAACTTCACCAGGAGCTTCTGACCTCCCCATACAACAGCTCCAGGATCTCTAATGTCAACCCCATGTTAAACTTAATTTGTGATCCTAGCGGCATATTTTGCATTCTTGATCCTCAGTGGAATTCCCCAATTTTCTAGGATTTCCGTCAACATTTCATATCGCTTTTGGCTAACTAATTGATATTGAATTAGGACAATGCCATCATTGTATAAAAAGTTGATGAAGTTATTTCTCCTACTCAGTGGAGCTTCCCCATCTTTTTGATAGACCAATGTCAACGTCTGACATAATATGGTCAATGTATAATCCTCAAAGTTACATTTAACTCCATACTTTCATAGAAGTTCTGTCCCATTCAAAATGTCATAGTTTTGGTTGGACAAAACTATTGCTGGTGCAGACACCACTAAGGATCTGAATCAAAGTGGAAGAGCGCCATACGCTCCACATGAGATAGTGGTATTCAGCCCAGCTGTCCCATACTCCTTCTTGTGTTCCAAATCAGGCGAGATTTTAACTTTCTCACCAGCTTGGTTGAGACAATATGAATAGGCGCTCCACTGTCAAAAAATGCCCTTACCCATACTCAATTCACTAGTATATCTATATATGTACACTCAGAGTATTGTAAGATAGTATTTATTGAGTGTATAGCAGAATTATTAACTAAATCAAGGATGTGAATGATTTGCACTGATAAATTAGGAAACAATTCCTTGATTGCGCTGGAAGTATTTGACAGGTTTGCCTCATATAATCAGACTTCAGTCAATTCTTCAATATTATCTACAGCACGAATTTTGGATGTTAGTTAAAGGACATATGGCCAGGCAATCTCTTTACTTATCTCGGGGTCAATCCCCTTTGCTTCAGATCTTGTTACCATGTTCATGTCCAAATTGACTACTTAATATGGCTGATCCTGTACAACTTCATCCACGAACAGATCACTGATATCAATTTCCTCATGCATAAAATCAGGAGGAACAGGCTTCTCCTAAGCTCTATAATGTTCCCCATCTAGGCCAAGGGCCTTTTTCCCAATTTATTTGTGGTTGCAGACTCTTTCGCTTAGACCACGTTGATTTGATCCTTGGGTTTCTTGCATTGTACAGCGAAATGTCACTTTCCTCCGCATTGGTAACAGACTTTCTACTTCTTATTAATCCATTTAAAGATTTCAGGCTTAATTCCTGGCACAGTTCAATTATTCATCTCCTTAGTGCCCTCGTTCCCCTTAGTGGGATTCAAATTTTATACTAAGATTGATCTGAAAATTCTATTTGGGACATTGAAGTTAGCTCCCAAGCTTTTAAAATTTCCTACCATCTGAGAGGTGGTATTTTTCTGTCACGAACATGGAAGACATCATTTGATGCAAATTGTGGTAAGTCTGAAGGGCTGCTTGTAATGCAATTCAGGCATCAAAATCACTTAGCACCTTTGCTTCAACCAGGATTTGCGATTCCTGATAGAAACGATCAGAAAAGCTTGCTAAGGATTCACTTTATGGAATTGAATGCCCATAAACTCTTGTTTGTTCTTTGACATGTGTGTCAGCCTCCAAATTCCTTCAAAATGACTGTTTTGGCCTCTGTGTATGACCAGCTGTCCCCATCTAGATGTGTTAACACTAGGTTTTGACAATTGGTATTTAGACAATTCATCACCGTCAATGCCTTTTGATGGTCGCCATATCCATACATTGTCATATCAAACAATTGGAAAAATGCTGTGGCGTTACCTAAATGGAAAGTTGGCAATTTTGGTGTCACTTTGAATTCTTCCAAGGTTTCTCTAGCTACCTCTCTTGATTCAGCTACTTGGCTCATTTTGGAAGTGATTTCAGGAATCATCTCAAAAATAGCAGTAAAAGCAGATGGCATGTTTCTTGGGGTAGTCATTTTTAATTATTTTATGGGGAGTTATTTTTTCAGCATCAGTCACCACATATGGCTCACATTTGCATTTGTAAGTCTTTAACTCCTAGACCTGTTTAATCAGCCACTTGATAACAGCGCTGAATGCTCTTAAAAGAATGCAATCCGCTTCACACTCCATTATCAGATAGAAGTGTTTTCAAACTAAGTTCCCTTCTTTCTTCTTTAATGATGTTACTTTTCCAAGTAACTCATTACCAAAACTCATGATATAATTGACCCCTTCCTCCATTTTTGAGATTCTCTTCCAAGGCTGAAAATTCTCAATTTATTACTGATTTCAGGGCGTTCTGATTAACGGTTGCCAACTCCATCCATAGTTTTCTTATCTCATCTTTATATGAAATCACGTTCTAATTTCTTCTACTCAACTAAACCCTTAATGTGCACCATTTTTTTAAAATTTATAGGTTTTCTAATTATTCTCAGTTAATAAACCACTAAAGATATATTAATTGCACAAATTCAGATTTTGTGCAATTCTCCGCGTTGTATGATAAAAGTTGATATAACTGTTGATAACTAGTATGGGGATAAAATCTGTAGTTGAATTGTTTGTTAGAATTGGTCCAATGCTCAGCCAGTATTTCCTAACAAAATACTTATGATGTCCTTAATAGGGATTTGTTCCCTCGAACTGCCTAACTTGATCTATGTTCTGATTCCTGTTGTCAAGAGAGTGTCTGTAACTCTTTCGTTCCCAGCAAGGTGATGTGGGATGCAAACCCACATTGCTAGGGAACTAGCTGTTAGGAGAATGGGAAAGAAGACACTTCGAATGGTGCCTGTGCAAAAGGTACCCTAGGCAAGGGTTTAGAGCGCAACATATAGTACCAGGTAAGTGAGAAACATAACAGCTTGAGTGGACCCAAGAGGGGAGTCCATAATCAAGTGTAACTTGGCGTCAGGGGCTTGGGTGCCTCGATCTGGAGGGGACCTGGGCGGCCCAAGGGAGCACCTGGGATTTTGGTAATTTGTGATAAAAGGTAGTGGCCCATATAGTTGGAGACCTCCCCAAAGAGGTCCGCCACCAAGTTCGCCCAAGGAACCATGAGTAAAACGTAAAATAACGGGTAATTTTATTTAAGAAAAGTTGACCAACAAGGGATGTTAGTCACAAAAAACGTATTTGAAGTGGGCTGAGAATTTAAGGTTCTGCGGAAGTGCGCCCAAGCTTTGACGCTCCAATAAACAGACGCTTTCATCCATTTTTGTAAAATACACTGAAAGTGCCTTCACTCGAGAAATTGATTGAAGCTTTATTTTACCCAAACTTAAAATTTCATAACTTGAATGGGATTTAAACCCTTGCTCCAATCAACTGAATCAAAACGTCTTCATTTGTAATGTAAATTATTCATTTCAGTGCCTGGGCCGAGATAAGAGGCTGGGCGTTTTGCACCCCATTAGTATCAACCTGGCATGCTTGGCTTGTACCCAGCTTTGATCTAAGGTGTGTTTCAGGTCAGGAAGAGCCTGAAGTTTCACCTTCTGGGCCTCCTGTCGCCCAGCCTTATCTTTAGCATCAGTCCCACTATTAAGTCATCCAACCATGACACCTGTAAACAGTTTTACTTGTTTGACACACTGTCATCAGAAATCCCCAATTTAATTCAGAAAACTTCTCTGGATCCCCACTCAATTTCTTACTTTTTACCTTGAAGAGTCTCCCAATTATTGCAGACAGCAAAAATTCCCTTGAGAAAGAATAGAACTCTAAATGGATTCTGATACAAGTATACAAAGATATTACTCTTTTAATAATTCTGTAAAATAGCATACATTAGTGTGTGTATTTTTATTTGTAAATTTTTTTAGGGAATTTATAGTGGGGAATGTACTGCTCAACCCTCAGTTGGCACCTCCTCAATGAAATTGCAGCCATTGCTGTTGAATCACCCATCCTTGTCTCAGCAGCGATGGTCTTCCCCATCCTGGCTAGGATTCTGTCATTGGACATCCTTGAGACCTAAAATGTAAAGAGTTAAAACATGTTCCTAAAGTTCTCCTCTCGATCCAAGTGAACCAACCATATTTGGCAATCGTCCACTTTGGTAATGGTACTTGTTACCATTAAGGCAGGTCACAAACCAACTGATTGATTTGCTAGTTGCAGGTGGCATCACTAACCTCGCAACTTACTCCTTAAATTCCCAATTGGTCAGTGATGAAAACTGATTGATCTCTATTAGTACACCTGATAGTTAATCAACTATCAGATGCCCCTATTTCGTCAGCAACTCTGCCTGATGAGTTTTCAAGCATTCATCCGGATCAATCCTATAATGGATCCAACCAGGAGAATACCCTAAAACCCCCTGAGCATAGTTACTCCAAAATTAGTGCCAACCGATATTCAATTCACTTCACATTTGGGAATTATCCCTTGGCAATTCCTGGAAATCTAGTCAGCTAAGAATATGAGAAAAAAATCTCAACAGCAGGTATTCCTGGTTCTGCTCATACAAAACATGGAATGGAGACATTTTTAAAATATGGTGATAGCTAATCCAGTAAGCCACAAGAGCACTGGGTAGGTATTGATCCTAGTGAAGTGGATCAGAGGAGGTCATTTTTTATAGAATGGAAACCAGGATTCCATTTGCTTTTTCATGGTCCCATTGGTAGATTGATTATATGGAGCCAAGAAAAGTTATTTGGGCTCCCATGGAATTAGCCAGGATTTTGAATACTCTGGAGGGGAAGTTCTTACTATTATCACAGAGTAGTACTTGAGAACACCCATGACGAGTGAAATATCCTGATGTAAAAGGTGGCTGTGGCCTTGGCCGTTTGGGCAGTAAGAGCCACGGCTTCAACCCACTTATTGAAGTGTCAATGGCTACTAGGTTAATTTATAGCCACCATTAGTCTGTGGGAGGGGACCTACTACGTCTAGGCTGATAGCATGGAATGTTTGTTGAGGGGTAGTTGGCTGATATTGGTATCTAGCTTGAAAATGGATTGCTTCTTACACGTGAGGCAGTCATCCAAGGCTTAAACAATAGTCTCCATAATTCCTTCCCAATATACCGATTCTATAATCACTCATAGCTTTTCTTAGCTCCACCATGTCTTAGGGTGGAGTGAGCTTACAGGATAACAGGTACACGTTCTGAGGGCCGAAGGTAAGGTAGCCACTTTGCTCCCACCTGCTTGTATAAAATTCCACACTCCACTTTATTGTTTTGGGAGTTTTGGGATAACATTTTCTGTATGAGCTCATCCTCATCCTCCCATTAATTGGGGGTCATTAAGAGGTCATATAACCTCTCCGCCTCGCTATTATCCAAGTGAAGGACTGGCAGCGAAGTTAACCCATTAACATTTATGAGACAGGTTCCAGCACAGTGTTCAATCTTCATGTCATAAGGCTGGAGCTTTAGAGCCCAGCGAGCTAACCAGCTAGTAGGATCCTTCATGTTCTGTAGCTATTTCAACAGAACATGCTCTGTAACCACAGTAAAGGTAGTCCCATACAGGAAAGGCGGTAGTGCTTCACAGCTAACAGAACGGCAAGGCATTCCTTATCTGTCTCTCTGTAGTTGCGTTCTGCTTTTGAAAGCATCCTACTAAAATAGGTTATATGATAATCTACACCCTTTTTTATCCAGTTGGACTAAGATGGACCCAACGTCATAGTCAGAAGCGTCAGTAAACAAGATAAAGGGTTTATGTTATTAGGATGCCCCAGGAATGGACGTTGTAGCAATTGCTTCAACATATTAAAAGCGGCCTTTTGTTCAGCACCCCAATGGAAAGGGGAGATCTTAGTCAATAGGTTGATGAGGGTTTCGATGAGCTGGGAAAACATGAAAATAAATTGATGGTAATACCCTATCATCCCTAGAAACACCTGAACATCTCGTAAATTTCTAGGGGGAGACTTTTTAAAATATTCAACCTTATCGTGTATAGGTTGGATTCCTTCTCAAGAAATGGAGTGTCCCTGGAAATCCAATTTCCTTTGGAAGAAGATACACTTAGAGGACTTTTCTCTCTCGTTGCAATCACTTTTGCAACTTATTCAACTCAAGCCTGAATTTCAGTTTGAAAATCTCACATAGGAGATTAGTCTGTGCCCATGTCAGGGAGCAGTTAGGCAAGTAAGGTAAGAGGCACAGGTGGTAGGCCTGCGACTTCCAACGTTTGCAAACGCCCCAGAGAAACCGGCAGATTAGATAAAAATAAAAAAGGTGGTTAAAATTTCCCCAGAAATCCTCACTTGGCAGGCACGATGTAATCAGTACATCAACACGCCATACTTTCAACCACTCTTGTCGGTGGAATACAGAGTCCAGGTGTTCCTAAATATTCACCAAACAGCATTATGGGAAAAATTTTGTGGGGATGTGCACACTCAATTCCTGACCGCGGTGTACGTTGCACCTCACTCCATGTCATGTAGCTGGCTGGATCTTGGTTTCAAAAAAGGAGGCAGCAGACAAAGCTGCTGCAGTGCGCGTAGTGATCAACCTCCCCAAAGGGCAGCGGGTCATTAAAACCAAGCGCACCATATGGACAACATCCAACCAAATTTTCCTCATGTTCAACTTTTTGCCCACTACAATCAAGAGGGCTGTTCTGGAGCAGCATCTGAAGGCTGGTCTCACCATATATGGCGAAATACAATCCTTTGAGATGCAACGCTTTACGCTAATGCCACACCTGTGCCCTGGCAAAGCCATAGCAGTTCTGACCCCAACTGAGGATATTGTGAAGGACTTAACCCAGATCCCACACTCCCTTTTATTAATATTGAAGGGAATACACCATCCCTTTCCAGGTAACCGTAGACAGCGCACCCCCCATCTGTACACACTGTGACGCATTTGGCCATAAGGCACATGCATGTCCCACCTAGGAGGGCATCACATTCCAGGAGCACCCCTCGGCAGCCATGACCAATGGGGAGGCTCACTATAAACCAACCACCAGTACCAAAGAGGCCTTTCCGTGGGCAGCACAAGGCTGCTACTTATTAGTAAAGCCTGTCTCCCCTCAAGAGTGAAAGAAGGCCAAACAGACCCGCAGGGTCACAGCCAAGAAGTGGCCAAGGTCGCCTCAGCTATCCCACACTCCCAACGCCAGGAGGACATTAAAACCTTCGCAGCAAAAGCATCTTGGGAATCCCTCAACCAATCATTGGGAAGCCCAAGCTGATTGGTCCACCCAATCTGAGGATCCGATGGGTGACTCAATCTCACCTGACCTTTGCAACCTGCCCTGATTAGAAACGATTTGGTCTCCAACCTATCTGAAAATTTTTTTTTTTGATCCAAACGTTGGTGCACCAAACTTGTCCGCACCACAAAAAATTCAATTGACAGTGGGGAAACCAAAAGTTAAGGCAAAAAGGCAACGCAACCCTGTCTGCTAAATTTACATATCATCTGATAGCATTGCTGCAAACACCCGCGCCACTGTGAAGCCCCGTGGGGATCCAGAGGAGGCTGGTGGGCCCATGTGCCTAACCCCTCGCACCTAAGGTTTATTGTGGGGATGGCTGACCTGGGGACGGACACTTCCAAATGTAAAATGAAAGAAAAGGAATATAGTAACAGGGAAGGCACCCCAGAGAAACGATGCTATCTCTTGTTGCCAGCGGGAACGCCACTATGGGGAGGAGGAGGGAACGTGTAAAGGGGCCATAACCACAATCGAACATGTGTGGAGGAAGGGGTCCGAGTTGATGAACCAAACTGGGAACCAGGAGGAGACCAGCTGATGGCGACGTGATTGGAGGTACCCAAACATCCACGCTTGAAAGTGGTCCACCAAATGGGACCAGAATCTGTGGACAGCTTCAGGGAGGGTGGGGGTGGAGCGTGTGATGGCATCCAAAACAATCATGTGGAAAGTCTACATGGCGATTTTGACCACCAGAGCACGGAGGGAGGGTGGGAGAGGTGAGACCATAGATAAAGCAAACATATCCTGAGATAAACTGATGCGATGTGTATGATTATGGCAAAGCAGACGTTGCACCTCACGCCATATCGCTTTAGAGGTAGGGCACTTCTCTAGGCAGTAGAACAGCATTCCATACTGGCCACAAACGCCGCAGGATGAGTGTAAAGCATTAGAGTACTCAGCTGTATGGTACACCCACCTCAAGCAGCGCCACACATGGGAACAGATATGGGGCTGCAACAGAGGGTTTTGTGCGTATTTCCAAATAGTCTTCTGGGTCTCCAGGGAATAAGGGATGTCCATCATGTCCAGGTAGTCCACCCTGGATAGGACATGTGGACGTGTGGGGATCAGGCCATCTTGATTGGGTAGCCCCTGTACCTCCTGTGTGTACTGAGGAGAGGGGCGGCCTCTCTGGGCTGTGTGTCCACAAATATGGATTCTCCACTCTGCGCTCCGCATGGAGAGGAGGATTCGTATGAAGTGGGGTTTAGTACCATGAGGACCTGTGGCTAATGGGTGGGAAGCCAGATAAATCATCAAGGAGTGAGGGTTCAAGGGATTGGTAAGGCCCAGGTGCGGGAGAAGTTGGAGCAGGCTGCGCAGGACCAGTGTTGGGAGGGTAGCGTAGGGGCGGTGATGGCCGCAATCCAGGTGCCCAGGATCTTGTCAGCATGGGCTTTAAATTCAAGCAGGCCCATGCCACCATGATGACGAGGGCCAAACATGACCTCAAGCCGCGCTGGTGGTTGGCGGCCTGACCAGAGCCACCCTTGTAGAAGGGCATACATAGATTTGAAAAAACTGGGGAGAAGGCGATGGCGTGGGCTCCAAACCAGACTTTGGAGAGGAGCATAGAGTTGGCTAAAACAACCCTGCCAGTAAGGGAAGTAGGTTGGTCTCTGAGGGAGGCGATGTACTTCGTCACGTTGTCTAGAATATGACTTTCCATTACTGCTGAGGAATACCCGCCTGCCTCCACCCACACGCCCAGATGGCTGACAGGCCCTATGGTAGGGCATGGCATGAAGGGGAGCACAAGTGGGGTGTGTGTGGGGTGAGCAGGTAAGGCGGGCATGTGTGCGAGCTGATGGTCCGGGCTGGGCACTGGTCGCCGGGGTCCAGTAGGTTTGATAACAACCAAGGAGGATGATTTCAGTTTTGGAGGCGTTCAGTGCAGCATTACTTACCCGGGAATACTCCTGGATGAGAGCTTCAAGCGCGCGTGCATCTTGATTATTAGACGCCCTGACCACACAATCATCTGCAAACGTCATCATCTTGACTGGGGTTTGGGCTGGTGCATGGACCCCTGTGAGGCGGGCATTCACTTTTTGAAGTAGTGGGTCAAGGCTGAAGTTATATAAGAGTGGGCTATAGGGCCCCCGTGGCGTAGGCCCCTTTGAGGGCGGACTACTTCTGTGAGGAAGCCCGGGCCCCGCACTGCCATTGTTGCAGATTCCATAAGCATAATCACCCATCTGATGAAGCGAGGGGGTAGGCGGAATTGGTGGAGGCAGGCCCTGAGGTATTCCCAGTTTACTCTACATAGGCCTTCTGTTGGTCCAAGAATACTAGTGCCCAGAGGCTATGGACTGGCATGCGTTAGCCACAGATTGCAGGTTGTCCCAAATCGACCTTCTGGGTATGAAACTGAATTGTTCTGGGGAGATAGTGGCAGAGGCTATAATCCCTAGATGATTAGCCATGATTTTAGTTAAAATTTTTGTATCCATGTTAGTTAGAGAAATGGGGCGCCAGTTGGCTAGGTCTAGCTTATCCCCTTTCTTGAAGAGTGTGATGGTGAAGGCCTCTTGCCCTCCTGGTAGGAGTCGCATATCCAGAAGGCTCTGGTTAAGGGAGGCAAGCAGCAGTGGGGATATATATATGAAGTACTTCTTATAGAACTCATATGGAATGCCATCAGGGCCTGGGCCATTTCTGTTTTGGTGCACCGCTGATGGTGGACCAGAGTTCGTTTGTAGTGATCAAATTCATTAACTTTGGGTATTGGGAAATGGTACAGATGTGAGCGTTATCGAGAAAATTCGCCATTTCAGCCAGCTGAATTGGATCTGATCGGTACAACTTGGATTAATACTTTTATATTTTGATCGCCACTTCAGCCAGCGTATCCATGACAGAATCTTCCGATCTCCACACCTGTGTGCAGGCCATGCTCTGGCGCGGTGCAAAGAATTTTTTTTAAAAAATAGGCGGAGCACGTGCCACCCTCTGTAATGTGTTTGGCCCTGTATTGAACACAAACCTGATGTTTGTGTTGTCTTTCAAGCGCATTGAGGTGGGCGGCTGCTTCTGCCCACTTCCGCCCCAAGCAGGGCTGTAGCCTGTGGCTGGGATGTTGGACTCCAGGTGTGCAAACTCTGCCAGAGCGCGCGAGATGATGGCCAATGTAGCTCTTGAGTATTGGGAGGAGAGATGGTGAGCGTGGCGGATGGTATCCGCTTTGAAGGCTGACCATGTGGAAATTGGGTCCGCGCAAAATGGTGTAATAAACTCTTTTGCCAAAGTCGCTGTTCCACCCTTGTGGAAAATCCTGGCGATGCGAGTTCAGGTGGGCGGAGTTTGCACCAACGTGGAGCCCTAGCCACTGTTATGGGCAGGTGGTAGGTTATCTAGACCAGCCGGTGGTCAGAGAAATCGATTTTTGATGTGTGGAAGTGGGAAAAATGGTTTTGAAATTTCACCGGTGTGAGGATAAGGTCAATGTGGGACTTGGACCTTAATTGGCCGTTGTGGAAATGGGGGCGCGTCATGTTCTCAAGCAGTGGAGCTTACTGCAGCAGCGCGTCTAATAACCCAAGGAAGGCCTTTAGAATGCGAAATTCTACGTGTCCCTGGGGAGCATGGTATGAGGAAGGCCAACAGTCCATGGATGTGTTTAACCAACAGTTCATGCCGCCAACTACAAAAGGGTCAGGGGGTAATGGAAAAGATTTGACCAACGAGAAAAATTCTAACACTCTTGTGCTAGAAACCAGTGCATAAATGTGACAATAGCATGTGCCACATCAGCCCACAAAAATTTGACAATGAGGACTCATTCTTTGAGGAAGGATTTAGATGATAAAAATTTAAAAAAATTGTTTTTTCTAAACAAGCACCCCACAGTGCTCAGACCAGAAGGATAGGAGTGGAGGAGCATAGTTTTCCAAGCGTCCTCAGAACCTCAGGGACAGTGGGACTCCTGGATGGCCAGGATGTCCATGGGTAAATTTTTTGTAAAAAACTCAGATTCTTAGCTTGGACGGCGAGGCCTTGAGTCCAGCGATATTCAACGTCCCTAAAGTGAAGGTTTCCCCATCACACCTTAGGTGTGAGGGGGTGGGCACCTGGGCCCACCAGTCTCCTCTGGATCCCCACTTGCCTTCACAGCGGCGCAGGCATTTGCAGCTACGCTATCAGAAAGTTTTGCTAATTTTTAATTTTAGCAGACAGGTTCGCGTTGGCTTTTGCCTTTGCTTTTGGTTTCCCCGCTGTCAAACAAATTTTTTGTGGTGCGGACGAGTTTGGTGCACCAACGTTTAGATCAAAAAAATTTCAGATAGGTTGGAGACTAAATCGGTTCTAATTAGGGCTTGGTTGCAAAGGTCGGGTGAGATTGTGTCGCCCATCAGATCCTCAGATTGGGTGGCCCAATAGGATTGGTCTTCCCAATCTGATTGGTTGAGGAATTCATAAGATGCTTCTGCCACGAAGGTTTTAATGTCCTCCTGGCGTTGGGAGTGTGGGATAGCTGAGGCGACCTTGGCCACTTCCTTGGCTGTGACCCTGCGGGCCTGTTTGGCCTTCTTTCACTCTTGAGGGGAGACAGGCTTTATTAATAAGTAGCAGCCTTGTGCTCCCCATGGGAAGGCCTCTTTGGTACTGGTGGTTGGTTCATAGTGAGCCTCCCCATTGGTCATGGCTGCCGAGGGGTATCCTGGAATGTGATGCCCTCCTTGGTGGGGCATGCATGTGCCTTATGGCCAAATGCATCACAGTGTGTACAGATGGGGGGTGCTGTCTATGGTCACCTGGAAAGGGTGGGTGGTATGCCCTTCGATATTGATAAAAGTGGAGTGTGGGATCTGGGTTAGGTCCTTCACAATCTCATCGGTTGGGGTCAGAACTGCTATGGCTTTGCCAGTGCACAGGTGTGGCATCAGCATAAAGCGTTGCATCTCGAAGGATTATATTTCGCCATATACGGTGTTACCAGCCTTCCAGATGCTGCTCCAGAATGGCACGCTTGACTGTGGTGGGCAAAAAATCAAATGTGAGGAAAATTTGGTTGGATTTTGTCCATCTGGTGCGCTTGGTTTCGATGACCTGCTGTCCTTTGGGGAGGTTGATTACTACACAAACTGCAACAGCTTTGTCTGCTGCCTCCTTGCTTTTGAAACCAAGATCTAGCCAACCGCATGACATGGAGTGAGGTGTGACATGCACTGCAGTTGGGAAATGAGTGTGCACATCCCCACAAAATTTTTCCCATAACGCTGTTTGGTGAATATCCAGGAACACCCAGACTCCATATTCCACCTACGAGAGTGGTTGAGAGTGCGGCATGTTGATGTACTGGTTACATCGCGCCTGCCAAGTGAGGATTTCTAGGGAATAGTAACCGCCGGTTTTTTATTTTATCTAATCTGCCAGTTTCTCTAGGGCGTTTTTGAATGTTGGAAGTCGCAGGCCTACCACCTGTGCCTCTTACTTTACTTGCCCAACTGCTCCCTGACATGGGCGCAGACTAATCTCCTCTTTGAGATTATCAATCTAAATTCAGACTTGAATTGAATAAGTTGCAAAAGTTATTGCAATGTGAGAGAAAAGTTCCCTTGCACCTAAGGTGCGATGGGGAAAATCTTCACTTAAGGGATGTTGAATATTGCCAGATTCAAGGCCTCGCCATCCCGGGCTAGGAAACTGAGTTTTTTACAAAAAAATTTACCTATGGACATCCTGGCCATCTAGGAGTCCCACTGTCCCTGAGGTTCTGAGGACGCTTGGAAAACTATGCTCCTCCACTCCCTATCCTTCTGGTCTGAGCACTGTGGGGTGCTTGTATAGAAAAACAATTTTTTTAAATTTTTATCATCTAAATCCTTCCTCAAAGAATGAGTCCTCATTGTCAAATTTTTGTGGGCTGATGTGGCACATGCTATTGTCCACATTTATGCCCCGACCTGTGCACAAGAGTGTTAGGAATTTTTCTCGTTGGTCAAATCTTTTCCATTATCCCCTGACCCTTTTGTAGTTGGCGGCATGAACTGTTGGTTAAACACATCCATGGACTGTTGGCCTTCCTCATACCATGCTCCCCAGGGACACGTAGAATTTCGCATTCTAAAGGCCTTCCTTGGGTTATTAGACGCGCTGCTGCAGTAAGCTCCACTGCTTGAGAACATGACGCGCCCCCATTTCCACAACGGCCAATTAAGGTCCAAGTCCCACATTGACCTTATCCTCACACCGGTGAAATTTCAAAACCATTTTTCCCACTTCCACACATCAAAAATCGATTTCTCTGACCACCGGCTGGTCTAGATAACCTACCACCTGCCCATAACAGTGGCTAGGGCTCCACGTTGGTGCAAACTCCGCCCACCTGAACTCGCATCGCCAGGATTTTCCACAAGGGTGGAACAGCGACTTTGGCAAAAGAGTTTATTACACCATTTTGCGCGGACCCAATTTCCACATGGTCAGCCTTCAAAGCGGATACCATCCGCCACGCTCACCATCTCTCCTCCCAATACTCAAGAGCTACATTGGCCATCATCTCGCGCTCTGGCAGAGTTTGCACACCTGGAGTCCAACATCCCAGCCACAGGCTACAGCCCTGCTTGGGGCCGGAAGTGGGCAGAAGCAGCCGCCCACCTCAATGCGCTTGAAAGACAACACAAACATCAGGTTTGTGTTCAATACAGGGCCAAACACATTACAGAGGGTGGCACGTGCTCCGCCTATTTTTTTAAAAAATTCTTTGCACCGCGCCAGAGCATGGCCTGCACACAGGTGTGGAGATCGGAAGATTCTGTCATGGATACGCTGGCTGAAGTGGCGATCAAAATATAAAAGTATTAATCCAAGTTGTACCGATCAGATCCAATTCAGCTGGCTGAAATGGCGAATTTTCTCGATAACGCTCACATCTGTACCATTTCCCAATACCCAAAGTTAATGAATTTGATCACTACAAACGAACTCTGGTCCACCATCAGCGGTGCACCAAAACAGAAATGGCCCAGGCCCTGATGGCATTCCATATGAGTTCTATAAGAAGTACTTCATATATATATCCCCACTGCTGCTTGCCTCCCTTAACCAGAGCCTTCTGGATATGCGACTCCTACCAGGAGGGCAAGAGGCCTTCACCATCACACTCTTCAAGAAAGGGGATAAGCTAGACCTAGCCAACTGGCGCCCCATTTCTCTAACTAACATGGATACAAAAATTTTAACTAAAATCATGGCTAATCATCTAGGGATTATAGCCTCTGCCACTATCTCCCCAGAACAATTCAGTTTCATACCCAGAAGGTCGATTTGGGACAACCTGCAATCTGTGGCTAACGCATGCCAGTCCACAGCCTCTGGGCACTAGTATTCTTGGACCAACAGAAGGCCTATGTAGAGTAAACTGGGAATACCTCAGGGCCTGCCTCCACCAATTCCGCCTACCCCCTCGCTTCATCAGATGGGTGATTATGCTTATGGAATCTGCAACAATGGCAGTGCGGGGCCCGAGCTTCCTCACAGAAGTAGTCCGCCCTCAAAGGGGCCTACGCCACGGGGGCCCTATAGCCCACTCTTATATAACTTCAGCCTTGACCCACTACTTCAAAAAGTGAATGCCCGCCTCACAGGGGTCCATGCACCAGCCCAAACCCCAGTCAAGATGATGACGTTTGCAGATGATTGTGTGGTCAGGGCGTCTAATAATCAAGATGCACGCGCGCTTGAAGCTCTCATCCAGGAGTATTCCCGGGTAAGTAATGCTGCACTGAACGCCTCCAAAACTGAAATCATCCTCCCTGGTTGTTATCAAACCTACTGGACCCCGGCGACCAGTGCCCAGCCCGGACCATCAGCTCGCACACATGCCCGCCTTACCTGCTCACCCCACACCACCCCACTTGTGCTCCCCTTCATGCCATGCCCTACCATAGGGCCTTTCAGCCATCTGGGCGTGTGGGTGGAGGCAGGCGGGTATTCCTCAGCAGTAATGGAAAGTCATATTCTAGACAACGTGACGAAGTGCATCGCCTCCCTCAGAGACCACCCTACTTCCCTTACTGGCAGGGTTGTTTTAGCCAACTCTATGCTCCTCTCCAAAGTCTGGTTTGGAGCCCACGCCATCGCCTTCTCCCCAGGTTTTTTTCAAATCTATGTATGCCCTTCTACAAGGGTGGCTCTGTTCAGGCCGCCCACCACCAGCGCGGCTTGAGGTCATGTTTGGCCCTCGTCATCATGGTGGCATGGGCCTGCTTGAATTTAAAGCCCATGCTGACAAGATCCTGGGCACCTGGATTGCGGCCATCACCGCCCCTACGCTACCCTCCCAACACTGGTCCTGCGCAGCCTGCTCCAACTTCTCCCGCACCTGGGCCTTACCAATCCGTTGAACCCTCTCTCCTTGATGATTTATCTGGCTTCCCACCCATTAGCCACAGGTCCTCATGGTACTAAACCCCACTTCATACGAATCCTCCTCTCCATGCGGAGCGCAGAGTGGAGAATCCATATTTGTGGACACACAGCCCAGAGAGGCCGCCCCTCTCCTCAGTACACACAGGAGGTACAGGGGCTACCCAATCAAGATTGCTTGATCCCCACACGTCCACATGTCCTATCCAGGGTGGACTACCTGGACATGATGGACATCCCTTATTCCCTGGAGACCCAGAAGTCTATTTGGAAATACGCACAACACCCTCTGTTGCAGCCTCATATCTGTTCCCATGTGTGACGCTGCTTGAGGTGGGTGTGCCATAAGGCTGATCACTCTTATGCTTTACACTCATCCTGCGTTGTGTGTGGCCAGTATGGAATGCTGTTCCACTGCCTGGAGAAGTGCCCTACCACTAAAGCGATATGGCGTGAGGTGCAAAGTCTGCTTTGCCAGGATCATACACATCCCTTCATTTTATCTCGGGACATGTTTGCTTTATCTATGGCCTCACCTCTCCCACCCTCCCTCCGTGCTCTGGTGGTCAAAATCGCCATGTAGACTTTCCACATGATTGTTTTGGATGCCATCACACGCTCCACCCTCAACCTCCCAGAAGCTGTCCACAGATTCTGGTCCCATTTGGTGGACCACTTTCAAGCGTGGATGTTTGTATATCTTCCACCGCGTCGCTGACAGCTGGTCTCCTCCTGGTTCCCATTTTGGTTCATCAACTCGGACCCCTTCCTCCACACGTGTTCAATTGTGGTTATGGCCCCTTTACACGTTCCCTCCTCCTCCCCATAGTGGCGTTCCCGCTGGCAACAAGAGATAGCATCATTTCTCTGGGGTGCCTTCCCTGTTACTAAGTTTCGTTTTCTTTTGTTTTACATTTGGAAGTTTCCATCCCCAGGTCGGCCTTCCCCATACTAAATATAAAGATACACTTTGAGGGTTTCAACTTAATATTTGACTTGCGTAACTTTTGAAACTCCTCCTTTAGGTGATCAAGATGTTCGTTAAAGGTTCTTGAGACCAATGTGATGTTATCAAGATAAAAAATGACATGAGTTAACTTCAGGCCTTGTAAAATGTGATCCATCGCATGCTGGAAAGTTGCAGGTGCATTTCGCAACCCTTGAGGTAATTGGGTGGGTTGGAAGACACCATCACTACTAATGAGTGCACATTTCTCCAGTTCTTCAGGGAAAGGTTCATTTGCTAATAGCCACTAGCCAAGTCCATGGCGGAGAAGAAGTTAGAGCTAGAGAGTTGTGCCAGGGCATCATCATATGGGAGAGAGGATAGCTATCCTTTTCAGGAGGTTATTTAACTTTTGATAGTCCATGACTATCTGATAGCCTCCATTTTTCTTTTTAATTAGCAACAGGGGGAAGACCAAGGGCTTTGTGAAGGAGCTATTAGCCCCACGTCTAGTAACTGCTGGAGCTCCGTCCTCATCTGTTTCTCTTCCACCTTTGACTTATGATAAGGTTTGGACTAAATAGGGCGGGCTTCACCCACATCAATGGACTGACTCCAGCCCTTCATGTGGACATAGTCATTATCCAATATGGAGATTATATCAAAATATTCGTTTAGTAAATTATGGACTTTTTCCAACTCATCTGGGGTTAGCTTATCCAAAATATAGACATTGGTCAAGGTATATACCAGGTTGTCCATGGGCAAGCTCAAATCTGCCATAGAGCAATGGAGTGGATATGTTCTATGTCTTCCACTAGGATTATGAAGCCTCTGCCATCTCCTGGTGTTTTCTTATGACCATGTCCTTGCCGATGAAGTTTCCCAGCATAATAGTAATAGGCTTCTGGTAGGCTGGGTCTAGTATTCCAGGAAATACCCGAGGCTCCAAGTGGCTAAACCCCTCAAGACTTAAGATATACAACAAGCAGTGGTGTGGGATTTGGTGCATGATTTTAGTGTCAACCGCTCGTTGTTCACAAGGCTTAATCATGACTTCGTCTGCAGTATAGAAAGGGATACCATCCCTAGCATCCACTGAATCAGGCAATTTCTTTGTGTTGCGGTCAGAGGTGGTATAAAGCAAAGTCATAGCTGAAAAAGGGTATTTGACCAGGAAAGAGTATTCATGCTTTCTGGGTTCTTTATTAGATAAGGCTAAAGGGAATTCATAGTTGAGTAACAAGAGGAAACCTTTCTTCATGTTGATTATTCTCTCATACTCAATCATAAACTGGGTACCAATGAGCATATCATATGCATTGTTGTTAAGGCCAAAGCAGGGGCCAATAAGATAAGCTTCCAAACTCGAATGGGAAGGGAAGAGTATGCCCCAATAGCATGGGTATTGTTTGGGCCTGCGGTTCCAAAATCTTGAGTGTACTCTAATTTAGGCGCTAGCTTTATCATTTTGATAAGCGTAGTGAAGATCACGTTAAATGGGGATCTAGTGTCTAGGATGGTCATTATTTGGACTTTTTAAATGACCACTTCAACCTAAGTGAATGTTCCTCTAAAGTTAGGCGACAAAGCTAAGACCTCCTTGAGCCAGAATGTGGAGGTTAGTTTATTAGCTTTCTTGGGGTATTTATCTATTATGGATTTCATGGGAAACCCGCTGAAGATGTAGAATTAAGCAAGCTAAGAATTGACTGCCATCTATGGCAGTGTCAATACCTTTTGGACATTCTA
Organism: Massospora cicadina; assembly: GCA_022478985.1. Lineage (NCBI taxonomy): Eukaryota > Fungi > Entomophthoromycota > Entomophthoromycetes > Entomophthorales > Entomophthoraceae > Massospora > Massospora cicadina. Next base: position 53,819 of record JAKSZP010013147.1, read on the forward strand.
GAATTTGGCTGAGGTACGTTTCCTCAGGTATGGTGGTCTCGTCTACTCCTCCAGTGTTCAAATGATCAGGGACCTCCACTTCTGTAGGTGCTCCCAATATGTAGAGACCAACATAATTGTAATCCCTCTCATATTCATCCCCCAAGGAAATTCTCAACAACTGGCAAGGTCGCAATAGAGGTAGAGGAGACAGTTACATGAGGTTGGGTAGCTACCTTCTGACCATGCATATTTTCAGCAATCCTTTTGTTGTTACAGGGGTTACCCTTAGGCGCGCAACTACCAGCTTGGATGGAGGGGAAGGTACAGAGGCTTTAGTGAGCTTGTGTGGGAGCAAGGGATTAATTGCATTACATGTCTCAGAATTACAGGAGGGAGTGATATCTTTTCTAAGCCGCACTGAGGGAGCAGGTTTTACTGGGAGGATAGGCAAAGGTGGGCTCACCCCCAAGTGTTTACAGGCGAAACCTTCTCAAAAGTTAGAATTGAAGGTTCCACCTCAGCTACATTTATTGTTGCACCTAAATGGAAATCAGCAACGTCTAACAGAGCCTCATTATGTAATGGATGTTTTTGAAGCAACGTTTCACTGAAATGATATGACTGGATAGAGAGGGTTGAGAAGCTAAGTCAGTTAATATGGCAGTGATAGCATCATCCAGGGCTAGCATGTTAGACGTTGACAACCTTTTTAGCAGCGATGTAAAATCGCCAGCAAAAGCAGCAGTTGGTTAATACTCATACATGCTAATGCGCATAAAGGCCTGTTTATCCCTGTTAGGACACTGCTTTGAACAGAAATTAGCCAAAAGAGCCTCTTTCACCTATGCCCAGGTATGCAGATTATCCATGTATATAACTATAATCTCTTGTGCCATAAAATTTAAGCAATAAAGGAATTGTTTAATTTTTTGCTTGTTCAATGAGTCTTGCATTACAGATTCATGGCATACAAAAAAAACAATGCTCCCCTCACCGGGGGTGAACTTGTCTTTAAGAGGGAGTTTGAAAGGGCGCTGCTCAAGCTCTTTAAGAAGGAAAAAGCGCTTGCTAGTTGTTTTCAAGCGCAACTGTTCTTGCTTCAAAGGGTAAGTGAAGAGTTGGAGTATTACTCACGTTTAAGCCTCCATTTGTAAACGATTTTGTGGTGTACAGGTTAAACCCCCTGTAGGAGCACCACTTTGTGGGAATTCAGCTAGTTGGTTGCTCGCTGGTGCTATACACCACTCGATTCCACAACAGTTTTAGAAACAAGCAATAAAAACACAAATAAAATAAAAGCTGGTTTTTTATGTCCTATTAGAGCTGGAGCAGGAAGAAAAACTGAACCCTATTGATATCTGACCATTCAGTACTTAAAATGGTATTGAGGGTCGAAGGGAATTCATGGGTACGTTCAGGACAGCTTGGATCAGTCCAAATAATGAAATATGCAGATTCACCCTATCAAAGCTTTAAAAACTCGCTTCACTATAGCTGAACGACAGATGGGGAATTAGTGGTAGGAAAGATGTACCCGTGGGGTAACAATTTAATATATTTTAGCTAATCCCCATTAGCTAAAATTATTGCACCTTGTGGGACCTCCGCCAAGCCTATATAAAGAGGGGTCCCCGCTTAGGTGTTATAGTGGAACTAGATGTAGCTAGGGGCAAACCCTTCGATGGATGCCCCAGAATAGGCTTCATGGTCAGAGGAATCTAATTACTAGATTTTGAGATAATAACCCATATGATATTTGGAAAAGTGTTGCCCCAATTTGCAGGGTTTCACTGAGAATTGTCCAGGGTTTTTTGGCTGTTATTTTTGTTATTACCATTTGAATCAATATTACTTTAAGATTGGAGATGTAATTGACCTATCATATTGTTGAATCAGGACTATTCTTACCTAAAACATTATTTTGCCAAAGTCAAGGTGGCAAATGTCCACAAGGTATTGCAACCTGTTAGAGTTGATACCAAGCCCCAAAAACTAAAGCTTTTTATTGAAGAAGTGACATTTCTCCAGTTTGATTTTCAAGTTTGCCATTTTCAGGTGATTGAACACTTTTTCTAAAAGCTCCAAATGTCCGTGAAGATCCATCCTGAATAGACATATATCACCCAGATATACTAAGGAACAGGATAGCTTCAAATTATCAAGGATAGAGTCAATTTATCTCTGGAATGTGGCTGGCGCTTAAAACAGTCCCTGGGCATTTGAATAGGCTGGTAAATTCCTTGTGCAGTAATGATCACACATTTTTCTTGTCCTCTTTTGGAAAAATTAATTTTCCCATATTTTTAAAAACAATTCCATAGCTGAAAAGTATTTGGTATTCCCTAGGCGATTGAGCATGTCATTAATCCTCAGCAGTGGTTAAGAATTCTTTTTTAGTGTTTTTGTTCAAATTGGCAATAATCAATAACTACTTAATTTGAAAAGTCCTTATTTTTTACTATGAGGACTGGACTTACCCATGGAATTGACAAAGAAATGAGGAGCCCATGATCAACTAGCTTACCTATTTTCTTCACTGACTACTTCAGCAGCTCTAGGCCTTCAAACAATTTCATCTTTATTGTCCAATATTCCCCTGTGTCAACCTTATGTATCACATTCTTTGCACATTCTAGGTTGTGGTCATCTTGAGCGAATATCTCCCAATATCTATCAAATAGTCAGAGCACATCTTCATGCTGCTGTTTGGATAAATCAAATAGCGGCTCTTAATCTACTAAAATAGTTGACGCATTTGGCAGTTTCTGCAGGCAATCCCAGTTTAATTAGCATTCATAAAACATGAAATTTGCTGAGCTCTGCCATTTGGATTAAATGTAGAGTTGCAAAGACTTTCTTTCTCGCTATTATTATCAGTTTCTAACCCATATTATAGCCAGTAGCACGTTTATTTATTCTTGTCACAGAATAATTATACTTGGTGCTACCCATGGCTTGATCCTTGATTTCCTCCATGGATTAACGACTTCTTCATATAGTTGGCATGGGATTTCGAGCATTAACCCTTTTTTAACTCTTTTGCGTCTCAGGCAGTATATTATTTGTTTTTTTGTTCTCAAGGAAATCCCACGATTTTCTAGGATCTCCTTCAGCATTTATCTACATTTTTGCCTGACAGACTTGTACTAGATGGGAACAATGCCATCATTGTAAATCAAGTTTACAAAATTGTTCTTCTTAGTCAGTGGTGGCTCTCCTTCCCGCATATACCAAGGTCAAGGTCTGCCATTGAATTGGCTAAGTATTCTCCTTAGAAATTACATTTTACTACAAATTTTTTCCTAAAATCCGTATCAATAAGAATATCATAATTATGCTTTGCAACACAATGGTTGGAGCTGACACCACAAGTGAACTTAAACAGGGTATCAGTGCATCTTAGGCTTCACAAAAATTGTTATATCTGGTCTGGCCATTCCATATTACTCCTGGTGTTCTAGATCTGGCGAAATCTTCATTTGTTTCACCCATTTGGTCAAAAAGATGTTGATGGGCGCTCCAGTGTTGATAATTGCCCTCACTCACTCAGTTAACTATGATATCCACATAAGTGCACTCAGTATATTGTAATAGGGTATTTATTGAGTGAACGGCGTTATTATTTGCCATATTGAGACAATAAATTAGTTTTACAGATAGATCAGGGAAAAAATTTCTTGATTGCGCTAATTGGAATGGATATGTTTATCAGATCTAAACTCTTCTTGAGTAACTCTCCTGGTTCTCAGTTGGTGTAATATTGTCCAATAGCTGATGAGCATACAGTTGAACCACTTCTTTCACAATTTTTCGGAGTTAATTACATTCATTTTGGCTATAGAAATGGTGGTTACGTACAAACTAACAGCTTGATATAGTGATTCAGTTGTTTCATTCATCTACAAAGAGATTAGAAATTTCTATATCATTGTCTATATTTTTTGGGAGGAACATATTTAACTACGTTGATAAATCGCTCCTTCTCTAGATCATGGGACCTTTTCCCAACTCCTGAATTCTTTCCTTTTCCTTCTCCTGAACTAAGAAAACTTTCTCCTTGGGTTTCTTATTCCAACATTGGGCAGCTATATGTCCATATCTACCACACTGGTGGCAGCAGATCTGCATCTTTTCCGTTCATTTCATGTATTTTGGGATTGTTCTCTGATATGACTCAATTGGGTTGCTCCTTATTTTTCATGGCAAATTTTAAAGTAATTTTAGTCTCAAGTCTAGATTAATTTTGATGCTTACTTTGGGGCTTCAAAAGTGGCTCCCAACATCTCTAAAATGATCCACCATTTGTCACTTTGATTATTGCATAATTTACGCTGATGCCATTATTCAGTGAAAATCATGATAAGGAAATAATGACGCTTGCATTACTATTCAGGTGTCAAAATCCAATTAGCACTTTTGAACCAACCAGGATCTGTGATTCCTGGTAGAATCAGTCCGCAAAAGTTACTAGATCTCATCTTTTTAGAATAAATCTAAAAGCTTCCTGCTTGTGGTTAGGCATCCGTTTAGAGTTTACAAATTCTAGCATGATGGCTTCCTTGGCCTCGTTGTAAGACCAATTGTCCCCATTTAGGTGGGGTAAAACCAGATTCTGACAATTGGTGTTCAGGCAGTTCATGATGGTCACTGCCTATTGTCAGTCACTGAAACCAAACTTGTCATCTCAAATAATAAGAAGAATGCGGTGGCGTTATCCTGATGGAACGTGGGTAAATTCAGTGCGCTTCAAAATTTTTCATGGCTCCACTAATAGGTGAATCCTGTTTGACGACTCTATTGACCATGGGAATAACTTTGGGTTCATCTCTGAAAATTGCTTCAGACAACTCAGGCATATTTCTGAGTGGGGATCCTTCCATATTGGAGTTTCAGGAGTTTTGTTGTTGGAATCTTCCGCCGCTATCTGTGAACAATCACATTTATGATTCTCCAGTTCTTCTATATTTTATAAATTTTCTAACTATTTCTTCAATAAGCCGTTTATGCGTTCTCAGTCTGCCGCTCATTGGGTATTCAGAAACAATACTTTTTTGTTTAGTTCACCCAACCTTGCACTTCAAGTAGTTGACTTTTCCACAGTGGTCATTGTTGATTTTTTACTTGTTTGACCTCTTCCTTGGTCTTCATCGCCCATTATTTTAATGTAATGAAGTTGGCGTGTAATGCCAAGTTAAGGAAGATCTTGTTAATAGTTTTAAGTTCCATCCAAAGCTTGCGTAATTTGTTTCTAAAAAATATGTTTGACATGATTTTCTTATTAAATTCGTCTTGAACTCAAGTACACCCTGTAGTGATCACCAATCTATAAAAATCCAGTAATTGTATCCTCTTTTGGGATATACTCGCTATGTCTCCTTTGTTCAACTGAACAGTCTTTTATATGTGCATTGTTTAACTTTTTGATAATAGATTATAATGGGCAGTAGTAGTATGAAGTCTACTACTCTAGTTGATCTTTTGGTAGCCAATATAGTTTTTAGGGATAACACCAACCTAATGTTTGTCCAAAATTTAAATTTGTTTGAAAATGTAGGGACTTCTTCCCTATTTCAATTGTTAAATATACTTAGGATAATTTTTAGAGTCTCTTCCTTGTTCTCATCAAAAAATTTTGAAAAGATAGCTGTAAGTCTTTGGGAGCGCCTTATCCTTTCGGATTGGGGGTGTTCTCTTTCCCATCTAAGAAAGGGACAAGATGCCAGTGGCACCCCTCGTCACACAGGGAGATCTTGTTCATGTGGTGAACAAGAAAGAGTGACAGCGTATCCTTTGAGGATTTCACCCCCAACCCCAGTTCTTACATCTGAAGAATAAAGGTGTGGATTAAGGGAATCTGTATCGAGTTGACAATGAACTGGCACCTGCCCAGGGCAAAAGGGACAAGTAGGCTTAACAATGGCAAACCTTAGATGATGATAAATTGACAATTAAAAACCCTTGGAAACAAAGCCCATAGGGCGCGCAATTGCAAATAATGAAGTACCAAGTGTAGAATGGTCATCCAAACTCAATGGCATCATGCCATTGGGAAATGCAGCCTGCAGTTCAAACCACTGACCAAACACACCAAAATCCCTGCATAATAATGCCTGCTGGCCAAACGGACACCAGAGCAACCAGGTGCAGGCAGGTTGGGCATCCTGAAACCCATTCTCGACTATATAAGACTGCCCTTATGTGGAATGGCATTGGGAGATTCCTGCAGCCTTTCAGGCAAGATGCCGTCGCTCTAGCTATCAAAACTGAAGAAGATTTGAAATTTGGGTGTTCATGGATGAACCAGCAGCAACTCAGCCCACTGCTGACAACTTCAAATTCAGTTTAAAATAATTTAATTTCCCCTCACTCAAAGCTTGTCAGATTAGGTAAATCTTGAGGTCCTTGATCCAAAGTTTGAATAAGCTATTCCCCAAATCAATCATCTATAATGCAGTCATAAAACACTGAGGAAATTGATGGTTATTTCAGTATTGTTTCTTATTAAAATTCTATACCAGAAGTCCAATTTTCTTAAGACAAAATATAAACCACCCATTTAAATCTCACTTTTCCCAAAACCTAAACCTACGGGTCCTAGTCCATGTCAGCCTGGTTTGATGCCAAGATGCTATTTACAACGATGACCTTATGGCATAAGCTGTGTAATTTCCATACATAACAGATTAACGTCACTTTGGTAGCAGCGCCCCTGGTATCTGTACTTGCCTTCTGGGTGTTCAGGCATCCAGACTGACAGCATGGCCTAAAATCTATCTGCCACCCTCATGACAATAGCAATATTATAGACAAATGATCTCTTGTACTCTAATAACTCTAATCACAAGAGTAAAAACAGTCCTTCTATATAATTATTTGAGCTTTGAATACTCTATTGATTTTTTATAGAAATTATAGGGAATTTAAAGGGAGTTTGACACACAACTCTTCAGTTGCACCCCTATTGTGAACGGCAGCTGTCACTAATGAATTAGCCTTCTAGGGTCATGAAAAACGTTAATCTTTATAATTATGTTATCTGGGGTTTCTCCCTACTCACCACGGCTTCTTCTGAGTTGATCTGAAGAACGTTTTACAACATCTTCTTTCAAATAACCATTATATTACCCTTATTTAGTAATAATCTGCTTAGATAATGGGACGCTTACCCATAAACAGCAGATTGCGGTACAGAAAAGTAATTGAAATTTTCATTACCACAGGTGTATTTACTCGCCAGCAATGCATAATCCCTTAGTTAATTGGCAACAATACCTGATTGACTCTCAAAAGTCAAATAAGATATCCTTGTTTAAATTGACACCTTAAACACTTGTTTGTTGTCAGGGATCATCCCTGACAAAACGCTCATTATCTGGTGGATTTTAATCCAGAGGATCTATATATACCGTTGAGAATAAAACTCTATACAATAGTTATTGTATATACAATTTATAACTACAACATCCACTAGTGTGATGAGTCCTTTTGTGGAAAATCAGATTGAACATAATTGATGAAGCTATTAAATGTGGGCAGAATTTTTAACAGCCATCTAGATAATGATCACGCAGATCAGTTTGAGATCTCACATGATATAATCTATCACCCATTAAAACTAAGTTGGAGCATTTTATAATCCCTCAGTGAGCTGAGTAGGGTGAAATAGTCCTTCCATTCATATTAGTGCGCATTTTTCTTGTTCTTCTGGTGATAGATTCATCTTTCAACAGCCACTGGTGGAGTCCATCGCGGAGAAGTAATTTGAGACTGAGATTTAGGTCAGCACATTTCCATCTAGGAAATCATATAGTAGTTCTTCTTTTTGAGGCTATTTAGATTCCTGTACTTCATCATTATAATGTGACCACCATTAATTGCTTTATAAGTAGCAATTGGGTTGATCATGGACTCTGTAAAAGCTCAAGTAAGCCGGTATCCAATAGTTCTTTAAACTTGTTTTCATGTATCTATCCTCTACTTTTTTCCCATATATATTTGATCATATTGGGGTTATATCTCCTATGTCAATACTATATGCCCAGTTTTTCATGTGACTATAGTCAGCATCAGATGTAAAAAAATATTGACAAGCTTCAAGTAATTTATGTATATTTTCTCAAGATCCTCCTGATTTAACTTATAGATATCTAAACTTGAGTAATAGTACAAATTCAATTTTTGGCAGGTAGGCCAAAATCAAGGTGAGTACCAATAACTTGTACCTTAATAATTTTCATTGATGAAAATTAATTCACCTTTCTCAATCTCTTGATTTTTCTTTACTCTTCTTTATTAGTCAGGTTTATAAGTAGTAGCTCATTATGCCTCTGATAAGCGGAAGTGAGGACTCCTGGTAGAACTCTTGGCTCTCATCTACTGACTCCATCGACATTAGTGATATGTAGTAAGCAGTTGGGGTATACTCAGGGTTACGTTGATAGAAACTGATTCTTGTTCTCCTAGTTTATTTTTACCTCCTTAGTAGCATAGAATGATATACCTTCTGCTGCATGCACTGAGGTGGGGAGCTTTTCATATTTTCTCCAGAGGTAGAATATCACAAAGGAAAAAATGGAAACAGGGCATTTAACCTTGCGAGAATATTGCTTCTTGCTGGAGTCTTTATTATTCCGTTCAGGTGGAACTTCATAATTGAGAAGTAGCAATACCCTTTTTTCAGACTAAGTAACTCCTTCATATTTGATAGTAAATTACGTCTATATAAGTATACCATACTGACTACTGCCCAGTGCAACTGAAAGAGCTGTGAAACTAATTTGTCAATTCATATTGCAGGGAAGAATATGCATCTATCGCCTTGGTGTTTTTTGGACTTGAAGTTCTATACTCTTAAGCATATTTGAGTCAGGGAAAAATTTGATCTTATTGATGATACAGGACGACACAATGTTGATAGGTGATCCTATATCCAATATAGCCATAACTTGAACATTTTAAATTGCCACTTTTCATTGGTAATAGTTCCTACTAATTTATTGGTGAGAGGACTAATGCCATTTTTAAGACAGAATGTTGCATTAAGCTTTTAGAAGACTTGGGATATTTCTTCTTTATCTCCATTAGACTGTGTACGCTTGAGATGGTTTGGATCAACAGTGCAAGGTATGATCACCATTGCTGGATGTATTGATTATTTTTTTACACCCAACAACATGACTGTAAGTGTCCTCCAAATCCTGGGCATTATCAATATTTTTAGCGTTCAGTGATCTGGAATAGTGGGCTCAGAGGATGTATTAAAATTTAATATCCTGTGTCCTCATTGTAAAATTGAGGAAACTCGCTTATTGGTTGAATTCCTTTTTCTAAGATCAAGAAGCAATTTTGCTGATTTATCCTCAAATTTTGCCAAGTGTCTTATGGTATTTCTAACTGTTAAAAGTTTACAAGTCCAAACTTTAATTTATGACTCTTCTTTTCTTCTCAGTAAAAATGTCCTTACAAAATCAGAAACTTCAGCTGATGCAAGTAAAGGTACAGGCTTTGATCTCTTGTATTTTTTGGCTTTTTGAAACTACTAATAGAGACTTAACGCTTCAATAATGTTACCAAAATGTAAAGATATATACTGATGATAGATGATATTATGATCAGATGATGATTTGATATCTTATTAGTTCGCCAGGCGCTGGTATTTTATATCTCTCAGGCATCTCCTGGCCATACTTTATTAGATGAGTTCATACATACCATGCCAATTCTCTAATGATCACATCAATGGTTATTAATAATTTCCCTCAAGTTAATTTGGCTTTTGAATCATTTTAATAACAATCGTTTCAGCCAAATTGGAGGCAATTTAAAACTTCATAATTAGAGGATTTTAGGCGTAATATTGGCACCACAAAGGTGCGTATTCGCTTCATAAAAAGCTAACTAGAGTTTCATCATACAACTGACAAAATACAAAAATAGAGTTGGTTAATAAGTATTATTTATAAATATTGATGTACAGGTAATAGGGACGTTGGAAGGCCTCTCAACAGCACTGTACTCCCTATTCAGGTGTCCTTATTTAAGGGCTATTGTGTAATTATGAGGATCGACATACACTTTCATTTCAGTGAATTATTTTTAATACATCAATTAGGTAGGTGTAGCTAGATTAATTCCATAAGGCCAACACGTTGCAACCAAGTGGGCCCCTATAATTGGGCATACTTTTCTTTGTCACAGATAATAATAAGATCAATATATGGAAAGGTTAAAAGCCACTTGAGGCGTTTTTGAGGGAACTTATATCACATTATCTTGATAGACTGGGAATGATTAAGGGATCCTTCAATGAGAGTAATCTACAAACATTGATGGTCTTCTTAGAGGTAAACTGTTTTAGTTAACCAACAAAATCTAACACTTCTAAATTGATTCTAAGTTAGTACTTAGAATAATTTTCAATGCATGCTGGATGAGTAGTAGGCTATGTTTTTCTTTCAGGTACTTTATGTTGGTCGGCTTTAGAGGTGCCTGAACCTAAACCAACTTCCCTTTCCCCTTCTTGGCAAGGGCAGGTAACTTTTTAAAAACACATATCTTTAGTGTGGTCACTCTTCTTGTAGAGGTTATTTTTGGGCTTCTCCACCTTCTTAGGCTTTGCTTCCTCTCTGGTATAACTCTGGGTTTCTTGACTTTTAGAAGGTCTCTGGATTACGCATATCAACAACATTTATCAGGGCTTCAGAAATTTCCAAGTCAGATTTGAAGCTCCATTTGACAGATGTTGTGCATGGCTAGGTCAAAACTACTATGTAAATTAGCAATTACGGCAGCTGCTACATCATCCAATGAAAGCATCTTTGAGTTCATCAGCGTTTGGGTCCTGATATAGAAGTGATCTGCAAACTCACCCAGGGGCTCTCATCTTGGCATATCACGATCCTCATAAATGCTGTTTCTTCACAATCAAGTTTACTTGGAATATATTCTCTGAAGAGCTCTGCTTTCGCTTCACTCCAGGTGTTCAAGTTATCCATATCAGATACCCTAACCTATTAATCTATATGATTTATAGAAAATAAAATATGCTTAACCTTTTAATGACCATTGCACCTTCCATAGCAGCTCCAAAGAAAGGAAAAATGGATACTCCCTTCATCAGGTGTAAACTTCTTCTTAAAGTTAGGTTTAAAGGTAGTAGAATCTGATCCTGCTGTTGGTGTTTTGATATGCCCAAATTACCCAGATGATTGGATTACAATATAGCTGCCTTCCCACTAGGGGATTAGTCCCACTAGTAGATGTGAGAGTAATTGTTTTAAATGTATATATTGCTTTGGGGATTAACCTTAACAATTATTAGCTAATCCCCTATTGAATAATTGGGTCAATCTGCTGAATTGCTTTATTCTTGTTGAAAAAAGTTTCTGACAATGTATTAATTTATGATTAATTTATCATATAATAATTGGTAATTTAGTTATAATAGTCAATAAGGGTTTTCAGAAATCAACTCAGGGAATATTTTCAGTTGCTGAAGCATTACAATCCTTCTGGAAGAAGCTCTCAGTTTAACCTTTTTAGGTGAAACAATCTGCTGTTGATTGGTAAAGCTCCCATTAACTTAGCAGGTTGCTTGCCAAATAGGGGTACCCCGCTGAGGTTTGATTGAGACTGTGAGGACACCTTTGTCAATTAACCAAAAGAGGTCGTTACCCCAGTCTGTGGTAAAAACCATCTAGAGGATGAGGAAGACCCTCATGGAAGTGGCCTCAGAGGGCAAAATCAGCAGCAACATCTAACGATTCCCAAGTGTGGCGTTTAAATGGGTTGACGCCAATTACTCTATATAAATTCCTTGATTTACAATATTGAAAGCAGTGAAGAATAGCAGACTAATAGTTTTTACAATTTATTTTGCATATAATTTTATATAGTTGAAGAGAAGAGGATTCTCTTATTTCTTTACTTGTTTGAAATCTTGATGAATATGTTGAAGGAAAAGGTTCCCTTGCATTTGTTAGGTACTCTGCCTGCTCCTGCGTGAAGAGAGTGTGAGCGTTAGCACCAAATCTAGTGTTGAAAAAAATTTGTTGGTTTTGAGAGGCTCAACCAGGACAAAAGTCGTCATATTATTGCTAACTTATTTGAATATATCAATAATCTTTATCAACGCCTATTTAAGAACGTGTGCATAGGGTTGGTAGCTAAGCAAGCCATCCAGTTGGAAGTTTCTATTTAAATTGATTAAACGGGGTAATTGAGCATACAGCTCCCAAAAATTCTACACCTGATGCTCACTACATGGGTATTTGAGCTTTTTAAACAAAAACCTTATATACAAAGGAGAACTCAGGAAACTCTGGATGGAATTGGAAACAGTTATCCAGTATGCTCTGTGCTCAGTTTTACATGAAAACTGATTTCTTTGAAGAAATGAGTAATTAAAGCATAGGAGGATATTAAGAGGCCAGAAAAAATAATAATAATCTTTATGGGAAGGTCACTATTTAAGCGGAAGGAGGGCGAATTAGTTAAAAAAAATTTTATATAAGACTCAACATGAAACAGACAGAGAACACTTTCTCTGGATTCAGGAAGATATGGTGCAAATGTTGAAGTGATTAATGAATTTAAAAAACTAAGTGCAAGTGTTCTCAATTAGAGGCAGACGAAGCCAATGATAATTCACACAAAACTGCAGTCAGGAAGATACCCCCGCAGAAAAATTTGCCTAAATCATTTGCTGCAATGTCGGAGATGACTCCCAAAGCATCGCCAATTGTTAGTCAGGTTGTAATGCAGAAATTCCCCTGCTAGCGGAGCGACAAAAGACTTTCAAAATATGCCAAATTTCCCACATTTTATCAGGATAATGCACCGGCGTTTTTCCGCCTTTTTGAGATGAGAATGTTTAAATATAGGTACCAACAAAAAGCAGTAACTGTAGTAACCTGCTTAGACACCAATCACTAGAATCTGGTGCTTTCACCTTACTGGGGACAATTAAACATACTCTGAACAAAAGGAAGCTATTATGCTTGAGTTCAATACTCCTACTAGAATTTTTAACCATAAACAATATTTTATGAGTTTTTCATTTAAGAAAGGATGAGACCTTGGCTTTTTATGCTGACCGTTTTTACCAGTAATTGTGGATTCTGGCTGGGCAGAAAGTGCTATCAGACTTTGATGCATGGTTAGCTATGAAAGTGGTTCTTTGGCCCTACAAAAGTTGAATTGCATTGTGGGGGTGGAGCTTAGAAACCAAACTTATACATCACAAATGGTGGGTCATCTTAAGATGTTAGAAGCAATGTTCAAAGCACCCAATCAAACCACTAAAGTAATTCATTTATAAGCACTGAATATTAAAATTTGCTGAATGCATTAAGGACCTGAGAATTGAATAGTAACAGTAAGTAAGCTGAGGGATAGAAACGAGTGGATAGAACTTCAATCCGCTTTTATCAATGTGGAAAACCTAGGCATATAGTTGCTCAATGTCCTGATAATTAGCCTAGAGAGAAAAATAATCTATAACAGGCAAAAGAGAAATAAAATTGTCAAGAGCCAAAAAAAGGGCCAGAAGTCTAGATAGGGAACAATTTAGTACTGCTATTAAACCTAATCACCTTAATATCTTGAATGATGAAACTGTTATTTCTGATTTATTAGTGGAAGAGTAAGTATCTGATCCTCTCTATCATGTGGTCAATATGGATGTAAACGCGATTACCAGAGAAAATTGAAGGGATTGCCCATGAAAATATGAAGGAAGTTGCTCAGCTGTATGCTCGTCAGCTGGAAGAAAATGTCACATCCACCAAAATTACTGAAGAGTTGTTCAAAACAAAACTTGATGAAGTGAAAATTTTCTTTAAAAAGCGCGATAAAGAAATAAAATCCTTATTTATCCATTCAGTTAAACAAAATCTTTATTTGAAAATAATGATGCTATTTACTCAGCAAACACCTTATTACAATACTCTGAGTATACCTATGCTAACATTATATTATATCTAAAATAAGAGTACAGGTGATAATTGACAGTGGAGCGCCCATCAATATCATCTTGACCAAATTGTTAAAAAGAATGTTGCTTCCACCAGATTTAGAGCACCAGAAAGATTATGGAACTGCTGGACCAAATACCACTATATCACGTGGAGCATACAAAGCATTATCACTTTAGTTGGATCATTGGTGGTATCAGCTCTCACCATCTTGTTGGAAAATTAAATTTAGACATAATCTTTAAGACAGAATTCTTAAAAAATTACTTTGTGAAATGTTATTTCGAGAAAGATACCCCTGACGGTTTTGGAAAAACCCTGCCCTTAGTATATCAGTGTACAGAGGAACCTCTGCTGACAAAAAAAATAATTTTTTTAAATTTAATTTACAATGACAGCATTATTCCCATTCAGTACAAGCAGTTGTTTGTTATTGTAGGGAAATGTCAAAAGAGATCCTGGAAAATCGTGGGATACCATTGAGGACAAAACCAATGAAAACATTCTACTGGGTATTAAATTCATAATTAACACATGAAATATGTTAGAAATCCCATAGCAATTATATATAAATTGTAATTGCATGAAATAAATTGAGAATATATACTTGGGTAGTTCCAGGGATTATAATTCCAGGTTACTCACAAATAGGAGTGTTACTGAACAATCTAAGTGAAAATGATGAAAATAGATAAGAATCAAGTTATCACGTTTGTCCATTTAATCCTGACGGTGGAACTCAGTAAATTCCATGACTTTGGAATGTTACCCAAAATGGTATTAATGGCAGATGTTGCCAAAAATGTCAATGTATTAGTTAATTTTGAGCAATGGGCTGAACTATCAGAATGAAAAGCAAGAAGAGGTACTTTGTTTATTTGAAAAGTATCAAAGATATTTGCCTAGGATGACCATGACCTCAGATGTGCTTAAAAGTAATTCATAAGGCTGATACTGTGAAACATCCAACATTAATGAGACCAGTTTGCCAATATAGGGCTTCTGAAGCAGTATTCAGCAAGTATATAGCAAGCTGATTGAGCATGGATCCTTGTTCCATCATTATGTTCATTGACAAATTTCATCCTAATGTAAAGAAAAAGGATGGATCAAATTAAGTGATCAATTATAGCTGATTAATAAAAAACACAAAAAGGATTTCTATCTGATGCTGAGGATTGATGATGCACTCAATCACCTAGGAAATCAAGCATTTTTCAGCTATGGTCTTTATTTCAGGAAATATTGGCTAATTGAATTTCCAAAGGAAGATCAAGAGAAATTACAATAGTCACCGCTTAAGAGTTTTTACCAGCCGATCAGGATGCCCCAGGGATTATGCAATGCTCTGGGAACATTCCATATGGCAATGATTTAACATATTGAGTGATTTAAACTTGTTTTGTGTTCTGGTATACTTAAAATAATAATCAACATCCTCAGCAGGTCATTTACCAACCACTTGGAGAATTTGGAGGGAGTATTCAAGCACCTGGGAACAGCAAATGTGAAAATTAAGCTGAGAAAATGCCATTTATATTCAAAAAAGATTGAACTTTTGGGGTTTGTAATAAGCTCTTAGGATTACAACTTTAACTGCTGAAGATAACATCCATTGAGTGGCTGTTAATCTTGAAGAGCGTTTGAAATATAAAAGTATTCCTTGAGATGGTCAGTTACTATTTCTGATTCATCAAGGATTTTTTGTATTTTCCAAACCATGATTCTACCTATTGGAGGATCTTAAAAAGGATTCTTGTGGAATGATGAGGCAAATATTTGTTCAATGAGCTATAAATACCTAACTAGTAGCCCTGTGCTGAAATACCCAAATCTTATTCAAGAATTCAAAATTTGGAAAGATGCTCAGCAACGGCGGTCAGCGCCACTTTAAATCAAGTAGATGATGTTGGGTAAGAACATCTAGTGGCATATGTGAGCAGAACACTGACGCCAGTGGAAAAAATTACACCGTTACAGAGTGTGAATGACTGGCTTTGATTTAAGCCTGAAAACAGTTTCAAGTGTATATTTATGAAATGCACTTAAAAGTTGTAACCAACCATTCATCCCTATTTCAGTTACACCACTTAAGGATGCAGAGGAGCGACTGGCCTGATGAGCCTTAAAACTAAAATCCTATGGCTTCAAAATTAAACATCAATCAGGACAGCACATCAGGAATGACAATGGCTTGTCACGATTACCTGTTATTCAGGTTGTCTATCATCATCTGATGAATTATTCCAATGGATGATCAAATAGATTATTGGGGATGAACCCTAAGAAATTCAGAGCGCACTAAAGAAAGCAATGGAAGTTACTGAATTGTAGAATAGTCAGCTATATAAATTAGCTGACAGAAAACGGTTTTTAGCCCCCTAAACTGTCATAGAGAGCGGAATACATTAAAGCTATGTACATGTTTGTCAGCCATGGTAGCCTAAGAAAAAACATGGACCATATAACCAGTATTATTACTGAGAATCAATCAGTTATGATTTCGTGGACTTCTGGCATGTTTCATAAAATGTCAACTCCACAAGCTACATAGGAAAAGTGATGGGATTTAGACTAGTACGCACTGGTTTTTCTTGGCGCACGGTGTCCATAGACATTGAGAGAATGTTGAGTATTAAGACTGGGGGCGTAAAGTACACCATATGGGCAATAAACCATCTGAATAGAAAGGTCAAAACTAAAGCCTTGAAATATTGGATTCTAAAAGCATGGCGAAATACATTTTGGACCAAGTGGTATACCAGCATGGATGCCAACAAAAGGTTAAGTAAGTGACATTGTGATCAACTTTACGTCCTACATGATTCCAAGGCTGAACTAATGGGAATCCAAGGAGTGGTGTTTATTCTCTACTGCACGCAAATGAATGAAATGGTAGAGAAAGTAAATGTAACTCTAGCAATTATGCTACAGAAATTGGTCTCAGGGAATACTTACACATGGTAAATTTGCCTTAATTTGGTTGCCTTCTCCTACATTAAAAATATCATATGGCGAAAGTGAAAACGCTGTTCAATTTATTATATGGACAAAGATCTGCACTACCACCAGTTTTGCATTCCGCCATAAAACCAGCTTTGGGATGAGTGCAGAGAAGTACCTAACCTGGTTGGCGAATATTATGATTTAGTTACAATCTCATGCATTTGATATGTGCTGAAGAAAAGAATAAGCAAAGAAATGAATACAAGAATTGTACAGCTTTGAAAGAATACCATGTGGTGATAGAATAGCTTATTGTAATAACCATAGGTTTGGAAAAAAACAAGTTGGCCCGTATGGTTGGGTCCATTTGAGATTATTGCTAAGTTGAAAACTGATGACTATATGATAAAGAGCATTGTGGATGGTCAGGTAAATAGAGTCCACGCAAAATTTAAACATTGTAATAAAAAGAAAGAATAGTAAATAAAACAATAAACTTTAAAAATGATATAAGTTGAAACAGAGAAAAATGATAAAAAATAAAAATTATCTATGAAAAAGATATTTATAATGTAAAACATCCTTAAAGAAAAGATATAAAAACTTATATAAAATTGTTTCTTATTGTTATTTTGTTAGCCGCAGTCAAAAAAGTCTAGTTGGAATCCCACTTTCCGCTGTTAAGAGGGGAAAAGAGGGATGTATTATGATGAACATACTGATGTTGCTCTGAATAATCAGAAGTCTGCATTTGTTGTTGTTGGCAGGATCAGGGAGGTTTGAAACTGGATACATTGTAAAGCCTAAGAAATGGCTCAGTAGGACCTGCATAGGTTGAGACTGGGTCTGGCATGAGTAGTCATGGGGCACTAGATCAGGACTCATCAAAGCTTACTGAGAGTATCCTGTTGATGACGAGGAGTCATTGATACCTGTCCTTGGGTTAATACATGTCAACCAGACATAATGTTGGCAAGGATGATCAAAATTGTCCTGGCGTGTAATGAAGCAGCTGTAACTGCACTCAAAGAGAGGCATCATCGAGTAAGAACAATAAGAGTAATCATGTTACCAAAGGTTAGAATGAAAAGCGTTGAGTGCAGAACATACTGAGCTCCACTGAAGTTGTACCGAAGCAGGATGACCCTGGTCCAAGGTGGCACCCATTTTCTGAGTATTATCTTTCACTGGGCAATCTTCAAACGGGGGGATATGTTGGGATTTTATGATTTGCTCATACTACTCAGCTGATAAGATTACAATATAGCTACTTGCTCACTAGGGGATAGTCCCGCTGGTGGATGTGGATAGATCATTTTTAATTGACAACTATTGTTTGGGGAAGTTCAACACTAACAAATATTAGCTAAACTGAATGGATTGATTCATCAGGTCAATCAGCCAAATTGCTTAATTTTTGTTGGGGATGATTCCCAACAGTGTTTCATTTAATATTGATTGCCACTATGGTAATTTATAATTAAATTAATATAGTTTATTGGGTTTGTTGCCAAATGACTCAGGGTTTATTTTTAGTTGCTGAAGCATCAACAATGCTTCTGGGTGCAGCTCACGGTTTACACTTTTAGGTGAGGCAACCTTCTGGTGATAGGTAAAGGTCTTGTCAGAAAATTGCTTCTCTGAAAATAGTGAGATCTACTAGTGTTCCAGGCCGACCAGTATGGAGATTGGCTGACCCTTGCTGTTTTGCCTTCATAGGCGTACCAAACCCCTACAGGTCCACGGCCTACTCACCAACCCAGCATACTAACAACTTTTCCTTAGCGCCATTGGCCCCTCTTGGGAGTGCACCGGTGGTCCTCAGCCCTCTTCCAGGAAACCAATCCCTTACTCCTTCTCCCTCATGACCAATCACTAACACCTCTCGGGTGTGCCCCAGCAAGTTCATCCCCCATCATGGGTGGCTATGGCACACCTGCACTGCACTACCTTCATTGCTGACAGCCATCAACCCATTGTCATTGGTGGCTTGTTGGCCAGGTCTCTGTTTTGGGTTCCTTGTAGGGCTGAGGTATGAGAACTGGCAGCATTGTCCACTTCAGGAATATCACCCCACACCTGCCTTAGGGATCTCTAGTACCACCCTGTCCATATTAGTGGCTCTTGCTACTTCAAATAAATGAAGGTGAGTAAAAGAGAGATCTTTATTTAGGAGGAAATGATGACATTTTATACTTAGGCTAGTTCACCTATACAAAATTCATTGGGCATCCAAGCTGGAACCTTGTTAATCGTCAGTCATCCGTAGTACTGATTACCTCCTGATCTGTTTGTCCCAAACAACAAATATTATTTTGACTCATCCTCAGCAAAAATTGCCGGTCAGTTGTATATAAACCTATATTATAAATATAATTTAGCATCCTTAGCATTAGTTGCCAGTACTCAGATATAGGGCCGCAAAAAATCATCAGAGATTTGATAATGAATACATTGGCATTTTCTGGAAAATCCCAAAATGTCCCATGATTTGCAGTCAACGTCAAACTAGGACTCCGCCAAACCCAAATGATTGGTAATTAATTGGTCACAATCTCAGCAGTATTCACCAGTGTCAACCCTTCAAGTAATATTACTATTGGGGATTATCCTTAATAATTTGAAAGGGCTCAACCCATCCAAATGGGGGCACCAATCAGCAATTATAACATTAAAATAATATCAAACTAGGCGATTAGCCAGTAATTGCGCCCAACTAATTGACCCCCTACTTCTGATTTTTTTAGGTGGAATCCATCTGGTTAAATTTCTGACAGGTCTCATTACCTAAGCAGGTTGCTAGCTAAATAAAGGTACTCCGCTGAGGTTTAATTAAGAATGTGATGACACTTTCATCAATTAACTGGAAGATGTTGTTACCAAAGTCTGCGATGAAAACTGACTAAGCAGATGAGGAAGTCCTTGTGGGAGTGGCCTCAGAGGGAAAAACATCAGCAACTGCTGCCGTTTCCCTAATGGATTCCACAGGAGCTGCAGAAAGGTTGCCCTATATAATTCCCTAGATTTTCCAGTAAATAAAGCAGTAAAAGTATAGCAAACTAATAGTTTTTACAATATATGTTTATACTTGGATATAACTTAAGAAAAGATGCTTCTCTTATCTATTTGCTTTTGTTAACTCTTGAGGAAAGAGTTGAAGAGAAAGGTTCCCTTACATTGGTTAGTTACCCTATCTGCTCCTGCATGAAAAGAGTGCGAGCGTTAGCACCAAGTCTAGTGTTGGACATTATTCCGTTGGTATTGAGAAGCTCAACTATGGCAATATTTGTCATATTATTACCAACTTATTTCTTAATATTTAAGTTTTATTCAGGGAAGGCATTTATGGGGTGGACTTTCAATAAACACTAAAAAAAAACATGAAGAAACCACAAGGGCACCCCAGAGGAGACGAAGCTACCTCCTGTTACCAGAAGGACATCCAGTGAAAGGAAGAGGGGGAGCAGCGGAAGAGGCCTAGGCTAAAACTAAACAGGTATGAAGGAAAAGGTCTAATGAGAGGAACCAGATGGGGAACCAGGATGACACTAACCGGAGGTGGCTGGATGGCAGGTGGCCAAACAACCAAGCTTGGAAGTAATCTGTAAGGTGAGAGTTGAAGCGACGCACAGCTTCTTGAAGGTTTGTGTAGTGCCAGAAAGAGCTTCAAGGACAATAGTGTGGATCATACATAAATGATTGCTATGACTAAGGTGTGGAGAGAATGGTGAATAGGGGAGGTTATGATAAACCAAAGATGGTCTTAGACAGGCTGAAAACCAGTACTCGCTCCTGGCAAAAGAGATGCATTACTTCCTTCAGATCACCTGTGATGGCAAGCAATCTTCCAAGTGATGGACTAATGACCCATATTTACCGCACACAATGCATGAAGACTGTGAGGCATTGGGCGCTCAGCAGTGCGGTATACCTTTCTCAGGCATCTCCACGCATGGGTGCAAATCTGGGCTTTTAACAGAGGATGGTGTGCATACCGCCAAATGTCCTTTTTGGGTCTCCAGAGAGTACGGGATGTCCAGCTTGTCAAGGAAGTTCATATTGGCAATGATTGGGGGACTTTGTGGTACAATATTATTTAAAATAACTTACTCACGGATTTCTTGCTTGAAATGGGGAGTAGGGTGACCCCTCTGGGCGGTGTAGTCACTGATGCTGATTCTACACTCAGCACTCCACATCGAGAGAAATATTCAAATGAAGTGGGGCGATATCCCATGTGGGCCCGTCTCAGAGGGATGAGAGGCCAGATGGTTAAGCAGAGAATGGGGGTGGTTTGGCTTGCTGCATCACAGGGCATAGGCAGAATTGTTGCGGGTTGCGTGTGAACAGTGTTGATCCAAGAGTATGGGGTTGGAGACTGCAGTGATCCAAGTGCCAAGTATTTTGGTGGCATGAGCCTCGTAGTTGAGCAGGCCCAGACTACCACTATAGCGAGGGCCAAAAATGACATCCAGGCGCACAGGATGAGGGCGGCCTAACCAAAGCAACCCTTGTAGGAGGGCATACAAAGAAGTGAAAAAAGGGAGAAAAGCGATGGCATGGGCCACAAACTAGACTTTTGACAGGAGCATAGAGTTGGCAAGCACTACCCAGCCTGTGAGGGTAATCTGGTGGGCTCTGAGGGAGGCGATGCGCTTTGTGACATTGTCTAGGATGAGGTGCCCCATTATTAATGAAGCGTACCCTCCTGCGTCCAGGCACACTCTTAAATGGAGCAAAGGACCTGTAGCGAATCTTGATACAAAACGGAGTACAATAGGGGTGGAATGGGTTAGCTAATGCAAGCGAGCCATAGACCTAAACGCTGGAGAAGTTTGATTAAGGGGCGCTGGTGACCAGTGGGCTTGGTATCGGCCAAGCAGAATGTTTATAGCTTCAGAGGCAATATATTTTTGGCGTTACTGAACCTGAAATATCCTCAAATAGTTTCCTCCAGCATGGGTACATCACAGTTGTAAGAAACCCCAACCACACAATTGTCAGCGCATGCCAGCATCTTAACAGGTGCTTGGCCTTACACATGTACACCAGCAAGGCGTGCATTCACACTGCGTAAAAGTGGGTTGAGGCTGAA
Organism: Massospora cicadina; assembly: GCA_022478985.1. Taxonomy (NCBI): domain Eukaryota; kingdom Fungi; phylum Entomophthoromycota; class Entomophthoromycetes; order Entomophthorales; family Entomophthoraceae; genus Massospora; species Massospora cicadina. The sequence continues at coordinate 75,815 of JAKSZP010013147.1, forward strand.
GTTGTATAAAAGTGGATTTAAAGGGTTTCATTGGCGGAGACCCCTTTGAAAGTAAATCACATCAGAGATAAAATCAGGGCCACGCACTGTCATTGTGGCAGATTCTTTGAGCAACGTCTTCCAAATTATGAACTGAGAGGAGGTGTTTATGTGAAGGCTAGCTTTAAAGTAATTGTCTTTTTCACATGACTTGATTGAAGGGGTAAATGTCTAAGACAAGGTTGGGCGCCAAGAGTCATAAAAAGTCAAGATAAAGGACTTTCCTGAAATAAAGCACACCTTGGACCAACGTTGGGTGCAGGCCAGATACGCCCAGGTTGGTTCAGATGAATTGTGAGCTGGTCAGTCATGTGTAACGGCATAGCGTTAAAAAATATAGGATACCACTTTAATTACACGTTTTGATTTGGTTACTCAGTGAATGGGGGTTTAGCCCTATTCAAATTATAAAATCTATAACTTGGGTTGGCCTCAACTTTAATCTATCACCTGATCTTGGTCAATATCACAGTACATTACTTTATCAGACGGAAGCATGCGCTTATTGGTGCACCAGGGCTTAGTACAACTTTTAGAATCAATGATTCCCCTGGATTGTCTTAAATATGTTTTCTCAAGACCAACCTTTCTCGTTGGTCATCTTCCTTTCAAATAAAAACCCTCCATTAGTTTACATTTATTAATGTTAGCTTGGGCGAACCTGTGCGCAGACCTCTTCTAGGAGGTCATTCACAAGGTTAGCCAAAATATTTGCACTAAAATTACAACTGCTTTAGAGGCACCACTTGGCCGCCATGGTCTTTTCCATACTGAAGCATCTGAGCACTCTAGCCTTAATGAAATCTTGTATGTGGTCTCCCCTTTGGAGCCAACCTAGTCTTGTTGTTGGTTTGATCTTTAATAAACTTTACAGTGTTAAACACCTTCGCCTTGTGTTACTTTAGCTTAAGCACCATCTGTGGACTATCCTTTCCTTATTACTGAAGACGAGTTCCCTGGCGTTGGGCTGTGCACCGTGCACCACCTCCTTGGGAAATGTATATTTATAGGCACTATCCTGACAATAGACGACCAACTTCTTTATTTTATGTGCATGAACATTATCTATATGGGACTTTCACAAAGTGGGTATTTTGTGCGCCAGCTGTTGGTCACTGGCCACAGTGAGGCTTACCACCATTTTCTCATTTTTCCAATGGTTGAAGCATCTTGGCGTTATTCATGCTTCCTCTGATTGGAAAGAACCCACCCTTCTTGCTCATAACTGGTGGATATGGATGCTTCGCAATCTGAGTGTGATGATTCTTTATCTTTCCACTGATAAAAAACTCAAATCAATTAAAATGTTTTTTCCTTGGCACTACATTTGGATGGTACAGGCAGGAACACTGACAAAGGTCCTGGTGGTGATGCCTTATATAAAGGTGCACAACCCGTTGCCAAAATGGGTATGATGTCTTTTTTGGCACAAAACGCATTTTATAACGCTGACTACTTATATGAAACCGAGCCCTATATATTCTCTTATGGCTCTGATATGGGACCCAATTTAGTATACCAAATCACCCCAGAGAACTCACGCTTGACCACAACCATGATCCACAGAACACAGGAGGTGAAGAAGGAGTCACTTCTTCAATATAAAAAGGTTTATGCAATTGCTGAAGATATGGTGGGATATGTGACATCGGTAGTAAGAGTGGCCAACTATCTCTCTCCATTTTATGATGCAGAAACGTGCCCTGGAGGCATGCTGATGCATAAAAAGATTTTTGGTGAAGCGTTGGAGTTGTATAAGCTATAAATAAAGACCATTTTGGATACTTTTTGTTAACAGTACCCTTTCATCCCCTTAAGAAAAATCAGTACAACTGCTTTGGTGGATACAGGAGTCTCTGAAAATTTTATTGATCAAGTTCTAGCCGGCTACCTTGAGCTGAGTTATTTTCCAGGTAGTATTGTTATGAGAGGGGCTTCTTAAGGTATTCCCAAGCTGAAAATTATGGGGTTAGTGGATTATTAAGTTAGCAAATACCATTTGGGTGATATCGTCTAAGCTATCAAAACCTCTTGTACCCTATCATTTTGGGTGTAGAGTGGTGGCGAAGTTTGAGTTAGAACCAACTTGAATGACAATATCTTGTCCTTAACTTTAAAGAATGGTCATGTATAAGTTGTCCCTTTGGCTGAAGCAAACTCTCAGGGCGATCTTCCCCACTGGCCCAGTATCCACACATCTAGTCTTTCTCCGTTGCTGAAGCCCTCTTTGAGGATTCCCTTGCCTTCCTATTTGGAGAGTTTGGAATCTTCGTTTGATGTGGTTTCAGCCAATGTACTACCAGCTCATTCTGAGATTTTATTGCAAGTTCAATCTCACCGTTGATCTGGTGCGTATATCTTCCCTGATTTACCCTTTGACTGTGCGGGTGGAAGCAGCCTTAGATTTTTGGGTTAAGGAGCAGTTAGCCAAAGGCGCGATTTTTTCAGAAAACCTCCCCAGTATGCTCCCACTTCTCTTTGTAGAGAATGCCGATGGTATCTTATGCCTATGCATATATTACGGGAATGGCAACAACTTCACAGTACCAGGCCTACATCCCATCCCACTGTACTCAAAGATTGCACGCTGTGAGAAGGCAAAATTCTTCTCCAAACTGGATTGTCTAAACTCGTTTAATCAGATTTGGATTTAGAAAAGCCAGGAGTGGTTAACTGCATTCTGTACCACAAAGGGAATTTTCCAATTTAGGGTTATGCCCTTTGGGCTTAAAATGCCCCTGCTATCTTTCAATGCCATATTGATGTAGCTTTGGGGGATCTACTGGGGGGCATGCGTGGTGACTTAAATAATGATATTCTAGTTTTCTCCCCTGATAATGTGTCCCATGAAGTACACCTTTGGTAAGTGGTGGAGAGTTTGAGGGCAGCTGACCTTTTGTTAAAATAAGTAAATGTGAATTCTTTAAGTCCCAAGTCATCGTCCTAGGCAACATCTTGTTTGACCAAGGGCACATGATAACTCCAGACAAGGAGAAGGCAATTTGTGAGCGGCCCACCCCAACTTCAGTCAAGTAATTGAGGAGTTTTTTGGGGACGTGTAAATTTTTTAAGAAATTCACAACAAATCTTTCTGAAGTGGCAGCGCCCTTGTATAAGGTGAGTGGGGTAAAAGTTCTACAGTGGTCCCCAACTTTGCAGGTTGCTTCCAGGTGGTAAAGTGCACCCTACTGTCCACGTCCATCCTTCGCCGTGTTGACCCCAATTAAATGTTTATTGTGGCTTCTGATGCCTCCAACTTCGTCATGGTGACTGCCCTATTAAAAGTAGGCAAAGATGGAATAGAGCATCCCGTGGGATATTTTACAGTGAGATATCCCTGCCTGAGTTAAATTTACGCCATATATTATAAAGAATTACTAGCAGTGGTTGAGGCGCTGAAATATTGGCGTCATCATTTGCATGGCTCATCCCAACCATTGTGTATGTACAGACCACAGTGCCTTTCTGTATTAACGCGCACCTCATTTCTTGACCCCATGATAAACCCGCTGGCATGAGACCCTATCCCAATTTGTGTTTTCCTATGAGTTTACCAAGGGAAAGGATAATGGTTTGCTGGATGCTTTGAGCCGCAACCCTGCACTATCTCCCAGTCCTAAGGAGGTAGAGGTGCATAGTACCCATTTGATGATTCCGCCAGGTAAGATTATGCCTCGATTTCCCTCTCTCTTCAGCCAGCAGGGTAGCGCTTGCTCTTCTGGAAAATGCGGAGGAATATGAAATGTTCAGAAAGGTAGTCCTTTCCCAGCCTTTGTCAGCCAAATATACTATGGTCATTTCTTAGAGCGCATTGAATCACGAAGAATTACTAGAGTTTATCACGTGTTTGATGAAATAGTGGGGTTTTAGTAGACTTATGGGTTCCTGAAGACCACTTCGCCTGAAAGTCATCTGAGACCATCATGATGAAATCACCGTTGGTCATCCTGTAAAGACTCTAGAGATAATTCACCGCACTCTCAATCTGAAGGGTTAGCCGCACAGATAGGCAAATAATGTAAAAAAATGCCTGGTCTGCAACAAAAAAACGAATTTCAGCCACCAATAGAGCAGTTGGTACCAGTTCAAAAGGCTGAAGGGCTTTGGACTTCTCTAGAGGTTTATTTTATTGTGAAATTTCCTGTAAAAGATGGCTAAGATGCCATCATGGGTATGGTGGATCGTTTTATGAAGTTCACCCACTTCATTCCCTTCAGAACCACAGTAACCGCGGCTAAGATGGCTAGGTTCTTCGTCACACATGTGTTTGCTTTTCACAGGTTCCCCTAGAGTAATTAGAGACTGTGGACCCCAGTTTACCTCTGTCTTTTGGAAAGAGTTGTGTAAGATTCTTTAGATTCGCCCCTGCCATTCAACTGCCTATCACCCCCAATCAGATGCGCAGACTGAGCGAGTGAACCAGTGCCTCAAACAGTTCTTGTGGTGTTACTCTGCCGTAGATCATTCAGATTGGGTTTCCCATCTCCTCATGGCCCAATTCAGTTAAAACAACGTTCATCATGCATCAACCAGTTATTCCCCCTTTTTTGATAACTAAGTCTTTAATCCCTTCTCCAACATGGAGCCCAATTGTGGATCCAAGGTGGAAGAGGTGGTGGACTTTGCCAAAATGATCAAGAAAGTACACCAGTGGGTGAGCACGAATTTAGATGCAGGCTTGCAAGGAGAACGATGATGGTAAAGATGAGTTGGACCAGAGTACAAGGAAAAAGATCCCGTGATGCAGGATGCTAAAAACATCCTAATCAAGCAACCAAGCAAAAAACTAGGTCTAAAGAGGATTGGGCCATACCGCGTTGTCAGAAAGGTGTGCCACGCCTCATACTAGTTAGATCTCCCCCCTCGTTTTTAATTTTTCAGTATTTCATGATTGCAAGCTCACGTTGTTTGAGGGCCCAACCTGAGACTTCTGAGGCTTATTTCGTGGATGGGGCGCTGGAGTAGGAAGTGGAGGATACAGTAGCCTCTTGTCAGGCAAGAAGAAGACTTAATTATCTTGTATCCTGGAAGGAATTTGACGCAGCAGAGAACAGTTGGGTTCCAGCATGGGACTGTGCCCATGCCCAAGACTTTATTGAAGCATTTGACAAGCGTTTCCCTGAGACTACAGAATCCAAGTACAGCAAGCTATCACGGCCATGAAGTTGGCCCCTGCTTACAAAGATTTCCTTGGAAAATGCCCCTGGAGGTGGGGTGGAGCCCATAAAAGAGGAGAGGGTAATGTCATGTTCACATGACTTGATTGAAGGGGTCAATGGCAAAGACAAGGCTGGGCGCCAAGAGTCAAATAAGGTCAAGCTACAGGACCTTCCTGACTTATAGCACACCTTAAATAACGCTGGGCGCAGGCCAGATATGCCCAGGTTGGCTCAGAGGAAGTGCGACCTGCTTACCCATGTGTAACGGTCATTACGTTAAAATGGATGAGCTACCACTTTAATTACACAGTTTGATTTTGTTACTCAATGAATGGGGGTTTAGCCCCATTTAATTTATAAAATTTCCAACTTGGGTTGGGCTTGACTTCAATCTATCACTTGAGTTCAGTCAATATCAAAGTACATTACCCTATCAGATGGAAGCATGCGCTTATTGGTACACCAGGGCTTAGTACCACTTTCTCTGATCAATGATTATCCCAGATTGGCTTTAGTATGTTTGAGAACACCCTTTTTCATTTGTTGTCTTTCTCCTTAATAAAAAAATCCTCCATTTTTTTTTGTTTATTTATTTTAACTTGTGTGAATCTGTGCGCGAACCTCTTCTAAGAGGTCATGCGCAAAGTTAGCCAAATTGTTTGCACTAAAATTACAAATGCTTCAGGGCACCGCTTGGCCGCCATGGTTTTCTTCAGACTGAGACACCTGAGCACTCTAGCCTTGATCAAATTATGGATATGGTCTCCCCTTTTGAGTTCACCCAAGTCTTTGTTGATTCAATCTCTTACAATCTTTACAGTGCTAACACCTTTGCACTATGTTACTTTAGCTCAAGCACCCTCTGCTGGGCTATTTGTTCCTTAGTACTGACTGTTAGATTTTGATGGTTGACTTGAAAATAAACCCTTTGAGAGAACCATCGATGCTGATAGATTACTTCCATTGATGGATCCTTTGATTCTCCCAATTCATCTGCATAATTTGATAAATCAGATTCACCTCATAACTGCTCTAATTGCGTCTGAGGTGCCCAATTATCTTAGCTAATAATAGCTCTGATATTATTATATTATGGCTAATTATGGGTACACTTGGGTGCAAAGTGGTTCCACGTCATTAACTAAATTGCACCTCCTAAATTAGTACATTAATCTTAATGCACTAAGGCGGAAGTTGGGTTTGACTAATGAAATTGATAAATAAGCACTTAAACATAGATGTCCCAATTATGGGTGTATTTAGTGCTATTAAGAGGCCTGCTGACGTCCCAAATTGGGGTGCATCATCTTTTATGATCATAAATTTTTTATTCCACATTTATTGTTAGACGTTGAGTTATGACGTAGCTCTAATTGGGAAGATTTTGATGTTGAGTTCAAAACCCAAAGTCGTCCCAATTATAAGAGTAAAATTACCTTTAATTGGGCTGAAATGATTGTAATTTTAGTCAATTCATGGGCCACATTGACTTAGGGATTTTTCATAATTATTGCCATAACCAGCAGGGGATTAGTATAATATGAATGAACTCATCTAATAAATGAGTTTGGCCAGGAGATGCCTGAGAGGTATATAATACTGGCACCTAGCCACTTAATAATACATCATCAATCATCATTTACTAGTTTATTGATCATTAGTAACTATTGTCACTTAGTTTATTAATTATTATCCATCTGTCATCTGTTGGATATTTGTATCTGTTGCCATTACATCTATATTAGATAGGTGTGTGTGTTTATTCTTCCCTAAGAGAAGTACATAGTTGCCTGCCAGAGAAGTAGTCCCAATTATAGAGGAATAATTTCCTGATTTTGTACAAAGACAGAAGGTCTTGTATTTGTTGGTGCCAGTAGACTTAATAACGGTGAGTATACCAGAGTTACTTGGCTATTATCGAGGATTATTGGAGAAACTACTTTCAAAATTACAAGCAGGAGTTTCATTTGAAAAGAGAGTTTATATCCTCAATTTCACTGTTAAGTTATTTTAGCTTGCACCATCAGCTGAAAACTTATTACTGACGATTAGTTCCCTGGCATTGGGGCTGTTTGCCATGCATTAACACGCTGGGAACTGGAGAGTTATAGACACTCTCCAGACAGTAGTTCAGTTGACCCATCATATGTTTTTGTTGGTCTAAGAACACAAGCGCCCAGTAGCCAGAGATTTGAAGACATTGGCCCCGGTGTGAATGTTTTCCCACATTGACAAATTGGGGATAAAACCAAGCTGCTCAGAGAAAAAAGATTAAGAGGCAACTTCTCAGAGGTGGTGGCCATAATTTAGCAAAAAACTTATTATCTGTATTAGTAAATGAGATGGGGCGCCTGTTCTCCTTGCTTAGCTTATCCCTTTTCTTATACAGCGTTATCATATAGGCTCCTGTCCCCCAGGAAGGAGACGTGGTTATAAAAGACATATGTTCATTGAGGCAAGCATCAGTGAGGAAAAATAAAAGAATATTTTTTGTATAACTCATATGGAATCCCAGGTGGACCTGGGCACTTATTGTGCGGTGCACTGCAAACAGCATTCAGAGTTTTTTCACAAGTGATTAAATCTATTAACTCCTGGAATCAGGAAATGGTGCGGATATGTGCGCCATTGAGAATCTCATCAATTGTATTAGGTTTAACTGTCTTAGACTTATATAACTCGGAGTAAAATTTACAAACTTTGACTGCCACTTTTACAGAAGTGTTCAAAAAGTATTTGTCCAGCCTCACCTGTGTGCAGGCCAAGCTCTTTCACAGGGTGAAGAATTTGTGGAAAAAGTAGGCGGATCATGTATCGCCTGCTACCATATTTTTTGCCTTATACTGAAAACAAATGTGATGTTTATGTTGTCTTACTAATGATTTAAGACAAGCAGACACTTCTGCCCACTTATGACCCCAAGCTGGGCTGTACCCTTCAGCGGGAATATTAGACCACAGGTAATCCACTTCTGCTAGCATATGCTTAAAGGCTGCCGATGCAGCCTGAGAGTGCCACAACAAGATGTGGCGTGGCTGAAGGATGGTGTTTTTTTTGAAGACTAACCAGGTAGAAAGTGGATCAGCACAGAACGGTGTTTGACGAACTCTGATGCCAATTTTTTGCTGTCCACCCAAGCTGAAAACATGGGCACCGTTATTTTGGCTTGGTGAAGTTTGAACCATTTTGGCGCCTGTGCCACCGGGCTTGACAAAGTAAAGTATACCAAAACCATCTGTGTTTAGAGAAATCAATTTTCGTCATTGTAAAGTGTGCAATATGGGGGCAAAAGTTCAACATGGCAAAAATGAAGTCAATATGGGACATAAACCTCAGCTGACCGTTGTGCACATGGGGACAGGACATGTTGGGTAGCAATGGCATATGCTTGGGGAGGTTATAAAAAAGCCAAAGTGGCTTTCAAAATGTGGAATTTGATGTGCCCCTGCGGGTGGGGTAGGCGCTGAAAGCCAGCAGTTGATAACTGGTTTGGACAGCAGTTTTATCGCCCGCCATCAAAGGAATAGGAGGAAGTGGAAGGGAAGTTACGCCTGAGATGAAATCCTGGTGAGCCGCGCACAGGTTGGGGCATAGTTATTAGCTATAGCGTGCACTTCATCGTTCCATGAAAAGGACACAACCAGTACATGACCATCAAGATACAAATGTTTATATATTTGAACTACTGGTCGCACATATAAACACGCCACAATGCAGTGATCAAAAAGAAAGGGAGGGGAGATACATGGTTGCCCATGTGTCCTCAGCACCCTGTGGACATTTGGATATCTAAATTGCTCGGATTTCCACGGGTGAATTGGTTTTAAAATCTCAGTTTTCTACCCTTGGATGGCAAGGCTTTGAGTCCAGCATGTTCAACATCTCTTTTGTGAAGGAGACCCCATCGCGCCTTAGGTGCAATGGGAAGGGCCCCCTTGACCTTCCTGCACAGCCTTTTTCAGCACGATATTTGACAGCAGCACATGTGCTTGTGACATCAAGTAGCTTTTTCAAGGGGTTCCTTGGCTTTAATGTTTTATCATATTTGGGTTTTAATTTTGATCATCTTTTTGTATTGAATGCTCTTTCAGTGCACCATCAGAGGTTGACAAAATCTCGGGGAGGGTTGGTTGAAAGAAATTTTTTGATCAGTGTGCAGTAAAGTTGTGTGTGTGAACCTGACTCAAACAGCTGGTCCGCAGGTTGTGGGTCCCAATTTGATTGGTGAACAAAATTGTGAGCCACTTTGGCTGCAAATGTCTCAATGTTAGCCTGGGTACGGCAGGTAGGATCACGGATGCTGCAAGCCACTACCTTGGCTGCTGCTCTATGGGCCTGTTTGGCCTTCTTGCACTCTTGTGGGGTCACAAGTTTAACCTTAATATAACACCCCTGAGCACAGCATGGGAAGGCAGAATTGGTATCAATGGTGGGTTCATAGTGGAAAGGCGCTTCCCATTGCATCTGGGAGAATTCCATGCTGAGTGGTGCCCTCTATGGAAGAGCAGGTGTGTGCTTTATTGCTAAAAGCATGACAATAGGTGCATATAGGGGGTGCACTATTAATGGTAATGCAGAACAGCGGGAGTCATCCCATAAGTATTGATAACATTAGTGTATGGTATATGAGTTAAATCTTCCACAATGACCGCAGTTGTAGTGATCACTGTAATTAATTTGCCTATGCTAAGCTCTGGCATAAGCGTGAAGCGCTGCATTACAAAAAAGGGGATTTCCCCATAATTTTTAAGCCCATCTGAGAGATGGTGTTCTAGGACGCCACGTCTCACCATTGTCTGAGAAAGACAATAATGTTAAAATCTAGTTAGGTTTGGTTCAATGCGTGCGCTTAATTTTCGACCTTCCATTAACCATCTGGGAGATCAGCTACCACAAGCACCTGTGCAGAAGCTTCCTCTGCTTTCACATTTTTAAACCCTATGTCAACTAACCCCAAGTCATTGAATGCAGTGCGACATAAACAACAGCTGGGAAATGTTTTTGCACATCACACATAATTTTTCAGAAAGTGCTGTTAAAGTTTTATATCCAAACAAACTTTATCCCATGCTACTCTGACGACAGGGGCTGAGAATGAGGAGTTTTGATGTACTGGCTGCACTTTGCTTGCCATGCTAAAATCTCTGACAAGATACTCACCACTGTTTTTTATTTTTGTCTTGGCCACCAGTGTTTCCAGGGCGTTTTCTAACTTTGTACGGTGCAAAAACTAGCCATGTGCCCTTAACCACGCTTGCCCAACCATTAACAGTCATTAGGTGCACACTCATCTCCTCATATAGATTATCAAACTTACCAGTATTGAATCAAATTGGCTGCAATAAATAATTGCAACGAGAAAGAAAGGTTTATTGCAACTTACTTCTTTTTTTAGCACTAGGAGTTTATTGCCACTTATTTAAATATATCAATAATTTATATCAACGCCTATTTAAGAATCTGTGCATTAGAATTGGAAGCCAAGGCAAGCCATACAGTTGGAAGTTTATACTTAGCGTTAATTACCCAGGTTTATTGAGCACACAGTTTTTAAAATTCTACATTTGTGACAACGTGTAATTCAGGAGCTCTGAATTCATTTATTTAAATACATGTATTTATCTGTTTAACTTGATGCAAGGGTCAACATAATTGATACTGTAGAGTATTGAGATGCTACTCCATTTCTTCTAGAGTAAGTCATGGTTTGATATCCAGCAGGTTAATTTTTTTCCTAAGAGCAATTTTATCATTCTCCAAGGTCATAACACAGATGTACAGATTATGAATTCCTGATAAGAGGATGATCAATAAGTTTTCAAGAGTTTGTTCTCATTCTCTAGTACTCCAAAGCGCTAATTTAAGTCCTTTTTCATCTATTGGCACTAATGCTCTGAGGCGGCTTTTTGGTATTGGCTTTCAGTTCTTCTGTGAGAGTGTTCCAGCGTTGCTCAGCTTTATTGAGTCAATGGTAAATTTGGTTAATGTCTTCTTGACTAGATGAGTTGCCTCTCATATTGCTCTTCATTTCTGTTGAGTCACTCAGCAATGTGATTAGTAAACACCTGAGTTGAGAGTAATGTCAGATCCTTCTCAAATGAGCCACTCATGAAATAAGATTTTGAGGTACTAGTTGAGTCTCAGAGGTTAAATGGGCTCCAGCTTATCAATTTTTCACTAAGCTTGTTCTAGTTTGAACTTGAGGAGCTTAATCAAACATTCCTCATTATATCAGCTAGTAGAACATAAGCCACCATTTCACCATGAGCTTCTGCATCTTGTCTTCAGAGCTCATGCGTTAAAGCATCAAGTAGTTTTTTGTATTTTTGTTTGAATCCGTAGTTTTTAACTTTTAAAAGCTCTATAGCTTTCTCTACATACTTGATAACACATGAATTAATGGTCTTCATTTATTTAAGATGTATAATAATATAAAATTTTTTCACTTTAATCAGTCAGTAGACGTCTACTATAAGTTGAGATGCTAAATTTTTACTTTTTTGTTAGCCTACAATAAAGCCCCTTTGATATTAAAAAGTTCAAGGAGTTCCTCAGTATTGACTCTAAATAGGTGCATTATTTGATAAAGCGCTAAATGGATAAATCTCATTATGTAGCATGACAGGTTAAACTTGATTGTATGTCTCAGAGAGAACATTTAATCCATAGAGAGTAATAAAAGTCCTGTCCATGGTGGATGCCTTTTTCAAGCTAGATTTCCTTCTGAGTTTATGATTCATCAATGTAAGTCTCAATTTCCTTCACTAGTAATCCAGTTTAGACGTCAACGTTCAGGAATCTCTATTGGATTTTCTTGTACTTTTCAAATGTTAGATATGCGGACTTTCCATTTAGTCATCTTATTCTTCATTTCCGTTGTGCACCCAGTAGGTTAAACTATCAATTAATTGTCTTCCTTAGTGCAATTAAATAGGCGAAGGTATTAGTAAGCGTTTGCTATGCTCCTGTAGTGAACACTAGACTGTTGGCTTCTGATTTTTTAATTTAATGAGGCTGTGATCAAGTAGCCAGACAGTCAATATTTGAAGCAGTCTAAGACTCACAACAAGAATTTATTTTCGCGAGTACCAAGTCATGATTAGGTCCCATCAGCTAGAGTATCCATCCTTTGGTAAGTTTGTAGAATAAACTTATTAAAGTCAAGTACCAAAATGTGATTTAGATAAAATGACACCTATATTTAAGTATAGAATAGAAGTTTTAATATGTTACATATAACAATATAAACCCCATAAGGAAAAGGATTAATAAAACTAGAGTGAAAACCCAAATGGGAGGATCTTGATCAAGCAATGCATTTGTATTGCACGATGCCTTTATGGCATATCTTTGATAGGGAGAAAGTTATATGAATGTACCAAATTGTATGAGACTAGGTATTGCTTATGTTATCATTAGGCAGATTCTTAATTCTTATCCTTTTGAGAATATTTCTCAATTTACTGCTTTGTGTGCCACCTATTGCATAGACTTCTTAACATTTTTTAAAGCCTTTTCCTTTTGATTAAGCAGGATTATACATTGGGGTATTTTAGGCTCAAATTGATCTGATTATACTTTCTTAACATTGATTTGGGCCTTACCAACTATCTTTTTTACGTATATTCTATTAATGGGTTTTCTTTAAACCTTTTTGAGGCTAAACTTTAATTTTCTCATGGGAGTCAATTGGTCAATAATCCTTCTATCATGTCCAGTATTCTGGTATCTGACAGAGGTAGCATACTGCTACATCTGAGTTTGATATGTAATTGCTATGAAGTTAGTGGTTAAAGTACTTTTTTAAGTCATTATTTAAGTGACTAGTTAATATGGACTTTATTTTATAATTAAATTGTTTATAATATTCTAGTGGGAGAATTAAAGTTAAAATCAACATGTAAATTGATTTTCAACTAAATAAGGTTGTAGAGGATATATAACTTTATTTTAATGGTATTTGATCATTTTTAGTGAGAAAATTATTGAAAATGGATATAAAGTAAAAGTATAGGGAATGAATTATATATATACCTTGACTAGGATAAATATAGTTAGTGAGTGCAATCAGGGAGTAAGATTAGATTTAATTTTGAGATATATAGCAAGTTTATAGTGTCCAATACCACCACCTGGACAGTTACCTATATTTCTTCAGGCAAAAGATGGACCACAGGCCTCCCATGTCCCCTCTCTTTCAGTTAAGTGACCAGGCTCATGTGGTAATGAGCGATAGGCTATTGCCTTGCCCCATAGATCTTCCCTCTCTGTCCCCTATTCTTCTACCCTGCTGAAAATATTAGAAAAAGTCTTCATGGAGATAATTCAGTCCATTAGCCTCCAGAAGTTCCTAGGGCTCATACCAATCATGGCCTGGTACCTTAAAATATGCAAGAAATCGCTCTGTCTCACCTTGAATACCATATAAGCTAAACTATTCTGATAAGCTGGATTGGGTCATCACTAAGAAAATAGAATTGTAGATAAAACCCCATGATCATACAATCTGTCCCAAAGTTATCCAAATATCTCTCATTTGGAACTGATATATGTATAACAAGATTTATCAATACAAGTCAAAATAAATCTGTGCAGAATTGGCTCAATCAATTTAATTTATTCACTTATCCATGACATAAGATATTAAAACTTTTTTATGAAATGAGCTGATACTGTTAAAGTTGATCCCCAAACCTAAAATTTTCTTCCTGGCTCGACTAATTAAAATTCCACAGGGGGCAATCCCAGACTAATGCTTGAGCTCTTTTTCAGATTCTTCTCCTCTCTCCTATAAGGGCAACAGCTCTTTCTAGGGTATGTAACCAGTTTAATTTTCTATTCAATAATACTATTTAAATTAGTTTGTTTTTCTCTTATTTTACTTTCTGTATAATCTGCCTTCCAATCTTACCTTTAGTCTTCCAAGTTAATCTAATGAATCACACCGTCATATATAATTGTTTTCAGTGATCATATAGCATTTTTTAAGACATTTATCCAGCAACTGAACATGCTGTGAAAAATTGTACAAGCGTATATTTTGGACACTATTTTTGATCTGTTGCACATGATGCATACCCTTGTGACCCTGATATACCGTGCTTACCTGTCACCAAATTGGCATGATTCGTCCAGATATACCCTACTACAATTCTGATCTGTCACTTGCAATAACTAACAATTCCGAAACTTGGAGGAGTCATTGTCCTCCCTTCCTCTACCGCCCATGGAGTTGCTCCAGTAAGACCTGAAGTTACCCCAATTGCATCCTTTTGGCTTGTTATGGAGGCCTTTATGTTTTTGGATAATACTACTCCTCACGTAACCCCTAGAACGTCCTCTTTCAGAGTCACTAGGTCTTCTGGGCTCCTTTTTCTGGGTTCTTCACTGGACATTAAGTCACCCTGATTAGATGGCCAGTCTTCTTTCAATCAGTCGCGATCCTGACATAATAAACTGATCACATAACTTGGCACTCTTTATCTTCCTCTCTAGAAAAGATGAGGTTTATCTTTTTTACTATGAATCTCTACCCATCTTTAGTTTTGGTTCCTTTTCTCCTGATGGGGAGAATCTGGTTTTACTCCAGAAGACTACTTTTCCTACTGATCAGATAGAACTAACATATGTTCTCTGTGAAATCAAGAGCACAGACCACCAGTTACTAAAAGTCCACTATAATTATAGCTCCTTCTTTTACTCCTGCTACTCTCTTTCTCTCATCTCCTACTAATGAAATGAATCCTATTTCTAATTTCTATTACCTTTTAAAATGAGTCACGCGTGTTTAGTTTACATGCTCTTCTGAACACAGGGCGCTCAGCAATTTCATGGACCTCAAAATCTTACATTTATTTTATATGAACGTAGATGCAGCCCCACCAATACTGTGCGCATCCTCTGAACTCATGATTTGTCATACTTTACAGCTTCAAGTAAAATTTTTCATAAATTCAGCTTCTGTGATTACTTCTCTATAGGCTTTAACTTATATTACCCTGTGATTATTGCTGTGGGCTGGTTTTTTTGCCATGAAATAAACATTATGATTTTACTCAATTACCTCTCTTCTAATGATAGAGAATCTCAGTGGTAATTTCACCTAAACAGTACACTTCCACCCAATCTTCCTCTGGGTTAATCTTACCTTCCAGTCCTCTCCTCATGAACCTTCAACTGAAATTCTCTTTCTTCCACAACCCTTTATAAAGATTTTTTTGAAATGAGATTTTTTATCAAACAACAGCCCAACTTAGAGCATAATATAGCATTTCACCTGATTGTGCACCTAGTTCAGATTAACTGCCATTTATACCCTTATCCTAGGGAGAAAGTTAAAGCCCGAAAATATGACTAGATGATATATTAAAAAATGCATGATATCTCAAGAAATCCTCCCCACTGCTTCACCTGATGCATATGCCCAGAAGGCAGACAATTATCTGCGGCCTTGGATTGGCTATGGGCATGTAAAAAATGTAATGGTTCCAGACCCCTACCCCTGTCTTTTAAACAATTTATTGTTTGAGCTATTACAAAGTAGCTGGTGTTCTCTAATCTTGATCTGGGTTTGTACTTTCTGGATAGCAGGGTAGTTGTCCAGTCTTTAGAAGGCTGAAAGATTATTTGTCATAGTAGCTTCAATGATCTTCTTAGTGGAATACTTTGACACTAAGGTAATTATCTCTTTGGCTCCTCTTTTGGTATGCTTTCATTGCTAAACCAATGGATAATTTTGTCTTAATATAATGGGACTTAAGTTTTCTCAAATTTTAGAAGTTGTAAGAGAACTTCCAGTCTAAGAAAAGATATAAGATGAGTAAAAAGTTATCAATTTAGAAAATGAAAGGGTAATTAAATAGTACCAGGGAAAGTTCAAGAAGAATAAATTGAGGGTAATATTCTATATTAATGGTTGGGAGTAGACTAAAATAGTGAATCCTACTCTGATATTGGGAATCCAGTAGACGATGGTGTATAATGATTAGTGTTGTGTAGTAATTAAGTGATTATTGAACAAGGTCTCACCATTGTATGTTGCTACAATTACAATGATAATGGATTAAGGCGTTGATTAGTCCTATCAGTCATTAAAGCCTCAAGTTGCGATCTATCTCACTTTTCATTTAATCATAAATTGGCGCTATTACTGAAAAGCCGCTCAGTTCTTTAAACCCTTATGTTGATGATTAATTTGTCCTTATCTTGATAAAGCATTTTAAATAGTTATAAGAATAAATTGGTGTAAAAATAAATATTTACTAGTACCCTTATGCTGAAGGATTTATAAAACTAGGAAAAGCCTGACATATGGTTAGCGCCTATAAACAAGTGAAGGTCTTGAAAGGGAAGGAGTGGCTTAAAGCCATACATCTGAATCAAAAAAATTGTTTAAAGGTTATGCCCTTGAGCTAAAAAATGCAGTAGCGCAGTTTAGCGTCTCATTGATGATGTCTGTAATCCTCAATGATAAGCCCCTCTGGTAGAAGTAAACAATTCCATTACAGGAGTAGTAAGGGGCCCAAGCCCCCAGTAAAAGCCCCTCTTTAAGACCAGTGACTTAGCTCATGTGGTGGATGAGAGGTGAGTTACTTCCCTGGACCCAAATAATCAACTTCTCTACCTTTTTAGGGAATAGTGTATGAACAGGCTCACAGAAGTTTCTCTATTTAAAACAATTGCTTCCAGCATAAAGATAGAAGGCGCAACCTGAGCTGAACATGATCCATTAAGCCTTACTAATAAAGTTAAACAATTACAAGAAAAATTAGTATATACTATAGTTGATTTTTTTGAAAATACTAACGGAGCTAACCAGCGTTACTTGGGTTTATTTATTCCCAGAGAATTTAATCTGATCAATTTTAGAGTTTATACTATAAAGTGGAGTTACCTGGGGTTGCTAGGGTTTACTTATAAGCTCATACTGATATAGCCTATAGGCTGTGCCAGTGCTACTCTCAAGCCAATCGGACTAAAAGCTATGCTGTTTCCATTGTGGATGATCAGAGCAGATTATCCTAACTTTACTTAACCCAATTAAAACTCTAATACTGTTTTTGTTTAGTTTCAGGTGAGCAATTTGGTACTTTACTTAATAATATTCACCAATTCTCACCCACTTACCCAAATAGATTGAACCAATAATAATTGATAGTTTTAGATTTGATATTATTTGCCAATTCACACCCACTCACCCAAATAGATTAAACTTATCAGACTCAATTAATTCCAGGTGAGCAAATTGGTGAATTATTAGCTAATATTTGCTAAATCTCACCCACTCACCAAAATAGATTGAACTTTTCATAAATAATAGTTTAAGACCTGATATTAATTGCCACTTCTCACCCACTCAACAAAATAGATTGAACCTATTAGACTAGAAGGTTTCAGATGTCAGTCAGACATTACACCAGTATGTCAGTGAATGTGTTTTACTAAGTAGATTATACTCCTATCTATAGATGGCTCTTAAAATTTTTAAACCCATTTATTAGAAATTATCAGAATTGGTTGCTACAAAATAACTTTACTCTCATTAATTGATCCCCACACTATACCAATTTCCTAGCAATTGCCCCACAATTTTATTAAACTGTTATTTGCAACTGATCCCAATACCTGGTGAAAATCTGTTTGTTAAATTAGCCATAGTTGAACCATTGATGTCTGACATAAATGCAAGTTTGAAGCTCCCTCTGGGAAGCCTAAAATAATTAAAACTATTTAATATTTTGACAACCATCCCCAACTAAATAAAGTACTAGTTTTGAAACATATTGGAAGAAAGATTTTCTTTCTTTTACACAACATATTCCATGGATTAACAGATTATCATCTTCCATAATGTCTATTCACCTGAGCTCCTCTGTGGCCAATAAAACATTAACAGGATGGAAGAGAAGTCGTTTATAAAACCCCTCTCTCCCAGAGTCATCAGAAATAGTAAAAGCCAGATTTGCGGCAACTTTATAAAGCCAAAGCCTTGTTGACAAGATGACAGAGAGGCCATTTGTTTGGCCCTCCTCCTCAAACAGTTGTCAGAAAAAAGGTGACATCTATTGCCTATAAACAATGATAGCACTAAAGAATTTGTTATCGTTTATCACTAAAGAAAAGAAAGGAAGGACAAAGCATAAAATCTTTTCTAATATAAAAGACATAAGATGTTAGCAAATGATAAATAAATATAGCATAAAAATTTAGTAGGACTTTGTCATTTTTCCCTTTTCTTACTACTATTACCTAAATGCTTGTAAGACCTTATCATTCACTCTATTGATTAATACTTTCATCATAGAGGTCCTAGATGGTATAAGCATCTAAACCTGCCTTACTAGAAGCCTAGAAAAGCTCTCCTCGGAGCTTTACCAGCTTATATCTTTGCCCAAAGCCATGGGTGTCACAATAGTTACCCTTCTTGCCGATTTTAAAGGATGAAAGCTGGCTATTTTAAAACTTTAAACTCTTTAACCTTAATTTCCGCTTGATGTTGTTGACATTGTCATGGAGCGTGCTGATAAGAATAATAATACTGACCTGGAATTCCAGGTGAGTTACCACTCAAAACCTAAACCAGAATGTTTCCAGAAACAGCCATCCAAAATGACGTGTTAAAAATAAAAAGCTGGCCATAAAGTTCAGCCAGGGTTACTTAAACCAGTGATCATCACATCTTTTGTTTTTATACACTTAAGACAAAAGTTTTTGGTTTTTGTAGATTTTTATTATTAATTTTAAGGAGGAGAATTTTTAGAAAAAGGAGTGACAGTGGTACCTATCAGAAACTGCTGCCTAAACGCTCACTGAGGAAATAGCAACTCATGTGCAACTGCCATCAGGAATAAACTCAAAACAATCTGGCAAATTGGCCCATCAGACCTATTTTGCAACTGGCTTGGATCCAGCACAATCAGAGGATTTTATTTTGAGCTCATTGCTTGAATTTATTTTTTCATCATTTACTTTCATTTTGTGATGTCAGCAACCTTTTGGGAAGCTGGTAGGTATCACCCAGGGCCAGGCCACATAAGGCTGAGCCCATTTGTTGGGGAATTGGTTGACCACTCCCATACCTGTCAGGGATGGGGCTATTTTAGTATAATGGCGAGATCTTGTCAGGTTTGTTGTGATTGCTCAAATTCATCTACAGAGTTTATTGCTCTATGGCGTGTGAAATAGTCTCTTTATATTAACCTCCAGCTCTGCCACCTCCTGAGAAACCTTCCAGATGTTTTCCACCAGATCAGTGGTGGATAAAGCTGGGAGGGGGACTGCAATCCTCAGGGGGTACGCCATGACCACCTCCCATCCACCACATAGGATAATCTCTCTAAGAGTTGAGAGGTACTGGTGCCAGCTTCCGCCCCTTTTTTGAGTGGAATGGGAATTGATCCTGATCAAGGCTGAGGGGTTCCTGTCCAGGACTTACAGACATAGGCTGAGGCTTTTAACTCTATAAAAACTTTTTATCAGGCTTACTAAATGTTCAGAGTGCGTCATCTCTGTACTTGTTTTAGTATGGAGTATAATATTGGCATAGACAAGCCTGCTATTCATAGAGTAGTTTTGAAAGGTGATTCACCTGTGGACCAATGATAACTAAATTGTAGGCAATGATACCATCAAATTAATAGTTTATCCAACTATACGGTTTGCAATATACCAGCTTCTTCAAGGTAGTGGCTAGAGTAACATTTATCGTTTTGACTATTCTATTAGCTTCTGGATGATAAGGCGTTGCCAGTAATTATCAGATTCTCATCATCTCAAATACTTTTGGTATGACATGCGTGAAAAGTTTCTTAATATCTCTTAAAAACATATAGCAACTATTTCTGAGGATCAATGCTTCATTATGAACTTGGCATTACTGCTTTCATTTACTTTGGTTTTTGCATGCGTCTCAGACAAAATAAGTGAAATCAATGGCCACAATGACATATTTGCTTTTCTCAGTACTCATTTCAGGGGTCCTACTAAATTAATGGAGATAGTGCGCCAAACAAACTCAGGCTTTACTATTCAGAAAGTAATTGATTTTTATATGGCTTTTGTGCCTGGCACAATGCGCAATAAATTAAAAGAGTTTGTGACGTCAAACTTCATAGATCCTTAATAGTATTATTGACATACTTTGTCTAACAACTTCTGCAGCCCTCCATGTCCTGTTAAATTATGAGCTGCATCAATAATTGCAGTTCATTTGAAAGACTTTAAAAATATTGGGTAATTATTTCTGACAATATTAAATAGTTATCCATTGATAATCTTGTTCTCCATCGCCTTATAAAATGCTTGCTGAATGTCTTGTGGTTGGTCCAGGATATTTTAAGCAGTTATTGTTTCATATAAAACATTGGCTTCGTTTTTGGAGAACTAGAATCGTTGGCAATTGAAATAAACATATACATTATGTTGTATTGTCCCCGCTCATTGTACAATATCAAATTGTATGTTTTTAATTTTAAAGCCCAACAGGCCAATCTTCCTCAGGCTTTTTATAATAGAGCCATCATAGTGAAGAATGTTCCATCACTAACTTGAAATGGACACCTATGTCCATTATGAACTTCTTACAGGCGTGTATTACCAAAAGGAAGACATGCTCTGTCATAGTGTAGTTTTGCTCCTGCTCCCTCAGAGTTTGGCTTTTATACAAAACAGTGTGTTCATTTCTGATTTCATCTACCTGACTTAAAATGCCACTAATTGGCATTAAGGACGTATCTGTTTGTATATGAATGGCCAGTTTATATTTGAAAATTGCAATGTTTGGTTCCATCACTAGATACATTCTAAGTGCATCAAAAGAGCTTTGGGCTTCCTAATTTCATGAAAAACCTTTTTGGGATCTTTAGAAGTGTAAAAAGTGGCTCAGCAATGTAGCAAGGTCCATTAATAAATGGCGATTGTAAATGACTACCCATTAAAACATAAAATCACCTTGAACTATTTTCAGGTTGTTACATGCCCTGAAACGCCTCAAATTTAGGTTTTTAAGTCATAGTCCGTTGGCGTCTATAAATTAAACCAAAATATTAATTTATCTTTAAGAAATGATATTTTCAAGTTTTATTTTAAGTTTGGTGCTAAAAAAATTTCTGTATACTTCTTTCAAGTGTTCCAGGTAATCTTTAAATGTATGACTAAAAAATTGGTATTGTCTAGGTAAATTAGTATGCATGACAATTTCAGATCACCTAACACAGCGTCCATTGCTTGCTGAAATGTAGCCAGAGCTTTGCAAAGACCTTGAGACATTTGCGTTAGTTGTGATAGTCTTCAGCCAATAATAATTGCACATTTCTCTTTGATCCTCCTTAAGTAGATTAATTTCCCAGTAACCAGAGATAAGATCCACTTTTGAAAAGAATTGAGCCCCTCCTAGGCAATCAAAAGCATCATCTATCCATGGTAGTTATATGAGTCCTTTTTTGTTATTTTTTCAGCTGACAGTAATCAATAAGAATTTTGATGAATTTATCTTTTTTACAATTAAAATTGGACTTACTAAAGGACTCCAGATAAAACTGATTTTCCATGTCTGTGTAGTTTATAACTTCATTGGCAACTATGGCCTCACTTTTCTGCGAGTATCTAATTGGATGCATTCAACTTAGCTTTTGATCCCTAAAGTTGACTTTATGAACTATACATCTGGTGCATCCAAGGTAAAAACATCTTGTGCAAACAAATCATAATAGCTTATTTAACTATTTTAGGACCTGACCCTTTTGTTCATCTAAGACCCCAGTAATCTGTCACAATCATATATGGCAAAAATGGCATTGATTTCTAATTAATGTGCTATGTTCATTTCATTCAGTTGGCCAAAATCATTAAATGATTAAAGTTCCTTATTAGGAATAAGTAAGAATATGTCACTACTTAATTCTTTTCTATCAGTATTGTCCTATCCAATAAATTAGCAAAAAATATATCATTTTACTATGACCAGGGTTTAAAATCTCATGCATAACGTATAGTCCAGTTCTAACTTTCTGCCATTGTGCATGGACTTTGGCATACAGATAGTCAATAAGTTTTAAAAGGATCTGGCTTCATATTACTCTGCTCTTTGATATAGCACAATTGGTCTTTGCGCTCTTAAGGGAGTTTCTTGATATTTTCAACTTAATCAGGCCGCTTTCTAGAACTTTGAAAAATCTGATGGTACTTTAATAGAAGAATTTATCCACTT
Source organism: Massospora cicadina (assembly GCA_022478985.1). Lineage (NCBI taxonomy): Eukaryota > Fungi > Entomophthoromycota > Entomophthoromycetes > Entomophthorales > Entomophthoraceae > Massospora > Massospora cicadina. The sequence goes on from JAKSZP010013147.1 coordinate 98,219, forward strand.
ATACTAGACTTATATATTGTTTTCGCTTACATTAGGGTAGGTCAGCTTATTGCTATATAATAAGAGCAAAGTTTTAGCTAATATTTTGAGAGTTTTTTAAAACTCCAAGCCTTACACTTTTGATTAAAAGCTATGCAATAAATAACTCATAAAATTAATTTGGTTAAACTATTACCAGTGTTAAGACAATATGTGATTAAAATCATAAAGGCAAGTACTATATGCTACCTTGGAAAAAGTAGTTTGCAGTCCTGTAACTCTCTGAACATTATATAGTTTATATCAGGCTTAAGTCTTAACTATTTTTACTGAATTTGTAAAGAGAATGTTAATTAGAGCGCCGCTGCAAATTATTGCTTTAACCTTTACTCAAATTAATAAATTATTTCCATAGATGCGATTGGAATAATGGGAAATACTGTTTACTTGAAAAATAGTGACATTATTAGTTAAAAAGTATTGATTAGAAAAGCTGTTCAGCCACATCAGGGAATTTCTCCTTAATGGTGGTTACCAGAATTAATATGTTGCCATTGTTCAAGGCACAAGTATTAGGCTCTATATGCAGTTTCTTGTCTTATATGCTTCACATATGCCTCGTTATCTCTTCAACTATTTCAGGCTCATTTCCCATGCTTTTGATCAAGTAAACTTATGTGACTCAATACTCATTTCATGATATATGGAAGGTTTAAGGTCATCATCCATAAAGGGTGTGTTCCGGTTACTCTGTTTGGTTGTTCTGCTAGGTCAGGTGTAACTTGAACAAAAATGGAGGTAGACTGTTCCTTAAATAGTCTGCCTGATCTTTTCCCACATATGAAACTCAATTTACAATAGGTGCAATCACATCAATATCGTACTTTCTAGTTCTTCAGAACTTTGAGACATGGCCCTCTTGGCTGCACTTGAAACAAGTGATTCATTTTTTTACATCAGCTGGTTTGATTTTACTTATACAATTAGTAATGTCTCTGGGGTTGGCCATTACTATGTTATTATAGGTCTTTCTTGTAATTTGTACTTCCTGTGTTAATATTTTGTTATCTTTTGTTTGGGTATCAAAATTCGTCATGAAATTTGTAAGGACTGTACCATATGTGTGTGTTTTGCATCAAATTTAAAGCTCAGATCATAGCCTAATGCAGATCTCTATAAGTCTGATGTGCAATTGCTTTACAATATGTGTATCAAAACATTTCGATACTTCTGCCTCAGTGAGTATCCAAGCTTCATGGTGAACCTAACAGCAAAGATATCACTGTTCTCATCTTTTTTAAGCTACATGCTCATAAAATTGTCTCTGACAGGCGTTGCATTAAGGGCTGCAAAATTCAACTATAGTGACATTCTTCACCTCCATATAGGTCAATTCATCTGAGGCTGGTATGTGTAGGATAAGATTTTTACTTTCTGTGTCCAGACAGTTAATCAAGTAATAGACTTTTGGTGGTCTCCACAACCTACCATGGTCATCTTAAAAGCCTGTCAACGCATAAACATTGTTTTTTGAAACTATGTTGTTTGGCGTTGAGCACAATTACAAATTGCTGAGGTGATTGTTGCAATTATTTAAATCTGACTAAAGATAATGCTTAAGGATGGACAGCGCCACTATGGTTAAGCATCCAGTATCTCTGCAACTTTATCACTCTTCCTTAAGCGGATTTAATATTGCTATCACTATCATATGGGAAACTACTTACAAAAGGTTCTTTTCTCCATCGTCTTTAGCTTAATATGGCATATAAATTTATTCAAACTTAAAATGAAAATCTATAAGTTATATCCTCCCATTTTTTAGTATAACTTCTATTCCTATAGTTTCTAATTTTTCTTAACATCTCATCAACTCTTTAGTCAGTTGTGAAATTTTTTAGTGCATATCCAATGATTCTACTAAAATCATGACTTTATTTTATGTTGTGTCAGTTTGAACTTTAACTGGCCATGGTAACTTCCATAAGATTAGTACTATCTGTTAATATGGAACTTGATTAATAGATACAGAGTCCAAGATTGTTGGAACGCTCACGAGATTCCCAAGTTCTACGCAAGATTGGGAATCAAAATCTCATTATATTAGCACTACTACAATTGAGGACGCTAATCATTCCCCAAGAAAAGTGATTTCACATGAAAAGAATTTTATAAGGTCTGATCTACAATTTTAATCTAAAATTGCTCAGCCCTATTGGTCATCAATTAAGTTACTCCCTTTGAGGCACATCAATTGACTCAATGCCATATCATATCCTCCCCTATAAACTTATATGATTTTCATAATAATATAATTAGCACAGATCTAATTACTTATTTAATCTTGCTTTTAATTCCAACTTATTATGCCAAAGTACTTTCAAATATTGTGGATCATTTTACCTTCATTAATTTGTTAGCACCGCTAATCTAATAATTTCATAGCCTTCTTTATACCTGCTCATTTAAAATTTTCTGAACAAAATAAAGATACTAGTGTTTTCTTTCATGTTTGCTTCTGAGGCTACCTGGTGAAAAAATATTTACACAAATCATGAACAATTCTAGCAAATAATAGTCCCTTGTCAGAGAAATTAATGAGTTGCACACAATGGATACAACCAAACAGCAGAAGATACCCTCATCCAATATTAATAGACTTCAATTCCATGCTACCATAAATTTGGCTATTAAAGCCCCTGACACCACAGTTTACCAAATTTAACCCACGTATTTAAGCGCTACAATTATAGAATTAATTGTGGGGGCTATTCAACCAGGTGGATGACCAAACTATTCCTGAGCATCTAGGGCTCCCACTAATATGATGCTTTTATATAAAGCTAGTTTTTACAAAGTACTGACATTGGGTTGCCTTGCAAGGAGCAGTATCTTAGGCAGTATGTGAATCCTTCTACCCATCACTTATTACAAATTTTTGGGTTACATCACCTTGAGATTCAATGTCATTTGAACTTGGATCAAGAATTTCACTCACAGTTAGCCAGTTTCTACGAAACTGAGGCTAATTTTGGCTGTAATAATCATGAAGCCATACTTGATCTTGGGAGACAAATTAATGAACTGCATAACCAACTTAGTAGAATTGATAATGGCTTTGCAGTTTATCTATGCCATAAAGTATCCCAGCAGTTTACTGAAGCTGCTAACACTAATCATCGCTGAGTTAGCAAACTTGAAAATTAATTATAATCTATTTGAATCAATTAAGGACTGATATGATACCTATTTTTCTGAACTTGATAGGTTATTTACTTAATTTTTTGAAGTTGTGGGTGCTAATCATGAAAACCTTTTGGGGTAGAGGTCCTCCTGAACCCCTGGGCCCCCTAATTCCCTTTCTGTGGTACCAGGACCTACTAGTGAACGTGGTTCCACTGGACTTGCTGGTTCTGAGGGTTACAGGGACCACCTGAGATACCTGGGACCCTAGTTTCTACCGTCACAATTGCTGATTTTGGAGCCCCTGATTAGTTTAAGATATGAGTTTAAGCGTTAGAAAAAAATATGAGCCATAGCGAAGAAATGTTACCTATCTTTAGGAGGGCGATTGGTAAATTAAAATATGCCTTAACTAGTTTGTTGAAAGTCATTGACAAAGCTTATCACCTATGCGAGAATAATCAGTCCTCTCAAGAAACTCAATTTGCATAAATATTTTCTTCTATTGAATGGTTAACTTCTAAGACTAGAGTGCTTGAAAACAATCGCAATGAGATGCTCACATCAATTTCAAATTTAAATCAGTGTTTTGAACTGATCACCTTACTCCTTGGGTTCAAAATCTACAGGATGGCCTTAACAATCTACATCAACTATCAACAGAGTTCCTACTAAATCGCATGTTCTCGAGTATGAACACTCTGAAAAAGGTACTGTTTTGGTACTGGCTATTCATGTATTAAAAAGTGAATTTAACTCATTCAAGCTTAAATTTAGAGGTAAATATGAGCTAGTGTAAAGTAGCATTCATGCTTTTCTGTTTGTTTATGAACGTGCTATGTAGGATGCATGAGTTCACCGAAAAGGTTCATCACATTGCTTCCTGTCTAAGCCATCTTACACAAGAAGCTATGGTTTCTCACCTTATGGTTTGTACACCTGGGATCAAACCAAAACTTCTCTGATCAATGAATTTTGAAGCGAATAAATTATATTTAATAAAAACAGGCGGTTTTGAATATTCAAATCAAACTAGGAGAGTCAATTAAAGATTTTCTAAGCATTAAATCATGAAGCTCAAACTCTTGCTAGATGTGACTTCAAACTTCCTGGATGATATAATCTGCGCTATATTGACTGTCTTTTCCTTGCATACACAATTACTGCTTCATTTAAAGTTCTTAAAGGCAATTTTCAATATACGCTTGATATAAAGGAGGCATTTATGGAGATACATAATGGTGCAGTACACCCATTATAGTCTAATCCCTCTTGAACCTATATTCATGTTGTACCTTCTAAAAGAAAAGATATATATATAAAAGAGTTCTGTAGTTATTGTGGATTACTTGTTCATATGGAATTGCAATGTTGGGAGAAACAAGCTGATGAGTCAAAAAAGAGGAGTTAGCATAGGGCATGAGGCTCTATGTTCTGACCAACCTCTTTTTCCTCAACCTCCGTTTTCCAGTTATTCCAAGAATTGCTATGTGATTTCTGCTCCAGGTGAACTTGATGTTAAGGTGAATTAGTTGATAAAGAATTTGTTTCATCTAATTCTTCTGTTTTATTTTCAACTCCAATCCAGATTACTGATGCTTCTATATCTTCAATCTCACATTTTGCCACAGATATGACTCAAGTGGAAGTACTGGTCCACAAAGTAAACTTTTTTGGCTGTTATTGACATGTTTAAACTATCAATTCCAATTTGTCTTTGATTATGATGAAATAAGATTGCACCAGATCTGATCACTTTAATAATATGGCACTGCTGGTCTTCTTATATAAGATTCATAGGAGCTTATTACTCTCTACTGATGCAATTTGTGAATTTAGCCATTTTTGCCCAAGCTGTGGTGCTGTATAATAATTGTTACGATCTTCTCTTGGGAACAAAAATTTTAAAAGATTTTAATTCCATAATTAGTCATAAGGGATAATTGCTTTCTTTAATTAGTTAAAAAGTCCCATTCATCTAAAAAAATCTCAAATGATAAAGATACTCTTAAATGAGTTATTTATTGGATTAGTTTACTTCTGGTTTGACTCAATTACCGCATATTAGGATTTAAACTATATTTATCCTCCTTCAGTTCGTGCATCAAGAGAATGGCTTTATATTTCACCATCCAGATCATCATTCCTCCCAACACTCAACTTATCATTGATATTGGAGTACAAGTTTTTGTGCCAGCAGATCATATATCAGAATTATCAGGTAACTCTATCCCTTCTCATTTAAAAGCTCTAACGTGCCCCAGGATCATAAATTCTGCATACAATGGAACTATCCTAGTTCTTTTAAAAAAACTTTCATCTTGACCTATACAGTTAAATTGAAATAACCTATTACTTGTGTGCAACATACTCCTATAACTGCTTTATTATCTGTCACTGGATGTGAGTAATTATGTGAGTTTTGGGCAGGATAATCCCCTCTTATAATTCTAGTATTAAATATTGAATAACGAGAACTACTAACACATATTCAACAACTAGAAGCTGAGGCTCTTATTGAAGAGTATTCAGTTATATTTGAAAAAAGTTCAAAAATATTTTTGGGTTAAATGAAAAATGTACACCATAAAGTTAAACCTATAGATGCCATCCTATTTGAGCCTGACCTTGACAAAAATATAAGTTTAAGGAGTCTCAAGTCTACGTGGAATTAAAGCAATTACTTAAAGCTGGGTTATCAACTCCTTAGCAGAGACCATGGACTTCCTCCCTACTTCTTGTTTTAAAAGGGTAAGGTCATAGGGTGGTTCTGGCTTATTGGCGTCCTAATTCTATTACCAAAAAAGACTCATTGCCAGTACCTTGTATTGATGATTTTCTGAGATTGTTATCGGGGTCAAAGTTCTTTTCAGCCATGTCTCTGGATAGTGGTTAAATGCAAATTGAATTTGCCCCAGAGGACTGTCAAAAATGTGCTTTATATTCCTGTCAAGGGTCATTTGAGCCTACACGTATGCTGCAGGGGCTTTGTAACGCCCCTGCTACCTTCCAAAGGGCCATAGAAGTTTATTTTGCAATTCAAAGCTTTTTTATGTCCTTGTTATTAAAACAATGTCACTGTAATTTCTCGCACTTTTAGTGAACATTTAGATCAATTAAAGGAAGTGTTTAGCCAAAACGTTATGCTTCTCTTAAGCTGAAGCCAAATAAATTAACCTTTTATCAAAATGAGATGGTATTTTTAGGCCATAAGGTTGATGAGAAGGAATATTTTCCTTGTCCAGAAAATTTAGGCTATTTAGGACATTCTATTCTTACAGTTTTATGTGATAATCAAGTGTTTTTTTAAAATGATTGCTAATTACTGCCAATTTTTCCCATACTTTTCTGAGATTTTACAACTTTTGGTTTACTTAATACATAAGGAAGTCCCTTTCTCATAGGAAAAATCACAATAACAAGCATTTGCCCTCACACGCTAATCTTTAACTAATGCTCCAGTTTTTTCTCATACTGATTTACCAAACCTTTTCTTTTATTCACATATGCCATTGATTTGGCTGTTGGGGCCATCCTGGATTGTCATGACTTGTCTTTGTTGACCACCCTAATGTGTATTATAGTAAAACACAAACTAAAGCAGAACGTAATTACAGCGTTACAAGAGGGAATGTCTCGTGATATTACTGGCCATAAAACTTTTTATCCTTATCTTTATGGCAATCATTCTATGATTATCACTGATCATTCACTCCTAGATGATTTAACACAAATTAAAACCCCCAATGGACTTTTATCTAGGTAGGCTATAAAGCTCCAGAACTATGATATCAATTAAACATTTTGCTGAAGTTATTCATCAAAAAGCTGAAGGACTTTCTCATTTGTCATACTCACCTTGTTCACTGATGAAAAGGATCATATTTTTGACCTAATTAGCAGGCCTTAATCTTAGGGGTTGTGAATACTAGGATATTATATTTAAATTACAAGCGTAAACTGTAAATACTTAAATTAAAAGGATTTACTCTATAAAAAATTGGGAGCCAAATGGCTGCCTTTTATTTGAACTTCCTTGAGGACAAAATCTATTGTGGAACTCATTAATCCACTTGTCATGGGGCTTCATAAAATCTGCAATGATTAAAGGATCGCTGTTTTTGGGATAATTTAATTAAGACAGTGCACTATGCGTTAGAAACTTGTCTTACTTATCAAAAACAATGTAATGGAGATCCAATATATCAGCATAAAATTGTGGGGCTTTCAACCCTTTTTTCTAATGTGAGTATCAATGTAGTAGGTCCCCTTCTTACTGCTATGTATGGCCATCAATATATTATTCTGCTATTAATCATGTAGTAAATGGATCAAAGCATTTACAGTTTCTTCTGTTATAAAAAAATCCATTGCTCCCTTCCTTTTTAAACAAGTTTACACCTGCCATGGCATCCTAAAAAGTTTTATCTCCAGATAATGAAACCTATTCAATTCCTAAGTAGTAACCAAACTACTAAATTAATGAGTACTTATCAATCATTTGTTGCTTAATATCATCCTTCCACAAATGATGCGGTTTAATGAGCCAATGGTACACTGGTGGCCATACTTTAAAATGGCCTCTGATGACGGAAGCTGATGGAATTTATAAATATTCAGTGTGATGTTAGCCTATTGAGTTATTTATCATCAAATAATTGTTTTATCTCCTTTTAAGGCACTTAGTGGTTGAGATTCTATTTTACCCTAAATTGTACAACCTTTTTTTGATACAGCTACCCCTCAAACTAATGAAATCTCCATGAGAAGGTTAGCTGATGAGATTATAAGGTTATAAGCCTTTGCTTTGCATTCTCTTTTTACCACTAACTTAAAAAGAAGGGACTCAGACTAATGCTTGCCTACCTATCTTACCTAAGTACCCAGTAAGGGATCTTGTACTATCTTATTAACATAGACCTGTAGGATGAGTTCATAAGCTTGATTACTTATGGTTTGAACCATATTAAATCTCTTAAAATTGAGGGATTAGATAAGTAATTAAAGTGGTTGACTCTGAATCTGTTATTGACTGAGTTCACAGACTTTCAATAATACGTGCCCCCTGGCAAGATATTGAGGTGCTATTGTCAAAAAACAGCATGAAATGCCATATTTGATTTTAATTGGTATTTTATACCACCTCATAGTAGAATTCTCACAATTGATGATACTAATCATTCCTCAAAAGGTTATTTCACCTGAAAAGGGTTTATAAGATCTGATAAAAAATTTTAAATCTTAAATTGCTCAACCCTATTGGTCATCAAACTAAAAAGATCTTCCCTTTGAGGCACGTCAATTAACTCAAGGCCATATCAAATCTACTACTATTTGAATCTGATTTTATAAAAATTTAGTTACCATGTTTTCTAAAACATTTATTGCGTATTGCTTTTAATTTTAACTTGCTAGGCTGAAATATATTTTATTATTGTGGATAAAGATACCTCAAAATTAGCTAGTGCCACAAAACTAATATCTTTGTAGCCTTAAAAGCACCTGCTCATCTAAATTTTAATATGAAATCACAATAAAGATCTGGATTTTGAGTCCTTTTAAAACTGTCCCAAACTCCTTTGATTTAACCCAAACTATGAATTTTCAGATTGCTGACACTAAGCTTTAATATCTAGGATACTTTCTTTAGCATCACTGTTTTTAATAAGGTGATGCGTTGCTTCATTATATTATTCCAGATTAGTGGCGCAGCAGCCAAATTTCATTTGAGTATATTGGTGATATTCTCTTCTGTATTATAACAATGCAGGTCCATATCATATCTCCGCTGAAGGGTGTAGCTAATATGCTCCAATAATTCCTTGAAAATGTTTCTGAGTTTATTATATAGGTCAATGTTTAATCATTAATTTAATTATTTACTTGTAGCACACCTTGTGAGGTTGGGTCAAGACTTTGGCAAATTTGATAAAAGCTAACCTTAAGATGCATAACCAAATTGAAAAACTTGATGTTTTTTCTCTAGTATACAAAACAAGATTGGTAATCATAGCCTACTGTCTAGCTTATACAATTCTCATGTTACAAGTGGTTGGCTGTGATGATTAACAAGATATTCCTCCATCTGTCCTGTATTATGTAAGAACTCTGCTAAAGCAGAAGGAGACAGGGTATGGGAAGCTCAAATTGCTTTCTTCTTTTATCCCAGTTTTGGTTGAGAAAGAGACCATAGTCTCCATCTTAGTGTCAGTTTATATCAACTAGAATCCTTGCATCAGCTTTTCGCTCACATATTCTATTTCTCTCTAATTTTCTCTTCATTGGCTAAAACATAAGTTAAATCAGCGGTTCCTTTTGCCACAAGCGGCTCCAAATTCTTTTTTTTCAGGGTTCTTGCACTTGTCTTCTTTAAAGTGATCATTAATCTCTTGGCTATATGATTCTTCACTCATACCTGTGTATACTTGCATAGAGATAACTTTGGCTCAGACCCCCCTGTAGTGAGCAAAACTTGTTAAAAGTGGTGGCTGCACAGTTCAATAGAAGTTCTCTACTCAAAGAAATTGCTTCCAGTATGAAGATGAGAGGCGCAATCTGAGCTGTATATTGTTCAGTTAAACTTATCAATTGAATTAGACAAAATACTAGTAAAAATACTATCATTTGTGATAATTTTTATTAGAGATATTATCTTCCTATCTATAAATGACTCATATCAATTTATGGCCCATCATGTATAAATTATCGCCATCAGATGCACAAAATAGCTTTACTCTCATCAATTGGTCCCTGAGTTGTGTCATTTGCCCCTGTAATTTCCCCACAAGTTTGTTATTATACTATTATTTACACTTATCCTGATACCTATTGAAAATCTGGTATAAAACTAGACATAGTTATTCTTCATCGTTGACATTTTTGCATATTTGAAGCTTCCCTCTTAAGAAGCATAAAATAATTATAACTAGGAATTAAAATTAAAATAGGCTCAACTAGATAAGTATCTGTTTTAGAACATATTATAAGAAACATAATCTGGTTAAATTCCCATCAGCACCTCATTCCTCTTCTGATCTGGAAAATAATTATTTGAGGGGTGTGCAGAGAGGTGGTTCAGTTTAGTGGCCTCCAGAAGGGCCCTAAGGCTCAGCTCAAGAGTTTCATGGTCACTAATGAGACTTAGGAAATTGCTTCACCCATATAAACACTCATATAATCCCTAGTTCATTTTTGTTTTAGATCAGGTTGTTATTCATAGTTAAAATTGTGGATTAAACTCATAGATCACTAAGATAAAAACTTTTGTATGATTAAATTTTAATAATAGGATTTAAATCACAGTAATGGTGATAGTAGCTTAAACATCCAATGGATTATAAAGAAGTTCAGTAGTATCCTGCCAAATTACTCTAAACTGGCGTTTGCTCTTCTATCATATCTATGATGTGATCTGAGCTCTCTGAAGCCACTTCCCAACCCATTATGCTAAGCCCAACCTTCCCAATAAAAGGTTTCCCACATTGGGACCATCTAGTACTAAAAAAAAGGTTTCCCACAGAGGCTTAGCTTTTCGCCAATTTCTAAGCTCCCTCCTGTTTTTTAACACCCACTATATAGGCACACCCTCTTTAGAGCAGGTTACCAGTTAATGTTTTAGATTTCTCCACTTTACTTTAAAAATACTAACCTGTTATGGGCTGTTTACCATAAAATCAACTACCACCTTTTGTTTTCCTTGTATTACTGGTATCCAGAAAAAAACACTGAGATTTGCAAATTAGCCCAAGTGTTTATAAGATGGTTTCACAATCTGTCAGACAACAGTTATCCGCATTATAGCAGAATTTATATACTTTGGTGTTCCCAATCTGTCTGCCAATCCTCTATTACATTGTGGAGGCAATTAACTTAGAAATACCCTGACATGCACCATATATTTGGCATAATCCACTCATTCTATGTTCCCATACTATCCCAAAGTGTTATTTCATGATACTAAACAGCCGCAATTCTTAGAAGTATTCCCAAACTTTCTTCTTCTCCTTCCCATGAGGTTGCCACAGTAAGACCCGCGCTTGCCATAGCACAGAATCCTGGCTTTTTATGGGTACATTTAGTATATTATTGAACCGGTTTTATGAATGTTGACCTTCTAGCACCCCAATTAAAACTCACTAGTTCATCTGAGCCCTTGGCGTGCTGGGCCATTCACTGGGTGCTAATGCAACCAGTTTACATGACCAGTTATTTTCAGCTATCTTTAACTATAACATAATAGACTGGTCAAGTCCTAGCGCTTTCCATCCGTCTTTCAGGGTTGGGTGAGGTGTTCACTTGCTTAGCTGATAGTAATAACCACCTAGATATTTTAAGTCCTATTCTCATTTTTGGAAAGTTAAGGGGTTTACCTTTAAATCCTACCTTGTCATCTATCATGTAGAGCAAACCAATGCTCTTGGAAGAAGAAACCATGGCTTTTCAGTTACCAAGAGGGTACTTCTCACCTTAGCTTCTTCTTCCACAGCCTTTTCACTTTCAAATTCTACTATGAGGATCAGTCTTATATCAACTTTTAGACTACTTTCTGTTATGGGAAAAGCAAGGTCGTTGTGCAGGCGCTCCTGGACACAGGGGCGGCTGTCAATTTTATGAATCTAAGTATTTGCAAGAACTTGACCTAGACATTGTTGCCCATCCAGCATTGGGCGCATCCTCTCAACTATGAAGTTTCACATTGCGCAGCAGCCAGTCAAATTCTTTGTGCATAGTTTCTATTTCTGCAATTATTTTCCGCTGTTCCTGATTTGTTATATCATATAATCTTTGTTGAAGTTTGGTGGCGTCATTAAAAAGTTTTATCTGATTTCGAAGTAATTTTCTCTCCTTCAACAATAATGAGCTCAGTGGGTTAATCCCACTTGAATTATACCCTTGGTCCTGAGACCTCCTTTATTTATGTCTTACCTACCTCTCTTTTACCCACAGACCTTTTTCGGATTTCTCATCTTTCTCAACCCATATCAAAGAGGTACTTTACATGTGTAGGTACTAGGCTCTCACCTCGTTCAGAGTATGATCTAATGTTTTAACTGATGTTAAACCTTGTCAAAGTAAACTTCACGTTATACTCATACACAGAGTAATAGAACATATTTATACATATGGCTGGATGCCATTCTGGTGAAGGTTTGTATTTTGATAAGTCTTACCCATTGCTTCTCCAAGTGTCTTAGCGCAGAAAACAGATGGACACTGCGGCCATGCATCAATTATGGACATGTTAATAATGTGACATTTTCAGATCTCTACCCCTTCCACTAGAACATTCTATATTGTGAAAAATCTTAAAGTCACATGTTCTCTCCAAACTTGATGTTAAATGCTCTCAATCAAGAAGAGCCAATCAAGGTCAAGAATGTCTCACATCTAAAACAAAAACAGGAAATTTCTTAGTTTAAAAGAATGCCGTTTAAGTTGGATTATTCACTAACAACCTCTTAGCGCCTCATTAATGATGTCCTGGGTGATCTCCGCTTCTCCTTCACAGTTGCCTATATTGATGACATTATAATTCATTTGGTCACTCATGATCAATACGCCAAAGATCTGGAAGCGTTAATGACTGCCTTCCACAGGGTTGGACTTTTTGTGAAGCCCTCTAAATGTAAATTCGATTGTAAGGAGGTAAAATTCTTATGAAATCTAGTTTTAAAATTGTCTTTGAGGTCTTAATGCAAGTTAGAATCAATTAAAAATTGACTAACCCCAACTACTCAATAGCAACTCCATAGCTTTCTTGGGACGGTGATCTACCTTAAAAAAGTTCTCCTCACCCTTTCTCAACTGACAGCACCCCTCCATTACCTAGAGGGAAATAATACCCTCTTCTAATGGACACCTGATTGTCAACAGGCGTTCAATTTTATCAGAGAGGTTTTTCTTAAAACGCCACTCCTCAGACACGTAGACACGTCTAAGCCCTTTATTGTGGCTTGAGATGGGTAATAAGTTGAACTGGGTGCTGTGCTCCTTCTAGAGTATGATGAGGTTGAGCATCTGATTGCTTAATTTTACTGGAAGTTCTTGGCCACTGAGAAGAACTGGGGGATCTAAGACAAAGAACTGGAAGCTGTGTTCAGGTCACTGACTCACTGGCGCTATTTCCTCCATGGGGCTCAGTATGAGATTATTTTGTGCCCTGGTAATTAGTCCCTATCATATCATTGAAGCCACTGAAGCTTTTCTACCCCAAGCTCGCACAAACTTTATCTATGAAATTTTGACATTAATTACGAAATTGTGAAAAGGGCCTGGTTTTTCTAGCCAGACATGTTGAGTGGAAAATCTGCCATAATTTAAAAGATAGATGAGCTTCCTTACCTTACTACTATTGTTCACATCTTCAAATCTTGACGCTGGCCCCTCTTTCCATTTCCTTTGCCAGGTTTGTCTTCAGATGCGCCCCTCCTTGACCAAGTTCTTATGACCAGCTGACCTCAACTGAAAATCACTTTGTATGAGGTTCTAGAAACTAAGGCTTATAAGCGTGCTTAATATGCCTTAAAATACGGTCAAATATTTTTCCAAGGACGAATTTTAGGTTTCTTCTGCCTTCACGAACAGGTGATTCAAGAGCATTATGATCCCTAACTTCGGGTCACCATAGATCCAAATAGTGCGGGGATCTGATTAAGAAAACTTCTAGTAGTCTAGGATCTTCTAAGGAGATCCCCTCATAAATTATCATTGCGCTGTGTGAGCACGTTTTAGATCTGATAGATCTAAAAAAAGGTCCTCTTAGATCCATTGAAACAAGCAGAAGGGCCCCTGGACCTCAGTATCCATCAAATTTATTGTGGAACTGCCACCCTTTATGCTTTAGGATGCAATCATAGTGTTCATTGATCAGTTAAAAAGCTTGCAATCTTCATTCCTTACAGACAACGAGCACTTCTGAAGAAACAGCGGCCTTGTTTGTGAGATAAGTGTTTTCAATGTTTGGTATCCCCAAAGAGGTAGTAAGCGACAGCAGTCCTCAATTCACCGCCAGGTTCTGGGGTGTCCTCCTTGACCTCTTCTGTACAAAGCCTGCCGATCAATAGCTTAACACCCCCATTTGATAATTAAATAAAGAGTATAAACCAAACCTTACAGAGGTATTCCGCTGTTATACCTCTGCAAGTCATGACACATAAGCATTAGATCTCCCTTGGCGCAGTTTTTGTATAACAACGCCCCACATATTTCCACCTCTTTTCCTCCTTTGAGGAAAATTTGGGATATAGCCCCTCATTCCATATTGGCTCTCGCATTGCTACCACAGTTTTCGCAGAAGAGGAATGCTTAAATGATATTTTAGAAACCCATAACTTGTAAAGGAGCACCTGTCATGTGGTTGAGGTGTTGGGAATTTAGACAGATAAATTCTTCCCATAATTACTAAAATTAGGGTTTCAGTTAATAAGGCATGTTTTCCAATTAATCTCCTATTATTGATAAATATAATAATGATAAATTACTGATCTGTGCTATTAATTTGTTTGGGTTGAGCTATTTCAAGATCCGCCAGATCTGGAAAGTATGGAGGATGATCCCTGAAAAGCAAATTAGTCTATTTCAATTACCAGAGATTGTAGATGAAGCTAATCAACAAATTTATAATATTAATTAAAATTTACAACGGTTTGCTATTACAACATCTTTGTTTATGGTTCTGGTGATTAATGCCATGATAATCCAATTGTTCAGTATCTAGGATTAAGCTGTTGACTTATGTTGAGGATGATAAGGTTACTGGCTTTGGTGCCTAGGATTCTGATAATCAAGCATGGGATGGACATTCTACTGACAGGAGTTCAGAATTACCGGTGACTAAGGCCATGGATATTTGATGCCGATTATAATAGAAATTTATATATGATTGAACCAGAGACTGATGCTGATGATGTATCAATGTAATATTTGGAATCTTTGATGACAAATTAAGTGTAGATGATTACTAGTGAAAGTGCTGATGATTAATGGGATGCTGGTGATGAATTCTGATGACTTCAAATGGTGGTCAGGGGATTGCTATGAAAATGCCTAGATATAAATAGTTGAATTTCCCTCTTTAACCTTCCAATGTTTTTCTTAAAACCTCTGTTTTTTGTCCATTAACTTTAACAAAAGGTTTCTTAAAACTAAGAAAACAATAAGTTAATATTTTGGTCCTTGTCTATTACATAAGCATTCAATACATTTTAAAAAATATATATATAACCCTCTTTTTGGACGCATATATATGGTCAAAATTTACACAACCCACATTTTTTAGACTTATATATGAATTTTTAGATTTACATACCCCTATTTTTGTAAGCATATATGCATTTTAAATTTACAAAAACCACTATGGTTTGGATGCATATATGCGTCAAATCATTGGAAGAGTAATAAAGATTTTTTCGCCTACCTTTATTAGTTTTAAGTATACAGAGGTTAGCTTGGCTTATGGAGGTGGGATTGAAGATCTTAAAGGTTAGGTGCTTGGTGAATGCACCTAAGGGTGGTCAGCGCTACCAACCTCAATACCTGGATCTACAGGAGGCCCCATGGGGATTTTCCCAGTTGGCGGACACAATATCGGACCTATTGAGATTGACCTCAAAGGGGATGAGAAGAAGGAGCTGAGAATTATCCAGGTGGGTGTAGGGTTTACTGTGTGTCTCCCTGGAGGGTTCATTGCCCAAAAGTGAAGTTGTTGGTCTTCTGGATTAGGAAGTTGCACTGAGAATCTGTGGTGAAAGGTGGCCTATGAAAGCGGAACAGCAAAGGCCAGCATTTTTTAATATAGTGTGGCCTGACACACTAATGGAGTTTCTATTGTAGCGGATGTAAAATTCATAACAAGTGGATTACAAGAATTTTGTGGAATGAAAATGCCACTTTTGCCATGAGCTCAAGGAGGGATCCCATGTCATGTTGGACATGCGTCACTTGGACATGAAGGTCCCTTCCCAGAAGCTAGCATGCAGATGCTCCAGGCCTTATGAGGTGTTGAGGATTTAGAAATGGCGCCTTTCATATTAGCTTCCTTTCACTGGAAAAACAAGATGTTTTTCATGTCTCCTAGCTGTCTCTGTTCATGGGCCCACGCCAACGCCACCTTAACACATCATGATAAAAAATTCCCTGGAGGTGGTGGTAAAGGTAATCTTGACCTCTAGAAACCACGTCACTCCATTCAGTACATTATGGTTTGGAAGGGTTACCCTTCCCACAAAGATAGCTTGTTAAGCACAAAAAATTGCATCAACTGTAAAGAATTTGTGGAAGCTTTACACACAATCCATCCTGATGTTCCCCATCTTCCCAAAAAAATTAGCGGCTCTCCTTGTAATTAATCTCCCTGAGAGGCATAAAAATTAAGCCTTGCTCATGTCTAGATGAGATATGTTTCCTGGTTCTTAAAAGAATATTGTAAGTCCCAATGAATACTCATTCTGTTGGATTTCAAGAAAATTCCTCACGAGTGTAAGAAGGAGGCTATATCTCCCAGTTTTGCTCCTCTCTCAGAACAGTGGTTTGCTAACGTTGTGAATAAGCAGTAAGACACTGTCCTTGATCCCAAAACCTCTCTCTGCCCCATTTCCTCTTATGGTCTAGTAAAATTGATTAGAGCTGTGTTCAGATAGGTGTTTCAGTTTAAAGCCTATCATCAGAACCCTAGGGCACGCCCCAAGAGTGGCCTGGTCACTGATGAGGTTCAAAAATCTCCCACCCCGCTCAAAACCCCCATATAAGCCCTAGCTTGAAAAGTAAATTGGATCCAATTGTTATTAATATTTTAAATTGTGGATCAAACTCACGGACCACCTAGATCCCTACCAAGGTTTTTAATCAATTTTATCAATAGTATGGTTCTTTTTGGAATTGGTGATAGTAGCTTGCCCATCTGACATAATCTGTTCAAGGTCAGTAGCATCATGCTAAGTTTCTCTCTGATATGGCGGTTGTACTTTCAAATTTTTCGTGATGTGATATAAGCTCTCTAAAGCCTCTCCTCAACCAATTATGCTAAGCCCAACCTGCATAATTTAGGTCCTTGCAGAGGCTTAGCTGCTTGCCAGCTTCTAAGCTCCCCTCTGATTATCATACACTCCACTAGATAAGCAATCAACCTCCTTATGGTATATTTCCAATTTATTTCTTTAGCTTTCTCACCTTTACTTTAAATAACCCAACCTGTTATGAGTTGCTTAACTTGGACTCCGCCCCCAATTTTTGTCTTGCCCTTATTACCAGTATCTGGTAAAGCACACCAAAATCTGAGATTAGTTTATTTTTAGATATTGGATATAACAATCCGCTGAGCCATCAGTTCTTCATGATACAGTGGTTTTAATATTTCCTGGATCTACTGAACATTTCTGCTGATCCGACCTGTACTTCATGGAGGCCAGGAACTTATAAAATACCCTGACAATCTGCTTAATTTTGTTTCAATCAGCTCAAACGATGTTCCCATACTGTTAATCTGTTATTTCATATACTAAATATCAATAAATCTAATGGCTGTTTACTCCCTGAATCTCCTGTCCATGAAAGTTGCCCTTTAAGACCCGCGGTTGGCCCCATCACAGCCTCCTGGCTTGTTATGGGACCTTTCATATGTTATTGACCCAAAATTAATACTCATGTTAACCTTATAGCACTCCACCTAAAAGTCACTAGTTTGGTTAAACCTTTGGCATGCTGGGCTATTCAATGGGTGTAAGCAACCAGTTTACATGGCCAGACTTCTTTCAGTTAGCTAAAATCATGACAATGTCCTAGTCAAGTCCACTTTACATGCGCTGTCACAAATATCTTTAACATATTGATTCATATGACCACCTATAAGCAACATCTAAAAGATTTAGTCAGGATAGTGCCTATAACTCTCCAGTTCCTAGTGTGGTGGTGCACGGAGCACTGGACCAACGCCAGGGAACTAGTAGCCAGGGCTAAAATAAAAATACCCAGCAGAAGGATCTGGAGCTAAAGTGGCATATGGCGATAGTGGTTAGCATGGTACAAGTGATTAGGGATCGAGCAAACAGCAAAACTTGGATGTGACCCAAAGGGCAGTTCATAACCAAGCTTTTTACAGGGCTTGAGTGAACGGGTGACCGGTTTGGGTTTGAACCTAATAGGACCCATAATGTACCTGAAGCTGTAATAATTTTTAAAACAAATAAATCAGCTAGTATGATGCAAGACCTCCTCAAAGAGGTCTGCGCACAGGTTCGCCTAAGTCAACATATGGAAAACTTAATCTGACTAGGGGTTTATTATAGGGAAGATGATCAACAAGAAAAGTTTGTCTCAAGCAGATATATTTATGCCAACCTGGGTAAATCATTAATTGGCAAAAGTGGTACTAATCCTTGAAGCACCAATAAGTGCACGCTTCCATCTAACGTGGTAACATAATTTGAAGCTGACCTTACTCAAGTGATCAATTGAAGTTGAGACTAACCTGAGTTAGTGATTTCATAAATTGAATGGGTTTTTACCCCCATTCACCAATTAACAATAATGAGACGTCATCACTTAATAAAAAACTCGTCCACTTTAACGCAAACCCAGAAACAAGGGGCTAGGCGTTATGCACCTCAATTTTACTAACCTGGGAAGCTTAGCCTGTACCCAACGCTGGTCTAAGGTGTGCTTTAGATCAGGAAGGTCCTTCAACTTGCCTCTTTGGACCTCCTGCCTCCCAGCCTTGCCCTTGCTGTTGGTACCCTCAATTAGGTCATGTAAACATGACAGATTTGGAAGCAGCATTGCCATCAATGGACTGGGCTCTTTGTGAAGCCTTTAGTTGTATATTCATGTATTAGTTGACCTTCTTAGGGACCTGGTTGAAAAATGGTAATTAGTCTTACTTGTAATCTGGTGATCATCTAGTTGTGGCCTACTCTAAATACCTAGAGAAAAATTTTGTGCTAACTCAAAAAAGTGAGTTTCATCAAGAAGTCCTCCACTACTCTTTCTCAATTGGTGGCACCCCTCCATACACTGACTAGCAATAAAGCTACCTTTAAGTGGACAAGCAACTGCCAAATGGTGTTTGAGTCCATCAAAGAGGTCTTCTTTTCAGCGCCAGTTTTAAAATTTGAAATTTCCGGGCCCTTTATTATGTCTTGTGACGCATCTTCAGTTACTGTGGTAGCAATGCTTTTCCAATAGTGTGATGGGTTTTAGCGGCCATCTGCTTACGTCTCCCATAAGGCTTTGTCCTCTAGCAATCCTATGCAATATATGACAAGGAGCAGGCGATCATATCCTGGTCACTGACTCACTGGCAATACCTCCTCCAAAGGGCACATTATGACACTATAATAAGGGCCAATCATAAGAATTCTATGTGATACAAAATCTCAGAAACTTTACTAATGCAAATTTTGCAATAATTGCGACCTGTAAAACTTTAGTTTAAATAAGAATTTGTCAAAGGGTCCTTGAATGCCTTAACAGACATGCTGAGTAGCTACCCTGCCATGAACACTAACATAAATAATCTCGCTAATCTCACAACAACCTTTACAGTCTTGTAAATCCTGATGCTGGCCCCACTCTCCGTTTCTGTTGCCAGCTTGCCTTTAATGCACTACTTCTTGACCAGGTCCTTGCCACCCAACTGGCCTCTCTGGATAATTTTCATTATATTATGACCTGTAAAACAAGTCTCACAACGTACTCTACGCTGTCAAGGATAAAGTAGCTTATTCTGGGCCATATTTAAGTTTCACTATACACCACAAACTGGTGATTCAAGATCATTACAAAAATCCCAGCTTTAAGTCACCATGGGTATTGAGTTTATTACTTATAAATTAAAGGCTAAGTCTTCAAAGGCTACGTGAGTATTAGTTGCTATAGCTCCAGCGGTATTTCCTAGTTGACTTTTAAACACTAGGAAAAATCTCTTGGTGAGAATGAGGTCTTTGTCAAAGAAAATATCTAATATAATGCAGTTTTTATCTTCAGACAACGCTAGGCATTTCTAGTAAAATTAGGTAATAATCAAGGTTAGTATTGGAATATCTTTATCAATTCAAATACAGTGATTTTAGAGCTTGGTGTTGGAAATCCTGCGGAATGAAATACAATCCACAAAAAAATGCACAGGAGGTAACACCCAGTGATATAATGGGAGAGCAATATGAAATTTGAATTCCTCAGATAATACATTAAACTAATAAAATGGAGACAAAGGCTCCACTAACCACAATTTTTATTATTGGTAGAATTCTACTACCGTTGAACCTTCAGAATCTTTAGACCAAAGAATCACTCTATGGCAGTTGACTAAACAATAACTTTTCTTTCTTCTTTGTTTCCCATTTTATGCTCATCTCTTTGGCCACTTTCTAGCCCATCCACTAACTACTCAGCTCTCAAAAATTTCTAGATCACTTTTCTCATTAATGGAGGTTCTGGAGGAAATACAATATCTGGCTGAGGTTGGATTATTTATCATCAGCTCATATCAATCATGATTAAATAATAGATCCTTAAATCTCAATTCTGGAGGATAAACAATGATCCGCCATTTAACATCTTTTAGACTTATCATCCAGTCATATCAAATTCCCTGACATTACCTCCTTGACTGGACGATAAGTCTTCAAAGCAGATTTACCTAACGTTTTCCTGATGTATTCATAATTACAAATGCTACTAAGCTCCTGACCAACGGCGTACTTTCTTAAGGTATGGTACAACTGAGGTGTGGCCAACCTTGACTAAGTTCCAATACCTGAGTTCACAACACCCATAGTGACAAAGGTGTGCCAAAGTTAGACGCTGTGACTGTCTTGGCTCAGGAGGAGCTCCCACTGAGTTCAATTGGCCATCTGACGTCTTGTGCACCCCTTTTGGAAATCTTGTGGTGCAGTTGTGCTGGGGTGGATATCAGAGAAGAGGCCCTTCATTTGAAGCAGCGCGGCTCCTGGTGGATGGCTTTAGCCATATAATGCTACCACCTATATCAAGCCTCATCCAGATGGACTGTCAGTCCACCGGATGTTATTCTTCATGCGATGGGTGCTAGTTATCTGGTTAATGGAATTTTACTTGTGCTCTAAACTACTTCCACTCATTGGGGAACTTCTAGAACAACCAGCTGAACCATATGTTGTCCAAAGTTTTCAATGCGTTTCAGGCTCTGGACGCTGATGACTTAATCCAGTACCATCCCTTAATGGCGCTCATTATAACATGGTCTTCTTTTCCCCCAATGGCCAAGTGGAGTATGGCAATGGAACTCCCTAAAGCAGCACTTGAGTAGGCCCAATGAGTGGCTTTTACAGTGTACGTTTCCCTTCCCCGTGCTTATCCCAGCCTAGATGGCTTCCCATCAATTGACTGGCATTTAAAGCTTCGTTCTCCCCTCAATCTGGCACCCACCTCCTCTTCTAATGCCCTCTCCATCTATCTTCCCTTCATCACATATTCCCCAGATGTCTTAAGACCTCCAGAAAATGTGGTTTTGGGACTTTCTCATGGTGGCCCAGGAGTACATTTATTTCAATCAACTGATGGCTTTATATTTCCTCCCAATTTGTACCATGTATTTCTATCCCAGTCTCCTCTAGCCGCTCATCCATTGAGTTATTCCCTCCTTCCACTGACTATTTGTCCCAATTTCCGCTACTGACCTAAATACTCTGATAAAACAGTCACCTCTCCCTCTGCCAACCCTCAAAGGATCCAGCAAGGCTGAACCGCCTGCAAGAAGGTGGATGAAAATGAGTGTGCATTCCTCCATTCAAAGAGCGTGTATCTCTGAAATAAGCAGATGCAGAAAAGCCGATTTTTGAGCCAACCCAAATGGTGGATTGATCTATTTGCTTTAATTTTTAATAAACGCGTTACATCCTCATTAATATTAATATTTATATACTTTTAACTTCTATTATTGATATTATTATTAAAAATTATTTCCTTATTTTTAAATTATTATATTGTGTTTTATTCTTTTATTTTGTCATGTCCTAAATTGATAAAAGACCAAATAAACTTATTGTGCAATTGGTTGATAACCTGCCCACTTGCTGAGTCCTTGATTGTGTAGGCATAAGTGAACATTCTCTTTATTATTTAAAGGGTTCAATCCCTATAATAGCTAACTAATTTCTCCATCTGAACCCATGCTGATTGTGAAATAGGCATGCTCTCCAATTGCATACTAAAGAAGTCCGCTCTTACAGCATTGATTGGAACTTGATCCCATCCTTTTAGCTAGGCTACGAAAGTAAGCTTCATTCTGGAGTTTAATTATTGTAGAAGTCAAAGTCGCCAAATAACATTGTGTATCTATTATTGGTTCCTTTACAAAAGAATTGAGTAATGTAGGTAGGGCGCGGTGTCTTTCATAAAGCAACTGGAAGGGGCTTTTACTAGGGTGAAAAGTGATAGCTGATATTGTATGTGAAACTGCGGTGGAAAGGAGGGATAATCAGTCTGAAAACCTATCCATCACTGATTTCCTAAGTAAATTGACTAAGGTCCAGTTGACCCGCTTGGCCATTCCACAGGAATCAGGATAGCAAGGGATGGTTACAACCCTATGAATAGTATTATTTTGTTCAACTTAGGGGTTATATTCAAGGTGAATTTGGTTTCATTGTTAAGAGAATGAGATGTGGGCAGCTGTGCCTCAGAATGACACACTCTATTATGAATTTAGTAGCGGTGACTGCCCTCAGATCTCTTATCAAGTGTGCCTCCACCCACTTTGTCAAATGATTATTAGCTATAAGGATGTTGTCAGAAAATCGACTATGGGCTCTGCTAGTTGGCAGGCTAACCAGTATAAAGATTGGTCAGCCCTTGCCATTTTGCCTTAGGCGACAGGGCCAGCAGCGCTGGCTAACCCCTTGGCATGTCACCTGCGCCATTTGAGATCCCCCAGCCTAGTCCCTACCCAACAAAATAATTATAAACTTATAGCAAAAGGTAGATTAGGCAAAGAGAGATATTTATTGAGAGGGAAGCGCCAGGTATTTATACTATTTACAAAAGGTCTACTTCACCCACCGCCAAAATTATTGTCTCTTCCGCTGGGTTTTTTCAGCCAACTACTCTTCTTATTCTTCCACTGAACTATTCTCTTCCCTGGCGTCAACCCTCTCACTCCATCCTTCCCAATGTCTAGATTAGCTTTGGCTCATCCTTGGCCTTAAGCTGCCATTGAGCCATATAAAATATTAATCTAATTAATTATTAAATTGGATTCAACCTTTGAGTTGATAGTAATGCACCAGAAATGGCTTTGGTCGCTTGCTTTGACTTAGAATATCTCAGCATCTTGCCAACATCTCTTTTCAACTTATCTCAGTCAATTGATTAGGAATTGCCTTATTCAGGCAATAATGAATATATAATTTTATTTGAGGTGGGCTGACCTGGGGATGATACCGCACCAATTAGGGAAGTGAAGAAAATGGGAAAGGAGGATAAAACCCAGAAAACCTCCATGCGCGGCGTATGATAGGCCAGGAACTCCATGGACCGCCTTTGCTATTTGCTATCTCGGTTTGGGAAATTGGCGCGCAAAACCTACACAGTCAAAATCGTCCCCTACCCAAAGTCCATTACTGGGATCAAACTCGGGAGGCAGTGGTAGAGGGTCTTTATTCAGGCAATAATTGATTATGATAAATGAGGTGCCAGAATCAATCTATCCGCCTCAGACTTGTAATTTTCAAATCCGCCAACATCAGATTATCAGTACAGGCAGGAAATTATATATATGGATGAATAATGTGAATACATAGCTTTCCGCTGGAAACTCCTACAATGGTCCACAAATAGCAGTTGGCGTCTAACACTGATTCAGCTGACTGATACCAATTGGATCTTCTCAGCTATTAGTCGCTGGTGATCCTTAAACTAATTTGGGGCCACCAATTGGCCCTCTTGAACTTACTTCCAAACTCGGCATAATACTTGAATTTGGCACAACCCAATTTGGGGAGCAACTACCTAGCAATCACATTAAATCATAAGAAATTCAGTCTATAAGCCAAACCACTGGTTTGGCCATTTCATCCCAAATAACGATTAATCATTGGAGGATTTCATCTGGTTAAAATTTTAACAGATGTACTTAAAGCAGTTTGCACCTGTTAGCCTGGGCCTGACAACATCAATGGACACCATGTGTCATAAAACTGGGGTTTCACCAGCCAATAGGAGGTCTTCTGGTGGAAGTTATCTCCACTTGACATTGGTGACAAAAGGAGATCGTTCAAGAGCATCAAATCGCATGCCTTAAAATAGCACAGTCACAGTAACTTCAACAATTTTATATAACCTTCCATAACCTACCACCTATGAGCGCTCAAAATAATGTTTAATTGAAAAGAGGGTTTTTTAAATTTCTCAGCGTAACACCACCTCTCTGCTTGTGAAGCTCACCATATTGCCAGAATGTGTCAACCCTCATTTCTTCTAATGCCCAATAACTTGAGGTGGTTTATCACCATATTTTCCGCTAACCATCTTTTTATACATCTTATCACTGAAATCCACCTTATGGCGACCGTTGGTAGCTGTGATAAACATTAGCATTCTGATGCTTTGCACCAAGGCGGTTTTTACCTCAAAATTGTAAGATTAAGCTTGAGAGTCCACCATACGAGCTGTCCCTACAGCTCTCAGAAATTCTTCAACCAGCACAAGGAAGCGTTGTCAGTCATGACCTTAAACTTTACACCATGAAGGTACACACAAGACTGCTTTGAGCATAAATTACAGAGAGCCACTCCCACTCAATTATGACTTAATTCCGCTCATAGCAATTCATACTTTGGCTGAAGTAAGTGATGGGGTACCCCACCCCCTTGTCATCCCGCTGAGTATTACCAATCCATTGGTGGAAAGGGAAGCGACCAACTGAATGATAAACTCCTTCCTAAAGTACGGATATTGCAACACCAAGACGCTTATCAACGCCATGTGGAGAGTGTCAGAGGAACTCTGACAACATTCCATTAATTTCATGTGGCGTCTTCTTTCAGAAGCATAAAAAGTGGAGCCCCTATACAGCTGAGGTTGGGAATAAAGCGTTATCAGTACCCAACTATGTTTAAATTTTAAATTTTAAATTTATTGCGGGGAAGGCCGACCATGGGACGGACACTTCTGAATATGACTCAGACGAGACAAAACTCAGTACCAGGTGGGGCACCCCAGAGAAGCGATGCTATCTCTTGTTGCCAGCGGAAACGCCACTTATGGGAAGGGAGGGAACGTGTGTAGGGGCGTAGCCACTATTGAGCACGTGTGGAGGAAGGGGTCTGATTTGATAAACCAGACTGGGAACCAGGAGGAGACCAGCTGCCGGCGACATGGTGGGAGATATCCAAACATCCACGCTTGAAAGTGATCCACCAAATGAGACTGGAATCTGTGGACAGCTTCGGGAGGGTGGGGATGGATCCGGCGATGGCATCCAAGACAATCGTGTGGATAGTCCACATGGCGATTGCAACCACCAGAGCACGAAGGGAGGGTGGGAGGGGGAGGCCATTGATGAAGCAAACATATCTCTTGACAGACTGAAGGGATGTGTTTGATCCTGGCCTAGCAGACGTTGGACTTCGCGCCATATTACTTTAGAGGTGGGGCACTTCTCCAGGCGGTGAAACAGCGTTCCATACTGGCTACACACGACACAGGATGAGTGTAAAGCATTAGAGCGCTCAGCTGTACGATACACCCGCCTCAGGCAGCGCCACACATGGGACTGGACTTGAGGCTGCAACAGAGGATGGTGTGCGTATTTCCAGATAGTCTTTTGGGTCTCAGTGGAATAAGGGATGTCCATCATGTCCAGGTAGTCCACCCTGGATAGGACCTGGGGTCGAATGGGGATCACGCCATCATGGATGGGTAGCCCCTGTACCTCTTGTGTGAACTGAGGAGAGGGGCGGCCTCTTTGGGTTGTATGTCCACTAATACAAATTCTCCACTCTCTGCTTCGCATGGAGAGTAGGATTCGTTTGTAGTGGGTTTTTGTCCTGTGAGGACCTGTGGCTGATGTGTGTGATGCGAGGTATTTCATCAGGGAGTGGGGTTTGATGGATTGTTGAGGCCCAAGGCTTGGGAGAAGTTGGAGCGGGCTGCGCGGGACCAGTGTTGGGATGGAAGTGTAGGAGCAGTGACGGCCACAATCCAGGTGCCTAGGATCTTGGCATGGGCTTTGAAGTCAAGTAGGCCCATGCCACCATGATGATGAGGGCCAAACATGACCTCTAGCCGTACTGGTGGAGGGCGGCCTGACCAAAGCCAACCTTGTAGCAAAGCATACAGGGATTTGAAGAAGCTTGAGGAGAAGGGGATGGCGTGGGCTCCAAACCAGACTTTGGATAGGAGCATAGAGTTGGCAAGAACAACCCTGCCAGTGAGGGTAGTAGGGTGGGCTCTGAGAGAGGCGATTCGCTTCGTCACGTTGTCCAGTATATGGCCCTCCATTACTGCTGACGCGTATCCACCTGCCTCCAACCACACGCCCAGATGGCGTACCGGTCCTATGGTAGGTCGCGGCACAAGGGGAGCACCAGTGGAGTGGTGTGTTTGAGTTAGTAAGGCGTGGACTTGGGCGAGCAGCTGGGCTGGGTTGGGAACTACTTGCTGGGGCCCAGCAGTTCTGAAACCGACCAAGGAGGATGATTTCGGTTTTGGAGGCGTTCAGTGCCGCGTTGCTTACCCAGGAATATTCCTGGATGAGGGCTTCAAGCGCGCGTGCATCTTTATTATTGGACACCCCCACCACGCAATCATCTGCAAATGCTATCATCTTGACTGGGGTTTGGCCTGGCACATGGACCCCAGTGAGATGGGCATTCACATTTCGCAGTAGTGGGTCAAGGCTGAAGTTGTATAAGAGTGGGCTCAGGGGTCCCCTTGTAGCAGGCCCCTTTGAGGATGGACTACATCCGTTAGGAAACCTGGGCCGCGCACAGCCATTGTTGCAGATTCCGTGAGCAGCATCACCCAGTTAATGAAGCGGGGAGGTAGGCGGAATTGTTGGAGGCAGGCCCTAAGGTATTCCCAGTTTACTCTATCATAGGCCTTTTGTTGGTCCAAGAATACAAGTGCCCCAGAGGCTGTGGACTGACACACATTAGCCACAGAGTGCACGTTACCCCAAATCGACCTTCTGGGGATGAAACTGAATTGTTCTGGAGAGATGGTGGCAGATGCTACAGTCCCAAACGGTTAGCCATGATTTTTGTTAAAATTTTGGTGTCTGTGTTTGTTAGAGATGGGGCGCCAGTTGGCTAAGTCTAGCCTATCCCCTTTCTTGAAGAGTGTGACTGTAAAAGCTTCATGTCCTCCTGGTAGGAGACGTGCGTTTCCAACAGGCTTTGGTTGAGTGAGGCTAGCAGCAATGGGAATATGTATTTAAAATTTTTTGTAGAACTCATATGGAATGCTATCTGGGCCTGGGCATTTTCGGTTTTGGTGCACCGAATGGTAGTCCATAATTCGTTTGGAGTAATTAAATTCATTATTTCCAGGTATCAGAAAATGGTGCAGATATGAGCTCTGTCGAGAAATTCCACCATTTTTGGCCAGCTGAATTGGTTCAGCTCGGTATAACTCGGAGTAATATCTTTGCGTTTTGATTGCCACTTCGGCCAGTGTGTCCATGATAGAATTATCCGATCTTCACACCTGTGTGCAGGCCATGCTCTGGCGTGGTGCAAAAAATTTTTGAAGAAGTATGCGGTGCACTTGTCACCTTTGGTGATGCGTGTGGCCCTGTATTGGACACAAACCCGATGTTTGTGTTGCCTTTCAAGTGCGTTGAGGTGTGCTGCTGCCTCCGCCCACTTCTGCCCCATGCAGGGCTATATCCTGAGGCTGGAATGTTGGACTCCAAGTGGGCCAATTCCACCAGCGCACGCGATATAACCGCTGATGTGGCTCATGAGCGTCTGGAT
Source organism: Massospora cicadina (assembly GCA_022478985.1). NCBI lineage: Eukaryota > Fungi > Entomophthoromycota > Entomophthoromycetes > Entomophthorales > Entomophthoraceae > Massospora > Massospora cicadina. The sequence goes on from JAKSZP010013147.1 coordinate 126,328, forward strand.
GAGAGATTGCAATAGTGGCGGATGGTGTCTTTTTTGAAAGTTGCCCATGTGGAAATGGGGTCTGCGCAAAACGGTGCAACAAACGATTTTGCCAAAGTTGCTTCTTCCACCCACGTGGAAAATCCTGGCGATGCAAGCTCTGGGGGCGGATTTTGCACCAATGTGGGGCCTTTGCAACTATGATGGGTAAGTGGTATGTTATTGAGACCAGTCAGTGGTCGGAGAATTCCATTTTCGTTGTTTTGAAGTGGGAGATGTGGGGTTGGAATTTCGCCAGCACTAGAATAAGGTCAATGCGGGTCATGGACCTTAATTGGCCGTTGTGGATGTGGGGACACGTCATGTTTTCGAGCAGTGGGGCATGTCGCGGCAGCACATCCATTAACCCAAGGGTGGCTTTTAGAACGCGTAGTTCTACGTGACCCTGTGGGGCGTGGGGTGAGGGTGGCCACCGGTCCATTGGTGAGGTTAGCCAACAGTTCATGTCACCGATTAGGAAAGAATTGGGGGTAGCGGGAGGGATTTGACCAATGAGAAAAATTCCCGACGCTCTTGTGCACCATTTGGGGCGTAAATATTTTCAATTGTGTGTGCAACATTGGCCCAAAAGAAGGTGACAACAAGCACTCAGTCATTTAGGAATGTTTCTGAAGATGTAAATTTGAAAAAATTGTTTTTCTGAATTAGCACCCCACAGTGCTTTGACCAAAAGGATAGGGATGGTAGGAGCATTGTTTTCCAAGCATCCTCGGAACCTTGTGGACAGTGGGTTTCCTGGATGGCCAGGATATCCATGGGTAAATTATTTTGTAAAAAACTCAGTTTCCTAGCCCGGGATGGGGAGGCCTTGAGTCCGGCAATATTCAGTGTCCCTAGAGTGAAGGTTTCCCCCATCGCACCTTAGGTGCAAGGGGTGGGTCCCCTGACCCACCAGCCTCTTCCAGGTCCCCACGGGCTTTCACAGCAGCGCGGGTATTAGCAGCAACGCTATTGGGGTTTTTGTTAATTTTTGCGGAAAGAGTTGCGTTGGCTTTGGCCTTCACTTTTTGTTTTCCCAACGTCAGACGAATTTTTTGCAGTGCGGATAAGTTTGGTGCACCGTCGAGTGGGGCAAAGAATTTTTTTTGGTTGGGATAGGTCCCAAGTCAGTTTCAACTGGGGCTTGGGTGCAGCGATTGGGTGAGATCGAATCTCCCATTTGATCCTCAGATTGAGTGGCCCGTTCAGCTTGGGCCTCCCAATCTGATTGGGTGATGAATTCCCGAGTTGCTTCTGCCGCGAAGGTCTCCATGTCCTCCTGGCGTTGTGAGTGTGGGATGGTGGTGGTGACCTTGGCCGCTTCCTTGGCCGCAGTCCTACGGGCCTGCTTGGCCTTCTTCCACTCCTGCGGGGAGATGGGCTTTACCAATAGGTAGCAGCCTTGTGCTCCCCACGGGAAAGCCTCCTTGGTTGCGGTTGGTTCATAGTGCGCCTCTCCGCTGGCCATGGCCGCCGAGGGGGTGCTCTTGGAATGTAACGCCCTCTTTAATGGGGCACACGTGTGCCTTATAGCTGAACGCATCACAGTGGGTGCAAATGGGGGCGCGCTGTCCACGGTTACCCGGAATGGGTGGGTGGTGTGCCCTGCGATGTCAATAAAGGTGGAGTGCAGGATCTGGGTTAGGTCCTTCGTGATCTCCTCAGATGGGGTCAGAACTGCAATGGCTTTGCCAGTGCACAGGTGTGGCATCAGCGTGAAATGTTGCATTTCGAAAGATTGTATTTCGCCATATATGGCGAGACCATCTTTCAGGTGTTGCTCCAAAATGTCACATTTTACTGTAGTAGGCAAAAAGTCAAATGTGAGGAAAATTTGGTTCGATTTTGTCCATCTGGTACGTTTAGTTTTGACGACCCATTGCCCTTTGGGGAGGTCAACCACTACGCGCACTGCTGCAGCCTCGTCTGCTGCTATTTTGCTTTCAAATCCTAAGTCCAGCCAACCGCGTGACATGGAGTGAGGTGCAACGTACACCACGGTCGGGAAAATTTTGTGTACATCTTCACAAAATTTTTCCCATAGGGCCATTTTTTGGATGTCCAGATACACGCAGACTCCAAATTCCACCGACGAAAGTGGCTGTGAATGTGGCGTATTGATGTACTGGTTGCATTGTGCTTGCCACACGAGTATCTCTGGGGAAATTGTGACCGCCAGTTTTTTTAGATTGTTTTTTATTCCGCCGGATTCTCTGGGGCGTTTTTGAACATTAGAGGCCGCGGGCCTTCCGCCTGCTCCTCTTGCCTTGCTTGCCCAACTGCTCCCAGACATGGGCGCAGACTAATCCCCTCTATGAGATTATCAAACTAGATTTAGTCTTGAATTGAATGGGTTGCAAAAGTGTTTGCAACGAGAAAGAAAAGTAGTACCCAACTATGTTTAAAAATGAATATCCCATTTGCACAGGGTTAAGTCATGCTTCAGATGTTTTCTACCTTAGTTGGTTGCACATAAGGCCCCTGGAGTCCATCACAAAAATTTAAAATACTCTAGTTGCTCTTTAAAGAAGTTTCATCTATGTGGCTTAATCTTTATGTTGGCCTCTGAGAGCTAGTGTAATAATTCTATCAAGTGATCCAGATGCTCTATAAAACTTCTTCGAGAAGACAATAATGTTTTCAAGGTACACAAGGATGCACAACAGCTTGAGATCACCCAGAAAAGTGTCTATGACTCTTTGGATCGTAGCCAAGGTGTTACAAATCCCTGCATCATATGATTTGGCTGTAATAACCCTTTGGAAGTTATCATGGCACACTTCTCTTATTTTGCCAGTAACCATATATCAGGTACATAGATGAAAAATATCAAGAACCGCCTAAACAATATAGGGCACCATTGATTTGAGTCAGCTTGTATAAATCCTTCTTGGTATTGCTTTTCAGTTTTTCGGTAATCAATTACTACCTTATTAGTATCACTTTTTTTAATTAACTTAAGCGAATTCCAAGGACTCTTCAATGGCTCCAACATACCCTAATCCACAGCTTCAGTAATTCATCATGAAACTACCTTCTCCTCAGCCCTTGAGCGGCATATTATCTGGGATGAAATAGGAAGGTGGTCCCTGTTTCCACCCAATGAATGGTGCCACGAGCACATCCCAAATTGTGATCATAGAATGTGAATATCTCCCAATAGTTATTTATAAAGCTGGGACCAAGTATTTCTGCTCCTCTAACAGACCCACTAGATTTTTGTGGAATCACTGCCATTATGCCAGCTGGATGTCCAGTGAAAAACCAAACTCGTATAATGAACCAGATTTATGGAAGCAAAGGACCTTGGCAATTGGGGTCAAATGAAGATATGCCACCACCTGGTATCTGCGGAACTTCAATGGTCTTTTCTTTAGGTTTTCTAACAAAACTTATATCTACCATGTCCAGGTAATACAATGCCCAAAGCCACATGGGGTTCAAGGATGTATTGCGGATAGGGGCCAAGGACCTCCCATAAATCCATTTTGGTATCTCAATTTCAAGCTCTGTCCCCACAATAACTTATTGGCCAGAAGGGATTGTTACAGAGGCCACATATCAGAGTGTAATCCTCTGATATTAATATATTTGGTGGGCGAGAACCCTAGTTTTACTTTTCAAGCGCCAATAGTGTACAATAATAACACCATCACTGTACGCAAGACCAACTTTCCCAGTGCAGGTGGAAGTCTTCAGAACTTCACTCAAGGTGAAGTAAACTGGGATCCACTGACAAAGGATCTTGAACGTCTCCTTTACCATATCAACTACCCCACCAAATTGGCGCATAAAGGCTTATCCTATCAGCATGTCATGGTTGTCATTTGGTAACACAATCACTGGTGTGAAGGCAGCAATTTACCCAAACTATAGGGACAGCGCACTATATGCCCCTTCTGAAACAGTGCATTCTGCCACAGCAGTCCTGTACACCATCTGGTGCTCCACTTTAGGTTATAGTGTTGACTTAACCACTAACTTGGTTGGTACTAAGTTAGCTGGTGCACAGTGTCTATAATTTCATAAAATTTGGTTTATGCAACAAAAATATCACAATACGTGCACTCTGCATAATAAAAACCTTGGTTGTCTAGTACTTGAATATTCAGTAAATCGTTTTTCTCAAGGAACCACTAATGCCCAATATGAAAAACGGGTTCACTTTTCTAAGATCAGATAGCTCTTGAAGCTGAATAGTGTGGAGGGGGTTGAATACTATTATGACAGATTCAGCGTAATCCAGTTACCTTATATATTATATAGATAATATTTCAAACTAATAGGTGGGCCTCGACTCAGAGTAATAGAATTAAATAAGTAACCTCTGATTAGATGTCCTTATTTGGGATACTCAGCAAAAAGTTTAGAGATGTATCATAAGGTTGAGGCCCCTTGGACATGGTCTAGCCACTTCAGAAATTAAAAGGCCAAGGAGTGGCTCTCAGATATTATTTTTTAGTACTAGATGGTCCCAACTCTCAGATATTATAATATAACTGAATATAGATAAGATTATAGGTAGCGATCTATCAGTTCTGTTTATTTGAATATTTAAGAAACTTTTATAGGGTTATCAATAATAGATAAAAATAAAAATTGATATCCTGATATCCTGATATCTAATATGAGAGATCACTTCAGATGTCAGATCCAATGGGTATTGAAGTAATGATACTAAATATAAAAATAATATAAGAAGGTTGTTATCTAGAACCCTGTAGGATCAGATAAGATTGATTTCATCCCAAATTGGACAGGACATCTTCCTAGGAGGGTCTAGATCACCAAAGAATTCAGATACTTTGGTAAGTTATTATTAAAACTCAATAGGCTTTTAGCCTAATACCCTGAGACTTGGCCTTATGGGAAGTGTCGAGGTTTACCTCAGGATAAGGCTTAACCTAAAAAGAGTTAAATTCTGACACCCACTTTGACCTTGAGGTAACCTTTAATAATTTCTTTTACCAGGATGGCGCCATTCACCCCTTTAGTGATGTCATGTCAAATGAATGTTAAGATTCGTCATATGGGCTTGCTTCAATATCTGACAATCATAATTTTGACACCTCCTGATGGTCCGCCTCCACCACAGCCTCTATGGCTTTCAAGCATGTCAGCAGGTTTACATCATCAGCAGATTGTTAATATAGCAAAATGTCTGTGGTGTTACAGGTTCAAGCATAAAGCATCTCATTGTGTTCAGGTGGGACAAATGAAATTGAACCAGCGGAAGTTTTCAAGAGAGTATTTGTAACTCTCTCGTTCCCAGCAAGGTGATGTGGGATGCAAACCCACATTTCTAGGGAACTAGCCGTTAGAAGAATGGGAAGACAAGCACCTTGAGCAGTGCCCGTGCAAAAGGTACCCCAGGCAAGTGTATAAATAGCAACATAAAATACCAGGTAATTAAGAAACAACACTGCTTGAGTGGACCCCAGAGGGGCATCCATAATCAAGTGTGGCTTGATGTCAGGGGCTTTGGGTGCCTCGATCTGGAGGGGACCTGGGCAGCCCGCAGGTGCCCCTGGGATTTTGGTAAATTGCAAGATAAGGTAGTGGCTCACATGTTTGGAGACCTCCCCAAAGAGGTCCACCACCAGGGTTGCCCAAGGAACCATTGGAAAAATGTAAAATAACGGGGTGTTTTTATTAAGAAAGTCGATCAACAAGGAGTGTTGATCACAAAAACCTATTTAAAATGAATTGGGGAAATCTGGGTTCTGCAGAAATTCACCCAAGCCTTGACGTTCCAATAAACAGACGCTTCCGTCCATTTTGGTAAAATATACCAAAAGTGCCTTCACTCGAGTAATTGATTGAAGCCTTATTTTACCAGAAGTCAAAATCTCATAGCTAAAGCGGGACTCAAACCCTTGCTCTCCAACCAAGCTAATTGAACCATTCTTATTCAAAACGTAAATCGTTTATTTTAGGGCCTGAGCTGAAATAAGAGGCTGGGCATTTTGCACACCCTTAGTATCAACCTGGGCTTGCTTGGCTTGCACCCAGCGTTGATATAAGTTGTGCTTCAGGTCAGGAAGGGCCTAAAGCTTCATCTTCTGGGCCTCCTGTCGCCCAGCCTTGTCCCTAGCATCAGTGCCTACTATCATGTCATCCAACCATGACAGAAGGTGAGGGTCCCATCTCTACTCTGCTTGATCTTTTCCATGATCATACTGATCCAGCTGTACAATGTGGACTTGCCGGTTAGCAGGGAAGTTTTTTGCAATATGTCCAAGGTGACTGTATGTTTAACATGTCACTCCAAAGGCATAATATTTCTGAGTATCATTAAAATCGCTTAGATTAAGGGTTGGCAAGGAATTATAATCTGTTTGAGGGTTATAAGATGACCAAGGGCGACCCAAAAAGATTATAGGATGGTCGAGTATCATCTGTCAGATTAAAGATCATCTGTTGTGGCATGCTCAAAAAAGAGGCCCAGCGGTGGCCATTGAATTCTTCCTTTTGAATATTTGGCCTAATTCAGATGTCCCGTTCTACATCTGTGGTTAAAGTAGGTAGTTTAAACGCCTATTGTATGAAGACAATAGACCAGATGGTGATAGTTGTTAATATATAAACGCCTTAAAGATTAGACTGGAGGCTGTGTTCTCTTGTTGATTTACTTTTACATCGGCTTTATGCCCTGATCTTCCTGATCATAATTAAATTCATGACTTAATACAGCGGAAATTTATAAAATATAAAATCTTGTATAGTTTAAACTACCAAAAAAATTCTCCTAAAAATTGCCATTTATTGTCTAAATTTGAGTGAATTTATAGGGCTTAATATTCCACATACCTTTACCCATGACGCTTTGACTTGAATCACCACTTAACCAGAGGTTTGATATGACGGTATACAGTACACTAAGCGTCCCAATGTAACCCAACTCAGCCTTATGGACATTGTCTTCCCAGCATAATTTACTTTAAGACAGAGTCTCCTCTTATGCATATGAAATTGGCTAAGCCATCTCTCCTCTGATCAATGGTAGCATATACCAAGGTTTTTTGTAACACTAATTAGCAATTAACTTGATCTAACTCAATCAACATTAAGAGCTAAATTTTGACTTGACCCACAAAACCCACAATCATGTGTAACTAAGATAAACATGTTTAAGTGGAACTGCTAGGCTGAGAATCCAAGTTTCAATTATACTTAGATTAATTTTTTATCATCAATCGCTGATATTATTTGCATAAAATATAATAAATTAGATATAGGCTAATACTAATATCATTTATATATAATTACCCATGAATCAGATCCAGTCAACCATTCAACACTTCCACGCCTTTACTGAATATAAACGGAGGGTTTCTTTCCTTCTCAATCATGATGTCTGAATTCTTGCAATCCTCAAAGTATGATCGCTATCACAGTAGACTTTCTGCTAAGGATAGATATTTCTTCCAAAGGCTCAGTTCTTCCACGTAGGCTGCTATTGTTAATTTAGGAGTTCCGCCTTCACTTCTCAGGTCAGTTCAACTATTTATGCCTTGAAAGTTTAGGAAGGTTTGTCTTCAAGGCCAGCCACAACCCATCAGAACCCAGTGAACCTGAGTCTGTCCCATTGATTTTAAGTCCTACCCAGTGAGCTTCCCAATGGATCAAACATGATTCTCTTTCAACCGCCTCCTTAAATTTTCATGGAAATAGCCTCTCAGAATAAAAAAACTTAGTTTGGCTTTAATTATCGTCAGATAATATCTTTTCACTGACTTCCTTTTTTGCCGCTTCAAGTCTTCCCAACAAGTATCCTTATTTCTTCACTTTGCGTAGCTGTGTAGCCACTTTGGGTTTTTCTATTGACTCAATGTCTGAACTCTTGGAAGCTTATATGGCTTCCACATTTGCATATGAGCCGGATATTGCTCCAATCACTCCGTTTTGAAGATAACCAGGCTCTACTCTTTGCTCATTCAGATGCTATACAATGTTGTGATCCAACAACAGTTCATACCAACTTTCATGTTCCGTTGGACATCAGAATTATGCTTTAAAAGATCGTCATTTCCTTTTAATCCACCGCGCTCTTTGCAAAAGTCTATCAAAGGAGCTTCACAAAAGGTATATTACCCAGATATCTCTACTTGGCGTGTGCGTTCACTTCCCTCCAGCAGACTTTCCCACAGACACCATGCTCAACATGAACAGAGTTTTAGCTAAAGCCTGTTTGCAAGTTTTTTGAGCATAAGTACTTCTCTCAGTCTAACCTTGTCTTGAAAGCCTTCTCACCAAATTGTATCTATCTTTATGCAGCTCTCTCCCCCAATTGTAACTTCTCTCGCTTGTTCTAAATTATATTCCAATAACTGCTTCCCCTAATTCAATGGCTTTTCTTTTGTCATCCAGACCAAAGCGGCTGGTGCTGAGTTTTCTTAGGTTTACCACATATTTTACAGGGTCACAACAGTTGGTACTTGTATAAAATTCGCATTTCTCCACCAATAACTTTTCCTTGGGCTTCACCTTTGCAAGCCCACTTTCTTCCCCCTCCCAAATAAATGGTATTCAGATCTAATTATGATTGTTAGAGATGCAACTAAGATGATTAGAATTACTCCATATCAAAAGTTGAATCTCGGTCTAATGAAATTGTAAAATCCATGACAGTATTTTCAACTCTCAATTTGACCGAAGAAAGACTCTTCAGTGTTATCAGCCTCCTATGATTGGTGAGGCCAATCAATCTAAAGAAGCTCAGCAATCTGGGACGACCATGAAATCTGAAATGACCAAGCATTTTGCTGGGGCTAAGCCCTCACTAAGAAGGTCAATTGCATCTATTAAGAGCTCTATTAGATCTGACCATCACAAGCATCAGCAATATTGGTCATCTGTTAGAAAAGGTCTTACCTCAGGTGAATCATGGAAATCCTCATGAAGAATTACTGATTTTCTTTTATAAATATCTCTGATTTTTAGTTAATAAAGTACCTCAATCTTGTCTCGTGTAGCCTAGTTTTAATCTATTTTCTTACAGGATTCTGTATTTCCGATTGGAACCAACTATAGCAACAGAACTAATAACTTTGTTGCAATTGTGTCAATCTTTGCTAAAGCCATGGGTTTATAATTTTGTAGCCTTCATAGTGCCTGATCATCGTAATTTCTCATAAATCTCAATACTGGTGCTCCCTGCCAGGTCTGCTTCCGAGGCTACCTGGTGAAACATACTTTCACAACCATGAATATATCTAGCGAAGAAAGCCCCTCTTCTGAAAAATCAATGATTATTACCCAATAGGTACATTCCACCAGGCAAGAGATGCCTTTCGTTACTACCAATAATCTACAATTTCAAGCTTCAATGAACTTGGCCATCGAGGGCCCTGACCATTCTAATTATCAGATTCAAGCCACAAATGTTGAAGAAACCGTCAAAAGCTTGATCAGGGGGGCTAATCAGCCTGGTGCTCTCCCTAATTGTGACCGAGCATCTAAAGTTGCTGACAACATGATGAACTTAGATAACTGAGTGATGTTACAGCCTACCAAAGTTAGTTTGGCTAGAACTGAGCAGTATCTCTGGCATTACGTACAACCTGCTATTCATCATTTACTATAGATTTTGGGGCTGCATCATCTCGAAATCCAGTGCCAATTTGACTAGTGCAACAAAATAACTCTCAACTATCTTCATTTTGTGAAACGGCATCCAAATTTGGAAGGGATATTTGGGAAGCCATTCTCAATGTTAGAAGAGAAATCAACAATATGCATAACCAGTTGGTGAGAATCGATAATGGAGTTGTGGGATACATCGGCCAAAAAGTATCTCATCAAGTTATTGATGCCACTAACCCTATTCACCACCGGATTACCTCCCTGTAGGATGAGATTAAGAGACAACTAGATCAGCTGTGGGCCAAACATGAGAAAAGCTTGGGGAGCTTAATGGGCTAACCCAACATCTTGTCCAAGTGGTGGGTAATATCAGAGAAGGTGAACCTGGTCCTGTTGGTCCTCCGGGACCACTGGGACCACCTAGCTCCCCATTGGTAACCCCAGGACCTCCTGGTGAACATGTTCCCCCTGGTCCAATGGGTCAACAAGGCCCGCTGGGACCAGCAGGTAGAGATGGGTCGCAAGGACCCCTGGGACCTCCTGGTCCCCCTGGCTCCTCGCTTCCAATGTCCAATTCAGAACCTTTGAGTCTCTTAGCATTAAGAGTACAGGCGTTGGAAACTCAAATCTGAGCCCTATCTCAAGGGTGTTTCTTATCCTTGGAAGGTCTCCCGACTGATCTGGACTATCCTTAATCAACTTATTGGATGGCGTTGAGAATGCACATAATCTATGCGATGAAATAAAACTATGCAAAAAACCTGGTTTGCTTTGTTGACAGCGTCCATTGAGCGGTTGAATGCCAAATGTGAAGTACTTAAGGCCAAGCAAACTGAGATGTTTAATGTGATTTCCAACTTAAACTGAGACCCTAAGAATGACCAACTTAACCATTGGGTTCAAAATTTACAAGATGACTTGAACCACATGAGACAATAAGTTGACCAAGTTCCTCCTCATGCCCATTTCACAGAGTCTGAGCCCTCCAAGGCTGGATTAGTCACAGTATTGTGCATGCTTGTCTTGAACACTGAAGTCACCCCCTTCAAACCTACCTTTAAGGATAAGTTTAAACTAGGTGAAGGTAGCATACATTCATTTCTTTTCGTTTATGAACGCGCAATGGATGGAGCTACTGATCAACAGAAGGTCCACCATATCGCCTCTTGCTTAAGCTGGTTCGCTCAAGAGATCATGGTTCCTCATCTTAAAGTTTGCTCTTTGTGGGCTCAAAAAACTGCCCTCTTTAAGGAATTTGTGAGTGATCAAATCCTTTCCAAGTAAAAGCAAGCCTTTATGAATAGTAAAATCAAATGAGAAGTGTCTATCCAAGATTTCATTGAATGATTCTACCATGAGGCCCAGACACTTGCTACTTGAGACCAGATTACCATTGATGATGCTATATCAGCTGTAATGAGTGCGTTCAGTTCTCGCACCCAGTTACCATTTACATTTGAAGTCACTTAAACGAAATTTCAGTTCCATTATTGACATCAAAGAAGCACTTATGGAGATTCCTAATGGTGTAGTACATCTGACCACCTCTAGTAACCCTCATTCTTATATTCATGCAATGCCACTTAAAACCAAATCTGAACTGAAGAAGGAGTTGTACACTTATTGTGGTCTCGTGGGTCATGTGGTATCTCAATGTTGGAAAAATCAAGTGGAGGAATCGAAAAAAGAGGAGTCAGCATAGGGAATGAGGCTCCCTGTTCTGACCTACCACAGGTGTCTCAGTCAAAACTTTTTGATTCTTCTACAGATTATGTGGTATCCACTCCAATGAGCTTGATATCCCTGATGAATTAGCCAACAAAGACACTATTTCTGCTTATGCTTCTTCTTTTTCTTATAATTCCATTCAATCGATTAATCCCTCAGTGTTTTCAATCCCAAACTTTGGTACTGATGTAACCTTGGTGAAAGTCATTGTGCATAAGGTGAAAGTTTTAGCTATCATTGATACGGGATCGCCCATCAATATAATCTCATCCAAACTTATGAAAAGAATCAAATTGGCACCGGACTTAAACCATTCCCAAGACTATGGAACTTATGGAACTTCCCGCTAAATCTATAGGAGCATATTCTCTTCCAATGCACTTTGGAAAGTTGCTTGTTTTGGCCCCTGCAGTAGTGTTGGACAAAAACTGCTATGACTTGCTCTTGGCAACAAAATTTCTCATAGATTTTGATCCATAATCAGGCTTAAGGACAAATACTTTTCTTTAATTGGGTACTGAGTACCTTCAATCTACACGACGTTCCCAATAGCAAAGGCAAACTCAAACGACATGTTTGCTTACTGGAATACCCCACTTCTATCTCACCTCTCAAATACTGAATCCTGGGTCCAAGACTATACTTCCACCTCCGTCAGCTTGTGCCTCAGATGGAATGCCTTTATGTTCTAACTCTCCAATTACCATTCCCCAAAAAGCTCAAGTCATAATTGATATGGGAGTACAAGTATTTGTACCCCCTGATCATGTATTAGAGATCTTTGGTAATCAAAATCCCTCTCATCTGGAGGCTTTTTCCTTGCCCTGGTATCCTTGATCCCGCCTGTGATGGAACTGTTTTAGTTCTATTAGCTAATCTCACCTCTCGACCTATGCAATTAAATCACAATAATCCCATCATCTATGTGCGGCTTACTCCTGTGAGTGACATATTATCCGTCTTTGGATGTGGATATCTACGCAAATTTGATCTATAAGGTCCCCCTATCATCGCTAGAATTGACATTGAATTCGGAGATTCACTAACTCTAGAACAACAGCATGAGACTGAGGCTCTGATTGAAGAGTATGCTAATATTTGCCAAAGGTCCTGGAGATTTTGGGTTAATGAAAGAGGTACAGTATCAGGTGAAAGCTGGGGATACTCCCGCTATTTGAGCTCAAATATCACAAATCCAAAGTCAAGGAGGCTCAGGTCTCAGTGGAACTAAAATAACTCCTCAATGCTGGGCTACTAACGCCTTCTAATAGTCCATGGGCTTCCTTTTACTACTCATCTGAAAAAAGGATGGAGGGCATAGAGTGTTTATGGACTATCATCAACTCAATGCTGTTACTCAAAAGGATTCTTATCCTTTACCTCGAATAGATGATTTATTGAGATTATTGTCTGGATCACAATACTTCTTGGCTATGGACCTTGCGAGTGGTTATTGGAAAATTGATCTTGCCCTGGAAGACCATCAAAAATGTGCTTTAATCTCTAATGAGGGGCTATTTGGTCCAACTCATATGCCGCAGGAGCTTTGTAAAGCCCCTGATACTTTTCAACGAGCCATTGATGGCTTTTTTGGAGATTTTAACCTTTTTTTGTTTTAGTTTATCTAGATGATGTTATTGTTTTTTCATGCACTTTTAATGAGCATTTGGCTCATTTAAAGGAAGTTTTTAGCTGCCTGTGACGTGCCTCACTTTAGCTTAAACCATCGAAGTGTGCTTTTTTTAAAAACTGAGATGGAATTTTTGAGACATAAAGTTAATTGCAAGGGTATTTTACCCTTATCTAATAAAATACAAGCTATTTTGGACATGCTGGTTCCCAAAAAGCTTGCACGATATTCAAGTGTTTTTAGGGATGGTTGGTTATTACCTACAATTCATCCCCCATTTTGTGGAGATTACAGAGCCTTTAGTTTACCTTTTGCACACGGAATTCCCATTTGTATGGGAATAATTACAGCAACAATCCTTCGGTCTGTTGCGCCAAGCCTTAGTGAGTGCACCAATCTTATCACAGCCTGAATTTTCCAAACTTTTATACTATTTACTGATGCCAGTGATATCACTATTGGGGCCATTTTGGCTCAACATGATACCAATTTGGTTGATCACCCCATTTCATACTATAGTAAAGCCATTTCCAAGGCTGAATGCAATTTTAGCAGTACTAAGAGAATGCCTTGCTGTGTTGTCCGCCATCAAGCATTTCCGCCCTTATCTATATGGCAAGCATTTCACTATTGTAACGGATCACGCTTCCCTGAAGTGGTTGCAACAAATAAAGGATCCAGATGGGCGTTTAGCTAGATGGGCTCTAAAGCTCCAAAATTATGATTTTACTATTCAATATCGCGCTGGCGCAATTCATCAAAACGCTGATGGCCTTTCTCAATTGCCTATATTAACGTTGTTCTCTGCAGAGGAAGATCATATTTATGGCCTGATTGGTAGACCTGAGCTCTCTTTCCGTGAATCTAAGGATCTTCTCTTGAAGTTGCAATCCTTAACTGAAGACACTCAGGTTAAAGAAGGTTCATTATATAAAAATTCAGGATCTAAGTGATTGCCCTTTATTCAGCCCTCTTTGAGGACTGAAACTACTATGGAGGCCCACCAAACTGTAGGTCATGGAGACATCGCTAAGAACCTACATTGGTTAAAAAATCATTGTTACTGGGATAACATGCTGGAATCTGTACACAATGTGCTGGAATATTGTCCTAAATGCAAACAACAACGTGGTGGAAATCTGACGTTCCAACACCAAATTGAAGGACCTTCCAAACCCTTCTCTACTATGAGTATTAATGTGATGGATCATCAGCCTATGACCACCTACGGACATTGATATATTCTGTTAGCTATCAACCATTTACTAAATGGATTGAAGCTATTTCAGTTTCCACAGTCACCTCCAAGGTGATGGCGTCCTTTCTTTTCAAGCAAGTTTTCACCAGGAATGGTAGCCCAAAAGTCCTGTTATTGGATAATGGGACCAACTTCATTACTTAGGTGATAGCTGAGCTTACTAAACTAATGGGTACTTATCAGTCCTTTATGACCCCTTATAATCCTTCTACTAATGGTGCAGTCAAACAAGCAAATGGTACCCTTGTAGCCATTCTTCAAGAGATGACCTCTAATGGTCCTAGTAGGTGGAACAACTTCTTACCTAGTGCGATGTTAGCCTATAGAGTTAGCTACCATTATATTATTGGAATGTCTCCTTTTAAAGCCTTATATGGTCGGGAACCTATCCTCCCCTCAAGTGTACAGCCTAGACTTGAAGAGGCTACCCTGCAAACTACTGATTTAGCTATGAGAAGATTAGCTGATGGGGCCATCTAGTACTAAAAAAAAGATTAGCTGATAAATCATCCAATTACAAGCATTAGCTTCAAGTTTGCTTGCTGCTACCACCTTAAAAGAAGGAACAAGAACCAAAGCTAGTAGACCTACATTACCAGAATATCAAGTCGGGGATCATGTACTTTTCTACCACCATAGGCTGGGAGGAAGGATTCACAAACTTGACACCTTATGAACTGGTCCTTATTGTTTTATTGTTGGGTTATTGAATACTCCATTGCCTCTATTGATACTGGTACTTTATCAATAGAGTTCATAGTAGGTTTCTTCACAAATATGTGCCCTCTAGGCAAGATCTTGAGGGGGTCATTGTTGGAGATACAACTAAGATGACCAAAATTACTTTAGATCGAGATTTGATACTTGGTTTAATGAAATTGTAAAGTCCATGATGGGTATTTCCAATTCTCAATTTGACTGAAAAAAGACCATTTGGATTTATCAGCCTCCTATGACGGGTGAGGCCAAGCAATCCGAAGAAGCTCAGCAATCTGGAATGACAAAGCAATCCAAAATGACCAAGCATTTCGAATGGGTTAAACCTTCACTAAGAAGTTCATTTGCGTCTAACAAGAGATCTATTAGATCTGACCATCACAAGTATCAGCAATATTGGTCATCTGTTAGGAAAGAGCTTACCTCGGGTTAATCATGGAAATTCTCATGAAGAACTTCTAAATTATTCCCCTATAAATACCTCTGATTTTTAGTTAATAAAGTACCTCTATTCTTGTCTCACATAGCCTAATTTTGGTTTATTTTCTTACAGGATTTTGTATTTCTGATTGGAACCAACTATAGCAATGAAACTAATAACTTCGTTGCAATTGTGTCAATCTTTGCTAAAGTTATGGAGCTAATAATTTCGTAGCCTTTGTAGCGCCTGCTCATCATAATTTCTCATGAAATTCCAATAATGATGAAGCTTTGGAAATTATAAACTAAAAGTTTTTTAGTCATTAATTGTTACCACTTTAATTTTTTATAGTTTGTATTTTTTCATCATACCTATAAAGTTTTTTTAAGAATTAATAAAATTACTTTATGAATATGTGAGAAATACAAAGAATTAAGAGTTTGCTTCAAAAAATTGATATTAGGACATACAGTGATTAATGTTTAATAGGAATAGCTATGTTCACCCCCTTCAAACTTGGGGCATCTTTATGTATGACTTGGTCCTTCAGTTGGTATATTATCGATTATTTGCTGCACATACGGCTTAAAAACTAAAACAGTGGCTTCAGGTATAACAGCCTTCTTCTGAAATTGGGTCACTTCATGTACATTCATGGGGTCTTCATTGCCGGCATACTCTTTTTTGATCAGGGGGACTGGTGTTTCTGGCCCAATAGAGAGCGTGAAGCTTCTATTGTGCTTGCTCTTTTCCATCCTTCTGCAAGTTAATTAGAAGGAAAGCATTGGCGCTCCATTGGCGGCATCTGGAGGCATAGTGCGCTTTACAATTGCAATTAAAACAAGCTATTTTGCTTAATGGGCGAAATGCCTTAAAGTTTTTTGGGTTGCTAAGTTATAACAGGTAGGTCACTGAAAGTTTCCTTGTTATTCTTGAAGTTTTTCCTGAAGGTGTGGCAGGTCTTGATTTGTATCCAGTAATGGGAGGGCCATAGTTTTGTGAGCATCGGCATAGATAATTTGGCCAGCTCAGACATCATGAGGTTGTGAATAACGGTAGGTAATTAAGACTTCATCGTTTTTAATAGGGTTGCACTATATGTTGTTATGCAATCTTGGCATTAAAATCAATCATGGCCTTTGCGCCTAAGAGAACTTGAGCTTCGCAATAGAACTAATCTCTAAATGCATCAATTGTTTCATCTTTATTTAATCTGATATTCATGAATTTATATTCTTGTTGACATTCTTTCCAGACCTCCAAATTTGCAAAATACAGCCTCTTTGACTTTGGCATAAGTGTTGTTTTCATCCAAGTGTGGCGTAATTAGTTTGATTTTATTCATCTAAGCAATTGATAATAGTAGCTGCTTTGTTGCAATCACTGGTCCAGTACAAGACATTTCAAATCTTTTTTTATTATTGGCCACGCTCCTATTATTATCAATAAAACGGGAAGGTTTGAAGGTTCGTAGTTATCTTTCTCCTGCTTGTGGGGTTGTGATTGCTTCTTTTCTGGCTTAATTGGGTGTCTCATGGCGCTGAGTCGCTACACCATGTTTAGAGGAACTTGGGTTGGTCAAAGCAACCATATTGCTAAGCATCTGTTGATGCAGCCCAGCATAAGTTTCAGTAGTACATCTGAGACTTCATCATAGTATTAGGAGGTATTCCCTGTCAAATAATTATGGCTCACTGGCATCAATCATTGTCCAAATCTTTGAATTTGACAATTGATCTCATGTTCCCAGTCAATAAGGTTTAAATTATCTTTTCAATTTCACAAAATCCTCATTTAGGCTGGTTGTTTTTTATTTCAGAACTGAAATTACTTGGTCTCTTTCCTTGATTATTTTGGCAAATGTTCACATCCCCATGGAGAGGCTTGTTTGGCTCCTTAATGGAGTTAACATCCTCATTGAGATTATTGACCTAGTGATTCAAGCAATCAGTGGAGTCCTGAAAATTCTTATTCTCCATCTATTGGCCCACGACCTTTGTGCGCCAGTATTTAGATTTTTTTCTATAATTTCATTCTAATATATGGGAAATTTTAGCGCTCAGTCATTGATATCAATCACGGAATTCACTGTTATTGTTTAGTTGTTCCTCCTGATCTTTGTGGCCAAGTCTCATGAATTCTGAAGCAATCATAGAGTTCTGGGTTACGCTGTTGACTCAAGCTTTAATGACTTCTCTTTTTTCCAAAAAGCTTTAAATACAGAGCGTAATCTGTTGTTTAGCTTTTGTGCTAATTTCACTACTTGATCATTAGCCCAAGTGGCTAAGTTATAATTCGCCTTCTGGATAGATCAGACCTTGCCAAAGTTAGCTTCCAATTGCTTGTTCAATTTCTTGGCTGCTTGGCTGAAGTAGCGTGAAAAGTTGACCAACTTGGTGATGGCTGTATGATGGTAGGTGATATTCATTTGCAAGTTTCTGGATGTAGTATGGATGAACTCAATCAAGTATTGTGCGATGTTCTCTAACCCAGTTAAATTTTGTCTGATTTGTGCTGCGCTCATTTGGTGGTGATCTAGATATCTCGCTCAGAGAACATCTTGTTTTTATTGATGATAGAAGGGATTGCTTCAATTGTCAGCGGGCCATTAATCCATTTGTTAGCCTCTTGATAATCGATGTTAGAGACGTTCAATCTCCTCATGAGAAATGTGTTTGTCAGGGTAGATGATACTAGTACATCATTCCAATTGATCTGGAACACAGTCATCTTAGTGTTCCCATAATCCCTAGTAATTGTTTTAATAATTAATAGGATTGGGTTGTTCCCAAGCTCAGTATGGTCACATCTGCCATCCCATCTATGAGTGCCACAGTTGAAGTTTTGGCCTACTTAAAAGTTTTTCTCTTTATCCAGGTTTAAAGTTTAGAGTTACGAATGCATTTTGTAAGAGGATAATAGACCATATAATGATAGTTCCCCAGATATAAACTCCTTAAAGATAAGACTAGAAGCTGTATTCTCCTTTTGGATTGCATTTACATCGTCTTCTTGACCTGATCTTCCTGATCACGAGTAAATTCCTGAATTAATAGTCCAGAAAGGTACTAGATGTAAAAAAACTTGTATATTTCAAACTACCAAAACATTGTAGTGCTAAAAGATTGTTTTAATTGTCTAAAATTAGAGAGATTTATAGGCTTTTATGTTCCCCAATCCTTTACCCATGACACCTCGACTTTCATCACCGCTTAACCAGTGATTTGTGATGAGGGTCTATAGTCCATTAAGCGTCCTGATGTAACCTTGCTCAGCCTTATGTATAGTGTCTTCCCAAAATAATTATTTCAAGACAGCGTCTCCTCTGACATATCTGAAAATGGCTAAACCATCACTCCTCTTGAATAATGGTAACACATATCAAGGCAGTTTATACAACTTATTAGCAATTAATTAGATTGTAATTATATTGGTATTTAAAGCTGATTTTGGTTTAACCAACAAAGCCCCCAATCCTGGGTCAACAAGTCGTATATGATTATGTGGAACTGCATGGCCAAAAATTCTAAGTTTCATTTGTACTTTATATTCTCAATCATGAATTGCTGATATATTTGACATAAGATGAAATAAACTAGATGTAAGCTAATATTATTATCTCTTAAATTTAATTTAACCAATTGATTAGATCCAGTCAACCATCTAATACTTCCGCTCCAAATTAGGTGGACTGAACGTGGCAGCTAGTCAGCGCAGGTAATTAACACTTTTAAGTATGCAGTTCCCCTTTCAGAACAGGAACCATTGCGTTGATTAAGCTCATGGTGTGGTTTTACCACCGCAGTCTTTGCAATTCCAATATCAGCCTCAAATGACTTTCCCACCTCAATAAGATGTGTGCTTCTGAAGTAAAATGATCAGCTAACTTCATCAGGGTTTCGTTCTGCTGAAACCCAAATGTAAGAAAATTGGCATTCCCTTTTTGGTTATTTTCTCTACATCTCCAAACTGGTGCAACACCTTACTTTGACTTCCAGATAGGTAAATGAGGTGTCCTTCAGGTAGCATGTAGCCTGGTCAGCACTCTTAACATCTAAGGTAAAGATCAAAAACTTTGCCATATGGCGGTCTAAAGCTCCTCCACAGCGATTTTAAAAACGTTGAAGTACCCATGAATGTTCACATCCCAATTGAGTGGGGCAATTCATTGATGCAAACACCCTCATCCCTCTTGATGCTATGTGCTCTTGGAGCGAACTATGGTACTTCCCGTTGGACATAACTTGATCCATAATGTTGGGAGGATGCAGAAGGAAGGGTGGAACTCAGCTTGTCTGAAGGATTAGGTGCGGTCTGGCCTTCCTTAGCTGGAAACACCGCAAACATGTGAGGAAAAAAGTATGGTGAGACAGGATCATCCTCAGAGTTGACGCTATGCGAAAATTGACTCTCACTGCTTGCTTGGTCATCAAAGAGCTCCCCTGAAACCCCCTCAACTTATTCTTTATCACAGCGCCCTGTTTTTGCTGTTGTCTAGTTTTTTGGTCTCTGGGTCTGTTTCAGAACCTGAAGTAGGAGGGTTCATCATCCAATTTCTGCTCAACACAATGCAGCCATTTGACTGTGACTGATGAGGTCCGCTAATAACTTATTCTGCAGGTCAAGGTTATAAAATTGTCCAGATAATGCTGACATTTGATCCACTAGGATTTATGCTCACAGAGTAGCTTGTCATTGGTTCAGCATAATGTGTCTAGGATAATTTTAATTTCAACATCTTGCGCTGACTCAATAGATAAATATGGGTTAAATCAGCTTTAGAAGGATTTTCTATGGTACAGACATACAAATAGGCTTAAGTGTTTGAATCCGTGGGCCCCCTGTAGTGAGCACCACTGGTGAAAATCTGGTAGAATGGAATAAAATCTTCCAAAAGTTTGCAAAGGAGTTAACACCCATTTATACAATTGGGAGCAATATGAAGATTGCCATCTTTTAGAAGGTACAAAAAAAACTAATACAATGGAGACAAAGGTCTCCGCTAATCACAATCTTTAATATTTGGCAGAATTTTACTACCATTGAAACTTTTAAAATTTTTAACACGCAAAATCGCTTTACTGCTACTAATTAATGAACAACCTTTCTTCCTCCTTCATTTCCCATTTTATGCTCTTCTCTTTGGCCACTTTCCAGCCCATCCGCTTAACTACTCAGCTTCTCTAATTTCTATCATGCCCATCTCGTCATTAAAGGTTACAGAAGTATTCTCATAATTGGCCAAGGCTGAATTGCTTATTGTAGACTCATCCTAAAACTTATTAAAAATTTGATATTACTTCTCGATTATTGTGGAAGCACAATGATCCGCTAGACAATACTTTGAGTTTATCATCCAGTCATATCAAATTCCTGGAAATTGGATAGAAGTCTGAGCTTGAGTAGGTATTACAGTTTTCAAGAACAATGCACTGAAACATGGAGCATTCTGACAGACATGGTATTACTTGACTGATATTTCAGGTTCAGAAGATTTCTGAATGGCAAGATCTTTATCTGACAATCCGGTAGATTCAGAGAAGATTTGTGATTTTAATTGCTCATCTTGGAGGTCATCGTTCATTGCAATTTTATCTTTCCTGGCAGAAGAACAATATTAGGCAGGTTGCAAATTATCTGGCATTAAATTCATTTGGACTAGTGAAAATCCCCTCATCTCCAACAATGACCCCCCTAAAGTCTTGCCAAAGAGAGACATAAGTTTGGAGAAATCTAGAATAGACTTGATTTACAACAGAGCCCAATTTGACTGAGGCAATCGAGTAATTTGGTCCTCAATAATAAATCTCTATAAGGTCCTAACCATAGCATGTCAAGTTCATGACTTTGACCCCCTGGTTGGTGATGTTAGAACAAGATTATATCCCCTATCTGGTACTTGGGCAAAATTAGTCTCTGGACGTTGCTTTGATCTGCTTCTCTTTTACTTATAGTCCCCATAGACTTGGAAAATAAACTTGTAATTGAAACTAATTCATCCACCAGGCTTTGTATTGCTAGCTCAGCTGCCTCTGGCGTGGAGGTTTTTAATATGGGTTTCACACTTGATGGCAAGATCAGTTCTCAGCCATATAGAGCTCAAAAGGGTGACATCTGGATATTGTGGTAGCTCAGGTGGTATGCCAATAGAGCTGCTGGAAGGTATTTGTTTGACAGAGATGGGTCAGATCTATCTATCTTACAGAGGATGGCGACTAGGGCTCCATTTGCTTGTTCCACTACTCCGCTGGTAGTGGTATGATGTTGGAAGTAAAGGAGAGACAAATGCCAATCAATAAATTATGGTCAAGAAATTACTTGAGATATGAAGTTAGTAACATTATTGGCTATTAGTACCTTTGGGCTACCGTGGCAGGTAAAGACCTGTTTAAGAAAAAAAAGAATTGGTCGCTTTAGAAGTGGGCAAGGCACCTGAGGTGGCCTCAATCCATTTTGTGAAGTGATTGGCCGCTAGTATGATATACTGATGACCATACATTGCCTTAGGTAGTGGACTTACAACGCCAATGCTAATGGTAGCAAATGGGGTGATAGGACTCATGACTGGGTGTTGATATGTAAGATTGGGAGGTTTTTCATTTTGTACAAATAAGACGGAAATTAATGACGTCATGGATAGACTAAAACATTTCTTTCCGGTAGCATCGCTCTCACAACCAAATATGGGTTTTCCATATGGTGCTATGGTCTACAGCTAAATGAACCTTCATGGCAGTTTCCATTATAGCTGACTGACAGACATAATGCAGCTGTTAATCCTCAGAATAAAGGCTTGATTCCTCCAAGTTGGTTTACACAGGGTATTAGCCACTGAGAAACCAAATTGGATGATATGAAGATCGCCAAAATTTAATAAAAACCTGATATATGGTATATGGAGAAATCGCCCATTTTGACACTTTACTAATCTCTTAATAACTTCAGACTTATATTCAAAAACCTGCACAAAAGACCTTCTCCTCAATCTTTCCATTCAATTCTTAAATCTCAGTCTCCCAAGCCAAATGCCTCCTCTGCTTGGTAATCTCTTATTTGTTTTCCATTTTCTAGGAGCTCTCATCTATCTCAAAATCTTGGCATAATTTCCCTCAATTTGCTGAGCGGTCAACACTTTGATTAGTTTGCTTTTCATACATATATCTTTTCCATCAATCTTGAGACTCATATTGACTCCCATTTCTGATCTGCCGGAATGTGTAACATATCATCCAGTAATGATAACTTCTCAACATTACCCCCTTTGACTGGAAGATAAGCTCCTATTGCTTATATGACTGAAGGAACTTTGCATGAACTCAGTTGATAATCTGAGCCCCAAAGGTTCCTAAATGGTGTAGGTGTTCATGCCAGTCTTCTCAATTATCTCAAACGGCCTAGCCCTTATGTTAGAGGGCTCGTTTTTCTGCCCAAATCCATGTTGGTTATAGAATAAGACATGAACTCTAACAGCGAACAGTGAGAGTCCGCTCCATCTTTTCTGGTCAGCCGCCTGATCACGAATCTTCTTGGCTAAACTGGTGGAATAGGCTTCCATTTGTAGCTTGATCAGCGTTTCCATAAGAATCATTAAATATCGCTGGGGTTCCATACCACCAGTGTCCTTTACACATGAGTAAAGAAGGGCAGGCAGAGCCAGATGCCAACCATACAGCAGCTGGAAAGGTCTCTTGCAAGTGGATGAATGATAGCTGATATTATATGCAAACACAGCTGTAGGTAGGAGTGTACTCCATTCCAAGGGTTGATCCTCCACCAACTTATAGGAGTATGTTCACTGAGGTTCTGTTGACCTGTTCCATTATTCCATTTGATTCTGGATGGTAGGGGGTGGTCAAAACTCCACAGATAGCCATCAACTCGTTCAACTTGGGCAAGATGTGTGAAGTGAAATTGGTTCCATTGTTCATTAAAATAGACTTTGGGTAGCCACGTTGCTGTATAATGCACTCCATAATAATCTTGGCAGTAGTGACTTCTCTTAAGTCGTTAATTGTCCTTGCCTCCACCCATCTTGTCAAATGATCAATTGTGACAAATTTATATACTTAGATCAGTTGGCGCCAGTTGGCAGAGGTCCCACTACATCAAGGGAAACAGTGTGCCAGGCGAACTGGGGCTTAACCAGCTGGTATGTGGTCTTCTTGTGGAATGGATTTTCCACTTGACACTGATGGCAACAACTAACTGTTTCCAGCACATTGCAATGCATGCTCTCCCAGTAGTAGCGGAGTCACAAAAACTCCAACGTTCTCCGCAATCCTCCATGTCCCCTGCCTGGTGGGCATCCATAATAATCGTAGGTCTGGCGGAAAGTTTAGGGAAATTCAGTTTCAAGTCTCCAATCCAATTATCTAGTTCCCCCTAATGTAGGAAAGTACCCTGCCTGAGTCCATCTATTACCTTGATCACCTGCGGCAGCTTGTCACGGTATTAGTTCACCAACATCTTCTCATACATAATGTCAGCCAAAATTCGCTGTGATAGCAACCGTTGGTAGTTGGGAAAGATAGTCCACATTAGATGTTTGGCTCCTGGCTGGTGTACAATCTCGAAATTGTAAGCTTGGAGCTTCAGTGCCCAACACACAAGCTTATCCTTCAGGTTTAAAAAGGTTCTGCAGCCAGTGCAAAGAAGCGTGATCCATCACCACTTGGTGTTTTTACCCCATGTAGATATACCCAAAACTGTTTGTATGCGTAAATCACCACCAAGCACTCCCGCTTGATAATGGTGTAGTTTCGTTTGTGACAGTTCAAGCTTAGACTGCAAAATGTGACAGGGTGCTCCACGCCGTCATCGTCATTCTGGGATAATACTGCCCATATAGTGGAGAGAAATACACCCATTTGTACTATGAATTGTTTGTTTAAGTTGGGATATTGCAAAATGGGTGCACTTACTAATGCAGTTCATAACACATTGAAAGTGTTTTGGCATCGTTCCATCCAATTAAAGGAGGCATTTTTCTTTAACAACTCAAAGAGCAGTGCCCCAATATAACTGAAGTTGGGAATGAACCGTCAGTAGTACTTGACCATCCCCAGAAACACTTGAATATCCTGTTTATTACCTGGGTGGGTCATCCTGCTTATCACTTCCACCTTTGCTTGCTGTGGTTTAAGCACTTTTGAATCCGCTACAAACTTGAAGTATTCTAACTGATTTTTTGTAAAAAGCGTCCCTTCTGAGGCTTCAATTCGATATTAGCAATAGCGAGGCAGAAGAACTTTTTTGTTCCAGGTGGGCAAGATGCTATGTAAATGTTCACAAGAACACATTGATATCATTGGGGTAAACTAGGATGCAGGACAGCTTTAATTCACCTAAAGTTGTATTAATAGCACGCTGGAACGTAGCTGAAGGCGTTGCATAAACCCTGTGGCATAAGTGTAGCTGGAATAACCCCTTCAAAGTAAAGATAGCGCATTTCTCACATTTCACCAATGGCAAACTGATCTGCCAGTACCCTGAGATCAAATTCATGGTGGTAAAATAATTCGCCCCACCTAATCGATCCAATGCATCATCAATCCGTTTGAAGGGGTAGGTATCCTTTTTCATTACGTTATTGAGTTTTTGATAGTCGAAACCACCCTGTTTGTGCCATCTTTTTTACAATGAGCACCTGCAATGCCCACAAACTGTTTGACAGTTCTAGCATCCTTTTTTAATAAGTTTATCTACCTCATTGGAGACAACCTCTTCCACCGCCTTTGAACATCATATAGGCCGCGATTGGATGGGAGGGTGATCCCCATATCTATCTAATGTACCACCCCTTGGGCGCACCCCAAATCATGAGCTTCATATGTTAAATATCCAAGTATTTTTCAAATAAACGTATAGCCTTATCTTGCTGTTCCACCAACAATCTAGCTAGTGCTTCCTGCGTAACCACTGTCATTACGCCAAATGATGAACTTGTAGGTAGTCCAAGATCCTCCCATGATCCAAAACCATGAATATGGCGAACTTCTTATATAGGAACCAATTGTAGATAAGCCACCACTTGGTGCCACTGGATTGTTATTGTATACTTCTGTAAATTTGCTAGCAGTGCCTTCACCTCCCCATTCCCAGGGAGCAGTAGCCCTGGAGCCACATGTGGTTCAAGCCGTAAATGCTGGTGAGGCCCCATAATATCCCCGTATATCCCTTTAGGGACATCAATTTCAAGCTTAGTTTCTACTATGCACTGATGTCCAGATGGTAGGCTCAAAGCGCTCACTGCTCGGAGCGAAGTCCCTATATGCTCATAAATCTGGTTGGGAAGGGATATAGTTCTCCACTTCATTTGCCAATATCAGACAGGAATCACCATGTCGCTGTACACTAGATTGATTTGGCTGGAGTGGAACGGATCCATTGGGATTTCTCTAGAGATAAAGTAAATTGGAATCTGTTGTCCCAAAAAATTAAGGGTTTCCTCTGCCATATCTATCACAGTTAAAATTTCCTCATAAATGCTGCACCAATTAACATATAGTAAATATTGTCTGGTAGAACCACTGCTGGAGAGGAATCCCTGACTGAACCAAATTGTAAAGTCAATGCGCTATATACTCCTTTGGAAACAGTGCTCTGCTTCCCCGCGGTCCCATATACTACTCTGTGGTCCACATCCAGTTTCAATGGAAGCTTAGCCACCAACCTGGTAGAGATTATATTCACAAGGGGCCCCACTGTCTATGATAGCGCGGACTTTGGTGTTCTTAATGAAAATGTCATAGTACATGCACTCAGAGTAAGAAGAACCATCAGTGTTTATTATGTGGACATCCAAAGGCTTTTTGTTGCTCAGAAAGGAGGATAAGCCCATACTGACCTGAGGATACTCCATAGCAATTTCAACTGGAATTTCTGCAATAACCCCTCCTGGAGAGACAACGTCTGTGGAGGGATCGCGTTTCTTATGCCAGTTTGTTCCAGGATCTGGCATGCGTATGGCTTCTTCACATCCTGACGGAACTCAGAGCTTGGGGGTGAATAATCACTCTCTGGAACGGAAGTTGGGGTATCTGACAGAAGCTGTTGTTATCAAGTCATCTGGCTGAGTTCTGAGTCCTGCGCGAAGAGATGCTTGAAAATAGTTGGTGACAATTGAATTAGACTTAGCAGAGGTAGAGCGTCCCATCTCTACTTTGCTTGAGCTTTTCCCTGATTAATCTTCACAGATGGCATTGCATAAACCTGCAGTTTGCTAGGGCGATTGCCCACAAAATTCCCTCTTTGTCCGCATTGGAAGCAATTATTCATAAAGGGTTCACATCTATAACTTGCAGCAGGACGACCTGTTTGCAGATTAACGGTATTATTCAAAGGTTGGGGACGAACTGGCGGAGCGTACATAGGATGAAAAGGATCTGCTGATATATATGATGGACGAATATGTTCCAACAGTTTATAGCTTGGTCGCTGCATCCTATATTCTGAAGGGTATGCTGCGGTGGCAGCAGGGGTCTTTTGCTCTACATTGGGGGTGCCAAACATGGCGGAGAGATGGCATAAGGTGTTAACAATTTGAATAAGCCCCGCATCTTCATCCAAAATGTTAGACATAGTGTTATTTAATTCCCAATATGGTTTGACAGCCGCTGTCATTGCTATACTGACATCCTCGGTGGATTAAATGTTGGCTCTAAGTAACTCATGTGCTTCCACCAAGAAGCATTCAGCAAATTCTAACAGGTACTTGTTTCAGTAGGAATGTACGGTCAGGAAGTCAGCCTTTCGTTGGGCCATCTTGGCCACACCCCCAAACAGTCAGAGAATAATTTCTTTCACTTCATTGTAAGATACTGAGCTATTTGGAAGGTAGCAGATAACTTAATCAGCGCTTTCCACTTCAAAAGTGGACAGCAACAGTTTCACTTTCTGCAAACAGAAGTCCATTCCATGGAAAATCCAAATCGCTTGAAGTAGCCATGCATATTCCCATCATGAATGAAGGGTGGTAATTTCTTGATTCAAACAGCTTCACCTTGCTCTGGACTCCAGCCACAAGGAGCAGTCAAATTGGGTTCTGAATGACTGCGGGAATCATCTCCTTGTGAACTATCATAAGGATGGGCGGATGGAATTTCATCCACCAAAATTGGACTCAAAAGAAGTAGTGTTGTGTGGAGGGTCCATTGCAACTCCTGAGGGATACTCGTTAGCCAATCCATAGCATTCCTCTCCCAAATCACCACTAACTGCACCACTTCCCCCAGCTCCGGCGTGCTCAGCAAAATTTTTGTTGATTATCTGTTCCATTTAACCAAATAGCATCTACACCATCCATCCTGAAATTCATGTTGCAGCATCTCATATTGATTTTGCAACTCATGACGGAATTCCCACTCAGAGTCCAGTTTCCGCTTACTGGCTGTAGTCACAAGAGGATGTACTCCACTGTGCTCTTCATTATTTCATGCTTCCTGCTAGCATTATGCACTTTTAGATTATCATTGTCTACTTAATTGATGAGGCAGCTCATTCTCGCACCAATTCCTCATTAGCTTATCAAAGGGTATCTAGTTATACATTCATTTCCATGTACTCTCCTGTCTCAATGAACGGAAATGAAATGGCTTGACTACACTCAGCCTGTCTAACGACTTCCAATTGTGTAACCTGACGTATTAACTGGAGATATTTGGTGGACGTCAACTAAAGGCTGAGTGTGTTATCTATCATCTGCTGATTACTCCACTTGATGTGACGTTGACTGAATTCAGCTGATACAGAACTGACTTGATCTGTTACTTGCTGTTCCATCAGTGCCATCCTTTCCCTAATCTGAGCTATTTCAGCTTCAAGAACTTCTGCCCATTCTTCTAGGTCCATCATAAAGCTCTCAGTATTGCTTACCAACGTGGTTATGTCCCAAATCCATTCTGCCCTGAGGCCATGCCAATCCAACAGTTCTCCTATCACCTGAAGTAACTCTAGATTCAACTGTGGCACCAAAACATCCAAGCGACAGTGGACATCCCCAACACGGTTGTCCACCTGTATCAGCGCCCCCTGCACCTCCAAAAAAGAGCGATTAAGGTGTTCAAGCAGGAGGCGAGTATGATTATGCTGGGTTTTAACAAACCGCATTACATCCCCAATTTCAATATTGTGGCGAGCCAGCACACGCAGTAGCTGGCGGATAAATGGCTGCACATAAGCGACTAAATACTCTTCAGTTCCGTGGGTACTAAGCTGATTAGACAACCTCGTGGTAGTCGCATCCAGATAGGACATATACAATGCTTAGCAGGTTTCTTGTCCTGTTGATTGTAGAACAAACTTAAATCCTTCTCCCCCACCTCATTTTCATAGAGTTGATACCCCCGCAGAAGCAATTCCATAATGCCACGCAGCTGCTGAGGGTTCACATTTGTAGAACGACCTTGTTGGTCTGCCGTCAACTCAGGACAAATTTCTAGTTGCAAATTGACCATAGCATCTTCATCACCTGGCTCAGTTACTGTAAATAGTACTGGTTCATTGTTGGATGCTTCTCACGCTTCCTCAGCGTATTGTGCGTGGAATCTGATCAAGTTTTGTCATAACAAGTGAGGGCTCGCCGTTTTGCCCTAGAACTGATAAACTACAGTTAACCAGTGTCCCCTTGTAGTGAGCACCACTGTTGATTCTTGGCATAAAGGCTTGATTCTACTGAGTCGGTTTACACAGAGTATTAGCTACTGAGCAACCAAATCGGATGATATGAAGATCGCCAACTCTAATAAAAACCCAATAAATGGTATATGGAGCAATTGCCCCTATCAACACTTAATTATTTTTCTAATATTAGCAGACTTATCTTTAAAATCCCACACAAAAGACCTCCTCCTCGATCTTTCATTCAGCTCTTAAATCTCAGTCTCTAACGCCAAATGCATCCTCTGCTTGGTAATCTCCTATTTGTTTTCCCTTTTCTAGGTTTCTCATCTATCTTGAAATCTTGGCGTAATTTCCCTCAATTCGCCGAGAAGTTGACACTTTAATTGATTCACTTTTCATACATATATCTTTTCTGTCAATATCAAGACTCATTTCACTCCCATTTCCAATCCGCCTGAATGTGTAGTGTATCATCCAGTCATATAACTCCTTGACATCATCCAAGAGGTCCTAATCTGTTTATATAATAATCCATCTTCAATATGGGTCCACTTGATCATCTTCTTTAAATTCTTGCAGAACTGAAGAAATCTCTTGGCTTTATTTCTCAGGATTAATAAAAAGTTTAAAAATTCAATCTATCAGAGGCATAGGGAGTCAATATGGGTAGCTATGACAATCTGTCGGAGTTTTGATGTATCACTCCAGTTTGATGAACAATGGAAAAGTAACTTTAGAGTTTAAGTGCCCAGTTGGCTACCCTCCATCTGGTTCCTTCATCCGTTTGTAGCCACCATAGAGAGACATGGTCTGTAGCCACTGTATGATGGTTCCCAACCATGAAAGGACAAAATGCTTAATGGCAAGCAAGACATCTAAGCATTTGTACTTGGTAACACTATAATTCCTCTCCGCCTGAGTTAAGGTTCTACTGAGATACGCTTTAGAATGGGCAACTTGATTTGGATCAAGTTTTTCCAGACTGGCCTCAACAGCCACATCTCTTGCATCAGTAGAAAGTAAATAAGCTTTTCAAATTTGGTATGTACCAATACAGGAACGGTTGTAAAAGATTTTCTTAAGATGTCAAAAGCTTGTTGTTGAGTTCTCTCCAATTGGAACATAAGCTCCTTATGGAGCAGATAAGTCAGCAGTTCAGCAAGCTCAGCAAAGTTGAAAGCATAAATTGTAAACAATAGCCAACCATCTTGAGCAAAACCTGTATATCACACAAGCTGGATAGCCAGGTCATCTTCTCAATTGTGACCACTTTTTCTGGTAATAACGAGATCCATTCATGGGTAACTTTATGCTCAAGGAAATTTCATGTCAATTTAGAAAAAAGACATTTTGCTGGTTTTAGCTTAAGCAACACAGAGCGTAGATGGTCAAAGACTTCCTTTAAGTGAGTGAGGTTTTTGTAAAAGGCGTAAGAGAGCACAGTAACATTATTAAGATAAGCTAAGGCGCATGAAATTTCAAGTCCCCTAACAGGCCATCCATCGCCCTTTGAAAAAGTGGCTGAGCCGTTGCATAGGCCTTAGGGCATTTTAGTAGTTTCAAAAAACCCCTCACTTGCTATAAGGGCACATTACTCCTGATCCTCCTGTGAAAGCTTAATCTTCCAGTAACCACTAGCAAGATCCATTGCAGAAAAGAATTGGGAACCAGCCAAGAGTCATAGGGAATCATCAATTTGTAGTAGCGGATAACTGTCCTTTGAGTAAGGGTATTCAACTGGTTTAATCCATTACTACCCAATGTCCCCCACCAATATTCCATATAAGCAACAAATGCAAGGCCCATGGACTTAGTGAGGGCTTGAGCAATTTAGCGTCCAGGAGGTGCTTTAAATCCCTTTGCCACCTGGTATTCTTAATCCTTAAATTTTAGGTAGGGATGAGCACGGATTGGAGGAGAGTCGCCTATAAGAACTTAATGTTGTACACCTCTCATCATTCCAAACTCAATTGAACCTTTCAAGTATGTCAGCATACTTTTTATAAAAGCATCCACTTGCAGCTGATTCTTAGAAGCGAAGGCGTCACCTATCTTTACTATAACATGACTAATGGTAGTGTCTCTCATCTTTTACTATATTATTTAGACCTCCACACCCACAAACATATTTAACATAATATGTGGGTAGAGGATAAACATATGCAACAGGTTGTTTTTGAGAACTTGTACAGGGAGATTAGTAAAACTAGCATCAAAATGGTTAGGGGCCCCTGATAATCCGGATCTAGCACTCCAGGGAAGGTAAGAGGCTCGTGGATGGCCAGATTAGAGTCTCCACAAATTTAACAAGTGTTCTTGTAAAATGGTAACCTGGATCCCCGTGTCACAAAAATCTTTTATTTTGGGGTATAACTACTTGGTTGTTGGAGTATATGGTTATCCCTTTGAGCCTCAGCACTGGAAGGAGGCAGCTTGGTTCTTGGCCCAACTACTCATAACTTAATACTCTCATGAATTTGGAATGTTCCAATAAACATCTTGGCGGACATTTACCTTTGCAGACTAGAAATCAGAATTCTGTAGGTCAAGTTCTGTCAAAAAAGGGAAATGTTGGCTATTTGCGATATTCCGATGTTGTTAAGAGTTCAGTTAATTATATTAAAAATGCCAAAGTTGATGAAATCGGCCAAAAGTCCCTGGCCAATTCTCAGTAAAACCCCGTTAATTGGGGAAACACCAGTTTAAAACCTGTATGGGCACTAGTGAAATTGGCTGGCCGGATTACTCTGACCTCACCACAGACTTTGGGGTTACCATTGAAAGGCACACCTCCAACCCCAATGAAGTCCTTCAATACACCTGAATGGGGACCCTCCCCTTTTATAGGCTTGGTGGGGGTCCCCCAAGATGCAAGAATTTTCTTGGGTGGTGATTGGCTCAAGTTTATAAAGACATTACCTCATAGGTATGTTTGGGCTAATCAGATAAACTCTTCCTTCACTCCGCTGGCCTGGTGCAATTTCCCAAACCATGATATGCTATTCCTGCATATTTCCTGATTTGGATTCATACAGGCTATTCCATACATGTTCCCAAATTCCCCCTCAGCCTTTGAAATTACTTTAAATACTAGATAGTTGGAGGTTGAGGAGTATTGTTTTAACCCCCACGCTCACATCAAAATTTATAAAAACCAAACTTTTATATTTATGTATTTTTATTTTTATTAAATCCTTCGTGGGATCCAGTGGTGTAGCACCTAGCGAGCATATCAGAGCTGGATTCCTACACAGCTCCTAAGTAGAGAACTTTTCTTCTATTTAAGAGCGTTCTTAACAACTAGGGTAATGTGATATCCTAGGATAAAAAATATAAATCATTTTGATTGATTTTGGTGTCAAATTCAATAAGAAATTTGCTTATGAGAAGTTCATAACCATTAATTTCTAGCACAATTTCTGAGGCACCACAACCAATGACCCAAACTGGAGAAACAGAGAGGAGTAAACACCCAAAAATTAAGTTTGATGAGGCCCCACAATCCCATAATCCATGGTGTGGTTTTGGTCTGGTGCAACTTTTATCGTTTAACCAAATGAGAAGAAATGGTTTGAATTGTCGATCTGGTATCAACTATGGCTAGAATTTTCACCTTATGGACAACTACTTCAACACAAGTAACCTCAGTGCCAAAATTGGGGTTTGAGTAAATAGAACTTTATTGCAGAAGTGGTCCAGAAGGAGTAGAGTTGATAAAATTCGACTTTTATTTAAAATAGTGAGTCTCAGACATCCACTTTGTTAGATGTGGATAAGGCATGACACTCAGAGCGAGAAACAGTGGTAGATGTGAGGAGCAGGATCATCAGCAGAGGGTGCCTTGAGCCCTAAGCTAACTCCACTTTTCCCACCTCACGCCTTTTTCTTCAAACAGAAATCCACCTGATGACCAAAGATTTCACAATATGGCAAGGTTCACGTTAAGAATTAGATCAATTGTAATCATCACTGCACGAATGAGATGCTGGGCTTCCTTGTTAAATGCATGCTGCACATCCAGCTTAGTAAACTCCATGGTAGATTCTTTATTTAAGAATTGGTCTTAATATCTTCTTTTCATTCTGGAAGTGAAGCACAAGGGGCGTACCATGTTGAAACGCGGAAAGGATGGCAGTGATGATATCATTTAAATTAACTAAGTTGCAGGAAAAGAGGGCTTGTGCTGCATGAAAAAAAGCTCAGCAAACTCAATACTTGTTTCTCCCCATTTAGGGCAGATCCACTTGAATGCCTGTTAACAGTTAGACAGGGAGATATTACTGCCACATTCTTTGATAAGGGTGACCTTTAGCTCCGCTCAAGTAGTACATCCTTTGAAGTATGCCATCATGATTTCTCAAACCTTACCATCAATACTGGTTTGTATGTGCTGGCACTTTTGGCAATCTTTAGCATGTTCCATTTAATTTTCATACACCTAAGTTAATCCTGGATTATTTTGGTCCCAGGCACATACTTTTTTTAGAAAAGGTAGGTTCGATATTCCAACAGGTTTGGAGAGAGCATGAGTAGCTTTAGAAAGATTCCAGTCAGACGCAGTTGACTCAGTGGTCCCTAGGTCATTTTGAGGTATAACCTTATTGCATTGATGGCGTAAATCACCCACATGTCCTGAAGGGTGGATTAGCAAGTGCTACCAAGTTTTAGTGAGGCCTTGATATCTAGTGTTGGCAGAGATTTTCAATCTTGGCAGATTGGTTTGCTACTTTTTATGGCAGGGTATCTTAGTTAGCCTCCATTGTTTGGAGTTTATCATTCATATTATCATGTTGTCTGTTCACTTGGGTATAATTGGCTTGATGTTAGGCGATTAACTGAGAACATGTTTGGTCAAAGGAAACAAATCTGTTATACAATAATATCAGTGTTAAATCTTCATTGAGAAAATCCTCAATGCTCATCCATGCTCCTCAAGCCACCTTCAACAGTTGTAGTTTAAGGAATTGATATGAGCTTCATGGTTCACACAAAAAGATTGTCCATTAGATAAAGGAGTCCTGTGGGGTCCACGGGAACCTTCAGGCCTGGGTCCCTTGCCCCCCTTCAGGCCCAGTAAGCTGGTAGTGTCAAGAGGTCCTCGTTGGATAGTAACTTCCTGAACTGGCAGCATGGAGACCCTTTTTCTCAATTTCTGAATCTGGATAGCTAAGGCTGTGATTTGAGAATCAGTGGTTTGACGATTCTCAACAAATGGCTTAATTAGATCAGGCAAAGCTCGTTTCCTTTACTGGTCCAAGTTAGTGGTGAAATGGATCATCTGCTGAGTGAGATTGTAGTTTAAGTAAAGAATAAACTCTTTTGTCAATTTGAGCCAAGTGTTTTTGAACTCATTGATCTCCCATCGATTATTAAGAATTTCTTCACGATTATCCTGACCAAAATTGGATGTGACTACTTACAATTTAAGGAGTTGATTTTGAATTTTATATGTGATTATGAGTTTCCACTGAATTTATATATGATGTAGACCTAATAATTGCATCTAATGGTGAATAGTGTTTTGAGATAATAAATGAATAAGTTTTCATCTGCGTCACCTCTACTTCAGTACTAGGAAGGTCAGGCAAGAAATATAAATTTACAAACTGGGTGCAATTTAAGTGGAGTGACTATAATTGGATCGCTTACTAGGGGTGATGGTTCCAGACAGTAAATCTGTAACAGCATCAACTACTTCAGCAGTCTGGATTCTGTAAAAGGTTACATCAGGGGCTGAAATAATAAGGGTCAATGTCACTCTGAACTCAAGCTCTCAAATGCTTGGAAGGGGAATATCTTGACTATTGGAAGCGACTTGTATGATTAAGATCATATTCTCCTCCATATTGGTTGGGCTGTTGTCACTATGTCTTTCATGTGAGGTTATATCTTCACCAGGTAGCCTCAAAAGGGACCTGTCAGAAAGCACCAGTAATGAGATTTTATTCTAATTAAAAGGCCAAGTCCTTCAAAGGCTACATGAGTATTAGTTGCTATAGCTCCAGCGGTATCTCCAAGCAGACTTTTGGTCATTAGGGCAAATCTCTTGGCGGGAATAAAATCTTTGGTAAGAAAAATCTCTGCTATAATACAGGTATTATCTCTACACAACGCTAGGAAATCTTAGTAATATTAGCCAATAATCAAATTTAAGACCAAGAATATCTTTAATGATTAAAATCAGGGATATTTTTAGCTCAGATAGAAGTCTGGGATTAAGTAGGGTAAAGCGATTTCTGTAACAACGCAGCATAATGTGGAGGATTCTAGCAGACACAATCTTTCCCAATAAATACGTCATGTTCAGAAGTTTTCAAATGGCAAGATCTTTATCAGACAATCTGATAGATTCAGAGGGGATTCAGGTTTTTAATTGCTTGTCTTGGAGGTTATCATTTGTTTCGATTTCAAATAGCTTCCATGGCAGTAAAACTCCATTGATTGGTTGCAATTCATCTGACAGTTAAACTTCATTCAAACTAGCGAAAATCCCCTTATTTCCAACAATGGGTCCAAAAATTGTGGATACTTTGTCAAAATATCATTTAATGGACCAGGATCCTACAAAAGTAAATCCTTTGTGGATAGCCCTTTGTATAGTATGTGCATTCTCTAAATTAGACTGATCTGATAAAGAAAGGCCTCTTGCATTTAGTACAGCAGGCTTAGGGTCCATGGACTTCAGTATAAGTCAATTTTATTTTGTATTTTCCGCGCTCCAAAGGTTATGCTAAAATAATGGTGGCCATGGATTGTTTCTTTAAGTTTGCGCCTCTTATCACATGCAACACAATGTTTACTTCTAAGGAAATCGCAGCTCTGTTCATTGAGCACATGTTCTCAATGTTTAGTCTCCTCATGCAGATATTATAGAAGAATGTGGACCCCAATTTACATCCAGATTATGGAGCTACATTCAAGGCATTTACTTATAGAACCCTGTTGGTCAGACGCTTATCACCCTAAATCTGATGATCAAACTAAAAATGGTGAACCAAACTATAAAGCATTACCTCCGTTGGTATGCCTCAATCAGCCATGACACATGTTCATCAGATCTCCCCTAGTGAAGTTTATGTATAACAACACCCCTCATAAATCCACTATAATCTCACTTATGAGGCCAAATTAGAATACTTTTCTCAATTCAAATTGGTACACACTTCACTTCCACAGTTGCAGCAGCTGAGGAATTCTTGAACCACTTAGAAAACCCAAAAATATTGTATCAGATCACCTGTCTAAAGGAGTAGAAAACTATAATAGTTAAGTGTATTGAAAGCGCCACATGGCCCATGAACTCAAAGAAGGATCACTTTTCATTTTAAACACCTTTTAATTGGACATGAAAGCCCTATACAGAAAGTTAGCTTACAAATTCTCTCCTGCCCTTATAAAGTGGTGAATGACTTGGTAAACAAAGCTGTTGTGATTTTAACCATATGGAATCCTCTAATGATTTAGCATTATTTGGGATGATATGGCCAATCCCGGCAGAATAGTTTATTGACTGAATTTCATGTTATTTGGTTTGATTGCTGGTTAGTTGCTCCCCAATTTGGGTTGAGCCATATTAGTATTCCACTGACTTTGGTATTTAGGTTCAAGTGGGGACAATTGGTGGCCCCAAATTAGTATAAGGATCACTGGCAACTAATAGCTGAGGATGATCCACTTGATATCAGTCAGCAGAATCAGAGTTCAATGCCAACTGCCACTCATGGTCCATTGTGGAATTTCTGGTGGAAAGCTGATGTATTCACTTCAAACATTTGCTGCATGATTATCTGATATTGGTGGATCCAACAATTATGAGTTCAAGGTGGCTGAGGTTGTTTCTGGTGCTTCATTTATTATTAGATAATATGAGGAGTGATTTTGGCAAGATGCCAAGATATTCTGAGTCAAAATGAGCAACCAAAGTGGTTTCCGGTGCATTATTATCAACTCAAAGGTCAAATACAAATTTGACATTTAATTAGAATAATTATTTATATGGATCACTGGTGACTTAATGCTGAGGATGAGCCAAAACTAATTTGGATATCAGGAAGGATGTAGCGAGATGGTTGATGCCAGGGAAGAGAATAAAGTGGATGAAGAAGAAGAAGAGAAGTGGTTGGCTGGAAGAACCAGTGGAAGATCCAATAGGTCAGTGGTGAGCGCAGTAGCTCTTTTGTAAATAGTATAAATACCTTGCACTTCCCTAATAATAGATAACTCCCTTTGCCTATTCTACCTTTTGTCATAAATTTAAAATTTATTTTGTTAGTTAGGGTTTATGCTAGGGGATCCCCAAAATAGTGCGAGTGATATGCCAAGGGGTTAGCCGGTGCTGCTAGCCCCAACGCCTAAGGTGAAAAGGCAAGGGCTGACCAGTCTTCATACTGGTTAGCCTGCCAACTAGCAGAGCTTATAGTAAAATTTCTGACAGAAGCCTTTAGGATTAAGCTCCTCTCCCACTGGTAAAAACACAGTGATTTCATGTGTCCCACTTATCTCCTTTAAAAGATCCCATGACTATGTTTCCAATCCTATCATGATAGACAATTCCAGGTTAGCAAAGGTAGCAGCAATCTATCCCTCAAGGAAATCTGGATGCTCAGTCCTGCATATGGTAGCCTGGAAAATATAGCCCTTCTATGAAAACAGCTAGGTGAGCACAAATGATTGAAAAATTACAAGTAACAGATGGAAGCTTTCCGTATAACCTACCCTGAGGCTCCCCAACCCACCCTTATAAGATTGCTACCATTCTCACCATCAAACTCTTAAAGAGGTACCTGAATTATGACCTGGCCCATGTCCCTGGTAAAAGGATATCACTTGCATTTTAGGTTAGGATAATTTAATTTCTGATGCCTAGACCCTCCAACTGGACCATTACCAGTATCCCTTCAGTAATAAGAAGAAATAATGCCTCATGTGGCTCCTCTCTCCCAGCTTAATGTCCTGGATCATGTAATAGATGAGCAATGTGCTACTGCCTTTTCCCCATAGATCCTCCCTATCAGCCTCCTTTACTTATAACTTGTTGAAAATTATAAAAAGGGTTTGCATTTGAGGTGGTCCAAACCAGGGGCCTCCAAAAATCCTAGGGCTCATCCCAATCATGACCTGGTACACCAAAAGATGCAAAAAGGTCGCCCAATCCTACCCTTAAACCATATAAGCCCAAATTATTCTGATAAAGCATATTTGCCATCACTTAAAAACAGAATGTAGATAAAAAGGTCATATTGTTAAATCTTACCTCAAAGTTATCCCAATCAAAGTTTCATCTGAAACAGTTTCGCTCAAATTTGGCTGCATTGATTTATCAGTCCAAAATTGATCTGTGCAGAATCAGCTCAATCAATCTAAATTATTCTCACTGATCCATGACACAAGATGTCAAAATTTCTATGACATGATCTTAAATTGTTAAATATTCTCCCCCAACCTATGATACTCTTCCTGTCCCAACCAATTAAAATTTCTGTGAGGGCCAAGTCAAAACTAGTGCTTGAGATCTTTTTACAATCCCCCCTCCCTTCTATAAAAGCAACAGCCCTCTTTAGGGTATGTCGCCAGTTTGTTTTTTATTTTGTTTTCTATTTAAACAGACCCATTTTCCTCTCATCTTGCTTTCTATAGAATCTGCCCTCCACACTATACCACTAGTTTATCAACTCAATCCAGAAATTCATGCCATCATCTACATAATACTTTATTAATCTGGAAGCAGGTGCTCCAATACATTAATCCAGCAACTTACATGAGTGATCAGACTTGTAAAAGCATATATATTCTTAACCACTATTGCCAATCCATAACATATGTTGCATACCTGAAACCTCAATTTATCTTGCTAATATGTTACCAATTTGGCACAATCCTCCCAACATATCCCTACTACTATAATCTATTCGCTTAAAATAATAAACTTCTGAAAAACTCAGAGTAGTCATTGCTCTCCCTGCCTCTACTGACCATGAAAATTGTCTCAGTCTGACCTGCAGCTGCCCTATTACAGCCTTTTGGCTTGTTATTGGGTCTTTGTTATGCTTTTGAACAATACTACCACTCACTTAACCCCTAAAATGTCCTCTTTTAAAGTCACTAGGTCTGCTGAGCCCCAGGCATTCTGGGTTCTCCACTGAGCATTAACCCACCCTGGTTGGATGGCCAATCTTCTTTCAACCAGCCATGACCCTGAAATATATATTCTTATGTCAAGCAAAATACTTATTGGGTTTTTGTGAGTCTTGAAAAGTTTCTAAGTCTAGTTGGGAGTCAGGCACTTATCGTGCGCTACCATATCACAACTTGGGTCCTATATAGTATTTAAAACTGAAAGTTTTAGATTGCAGATTCATGTAGAATGAGGCCTGCTCTTTCCTTTGATGGTATTTTTGTGAAGGGCTATATTAAGTGTTTTTAGGATTACTATATTTAAATATTTTTAGGCCAAATATTTAATAATTGGTATGATAAGTATAGAATTTTGAAATCAGGTTGGCTCATGACAATTTGATCAATTGCGATTTAAATTTCTTGTCAATTTATTGTTTCTATGCCTTTCAAATTATATATTTGCGTGGAATCATCCTTTCTAATAAAAAAACAATCCGATTTTCTAACAAAAATTCCTGTAAAACACTAAGGAAATGGGTCAAAGTGGTAAAGTTTAAATTGCTAAAAAGTACAAACTGACCGATGATCAAGCCCAACTTGATATCCTTCAGATAGCTGCTTGAAGATTAAATCAGAATTATATCATTAAATTTAATGCGCTTTGAATTAATTTAAGCTGCATTTTCGATCGTGGTGGTGAATGGCTGATTTTCGGGTCAGCTGAATTCTATCGGGTCAAAAGGCTCATAAGTTTATTGCCGAAATTTTAACCTGAGGACGGAACAGGGTTTCATAGATCTGATCAAAGATAAGATCGAGCATGAACTCTGACGTAGTTCTTTCTGTTGAGCGGCATGAGTAGCAGCATCGATGGTGGTAATAAGGATATGTTCAATATATCGAAACTGATACATAAAGAGTTCGTGGAATCTATTATAAAAATTTATTGAATGAGTGGACCGGCAGAATGAAATGCTAGGCGCCAAGCTTGTAATTGTACTTTTAAATGTAACCGATTGGTACAGCTACTAATATAGCATACACTTATAAAATAAATCCATCATTTAAATTAAATTGGTGCCGAGTAATGCTATCCTTGTATTTGTGGCCATAAAGTCAATATTGCCTCGTTCATAGTTACGCTTTAGAACCAAATTAGCCACTTGAACAAAAATTGATAAGGGCGTTGCTGACCATTATTTTCCAAGCTAAAGGCGATGATTTTTTCAAGCTCATTAATTTAAAACTGTAAAATTGATGCGTATTCGCAAAAATTCAACGCTTTTTTAAAGCTGAGAACATACCGATTCCTAAATTCGAAAAAGCATAATTTTATTAGGCTTAAATTAATTTTGCAGCTCTAAAACGTTATATCATAAGTTTTAAAAAACATGAACCTTAGCTTTAACAGGGCACCCATCCCTTACCCCAGCTTTTAACCGATGGGAGGAACTGGATTCAGGTAAGTAAACTGCAACCAAAGGTTCGTTCGATCAAGCACGAGAACCAATACTTTATTGGTTGGCTGTGAGGTAGTGATTAACTTGATAAGTTTAGAACAATACAATTATTTAAATCATTTCGGGTTAGCAAAGATGAATGGATCTCGCCGCATACTATGGAACCTCTAATTTTTCCAAACCTATAGAAGTTGTGCTTCCATCAGGTGACCAATGTATAATGCCATCACTTAACGAGCTTTTATATATAAAAGGATGAGAAATAAGGTTACCCCCATTATGAAACTAATTTTCTCTTGTTTAGCAACTTCAGTTCTGAGCTACGGAGTTGAAAGTGGTACGTTTAAGCTTACGACGAACGATGGGCACCCCATCGACAACGATATGAGCCTCCTTACCGTTGGTCAAGATGGTCCAGCTCTTCTTCAGGACTTTCAATTTATTGAAAAGATGGCCCACTTTGACCGCGAGCGCATACCCGAGCGAGTGGTTCACGCCAAGGGGTCTGGGGCATATGGTTACTTTGAAGTGACAAAGGACATCACAAACCTTACCATTGCTAAAGTTTTCTCCAGCGTCGGTAAGCGAACCCCCGTCTTCACTCGCTTCTCAACCGTTGGCCAGGAGAAGGGTTCCAGTGATACAGTTCGCGATCCGCGTGGATTTGCGGTCAAGTTTTACACTGAAGAGGGGAATTGGGACCTTGTTGGTAACAACCTCCCGGTGTTTTTTATTCGAGATGCGACAAAGTTTCCTGATTTTGTCCACACTCAGAAGCGTAACCCCCAAACTGGACTTCCTGACGCTGATGCCTTCTGGGATTTTTTCTCAAAATCTCATGAATCCATACACATGGTCACGTTTCTGTTCTCAGACTTGGCGCTCCCTGACGGGTATCCACACATGAACGGGTTCGGTGTCCACGCTTACAAGATGGTTCAAGCGAATGGCGACTTCAATTACGTCAAGTTTCATTGGATAACTGAACAGGGTATTCGTAACTTGACAGCGGAACAGGCCGCCATTTACGCGGGTACTGACAAGGATCGTGATCGTAAGCAGCTATTCAACACCATCAAAAATGGAACATTTCCAGTATGGAAGCTGATGATTCAGGTGATGTCAAAGGAGCAGGCTATTGCGATAGGATCGGCTGCCGTCGACGCCACAAAGCTATGGGATGAGAAAGAGTTTCCTCTTATGGAGGTTGGCAGACTCGTTCTCAATCGCAACCCGGAAAATTTCTTTGCTGAAACCGAACAGTCCGCCTTCTGCCCTAGCCGTATCGTCCGTGGTTTAGACTTCTCCGAGGATAAGCTTCTTATGGGGCGAATTTTCTCTTACGCCGACACCCAGCGGTATCGTCTCGGCACAAACCATCAACAAATCCCAGTCAACCGCCCCAACGTTACGGTTTTCAACTACCAACGCGACGGTGCCATGTCGGTTATGGGCAACTTTGGCTCAGCAAAGAACTATGACGCTGGCGATGGTCCGGCGACCCACTCTCTCCAAAGCAATGTCGCAAAGTCCGTTTACTATGGACAGATTGGCCGTTACGTCAAAGAGGTTACCACCGACGATTATACCCAGGCT
Source organism: Massospora cicadina (assembly GCA_022478985.1). NCBI lineage: Eukaryota > Fungi > Entomophthoromycota > Entomophthoromycetes > Entomophthorales > Entomophthoraceae > Massospora > Massospora cicadina. The sequence goes on from JAKSZP010013147.1 coordinate 168,477, forward strand.
GGCAAACTGTATCAGTCCTTCACCGTGCCGCAGAAGGAGCGTCTGATCAATGCCATCGCTGGCCATCTTAAGGATGCTCATCCTGACATCCGATCTCGTCAATACGAAGTGTTTAGCAAGGCTGACCCCGATTATGGTATGAGGGTACAGTCTGCAACTGAGGCGATGGCTGATAAGCAGCAGTGATAAACCCTTTAAACTATATTTAATTTAGCATTTAAAAATTTTAATACAAATAAATGTTAACGCTGTTGGTAAAATGTAGTATCAGAAATCAGTTTTAATACTTGTCGTGTCATCTTAATTTTAATATCTGATTTGATTTCACTTTTTTCGCCTTATTTATTTGGAATCATAAGCTATCTTCCTTCAGTTTATCTATATAAATAAAATTCTAGAGTATATGCTGTCCACGGTAATCTCATAGCTACCAAACTGAATTTAATGAAATTTTTCACACACATACGTGGTGGAACCCCCTTTTGGGTTAGGCTCCACTAGTGATAAAAAAGAAATTTTTCACATACATAGCAGGTACCTAGAAGAAAATCTTCCACTTTCTTCGGTAGCAATAGGTTAAAAATAAGTAAAGTTATTGTATATAAACTCTTGCTGCGATAATCTCTACTCCATTTAAACCCACGTTTCAAGGGAGGCAAAAAAACTTTAATTAGCTCCAAGTGGAGATTAACAAATGTGAAATAACATGCACTCGATTTCTGCCTATCCTAAAATAGAATCAAGGTGTTGAATAATACTTTATTTATATAACAAATTAACTAACTTTTAACTATTTATCTATATAATAAATTATTAACTATATATATCAGATATTCTCCTCAACTTTTGAAAAAGAATGTTGGAGGTAAAAATACCCCTGAATCCACTACTACAACCAGCTAATTATATATCCAATCCTCTAATAATACTATGGTTAATGAGAAGATGAGTACCATCGGATAAAAGATCCTGGCAGATTCTCAGTGGAACCCTACCTATTGGGAAATTACATTTTATAATTAAAATTGGCTTATTAAGGTAAAAACTGATAGTCAGATTGCTCTGACTCCTCAGCTAAATTTGGGGCATCCACCATATGGTTCCCCCTCAGCCGCATCTCATTCTATTCCACTTCCTAAGTGGGGACCCTCCCCCTTTTATAGGCATGGTGGAAGTCCCCCAAGATATAAAGATTTTACCCACTAGTGATTGGGTACAATTTATCAAATCGTTACCACAGATTTATTCTGCCCTAAAATATTTTCCCCCATTCTGATAGGCTGAAGCCTATCCTTCTTAATTTGATGACTAAGCTATTTGATACCATAGCCTCAAATACCCATGACCCCAATACTCAAACTAGTTTAAATATGAAATACTAGTATTAAATAGGGGATCTTTTATCACTTGCCCTGCACAACTAATAAAAAATTATAAAAAAGTGCTTATTATACTTTTATATAAAAGTAAATTTCATATATTTTTTGGAATATTTGTGGCATCTGTTGGCAGATCCCACAATCTGGTACTCACTACAGGGGCCACCCTATATACTTCAATAAGTATTAAGGCAATGGAGAGTATCACCCACTGGGTATAAAATGGAGAAGGAGCTGAAGATAATTATTAGATGGACAGCCCTACCACCTTGATATTTGGAGAAGAATAATTTGAGTACATATTAATATCTGAATCTTACCACATCACCTGGCCAGTCACTGAAGCTGTGAGAGATCTTACCCATGGTATCTTTAACCCTGGCAACATTGTATCCCACAAATGAGTGTCATTGGTAGAGGAATGCCACTTGTTTCTCTATGAGACTAGTGTCCTCCCAGAGACCTACAGCCAGCTCACAAACTTGACCACCTACATATACAAGTTTGCTCACCCCGCCTTGGTCCATATGATATATCTCTTAGCCAGCCATCACAAAGAGCTATATAAACACCTAGATACCCATGCAGCTCTAAATTTAGCCTATGATAAGTTGTACCAACTGACCTCCAAACACCTTGGAGTAGTCAGATCTGGTATAGAAGCTAATTGCAACTTCATCATTCAGCTGCATGACTGACTTGCTACCATGGATACTGGGGTCATAAAGTATATCGAGGAGGCCATGAAGATCTTTAGGGATGAATTGAACGCTTCTGCTGCTAGCACTTGCTCATTGCTAGAGGAGTTTGCTACAAAACTTGAAAAGCAAAATGAACAAATGTACTGGGACCTTTTAGCCCCCATCTCCACCCCTCAAGCTGAACATAAACAGCATGTGGCTGTGGTGGAGTGACAGTTAACCCAGGCCTTTTCATGTGATGATGAGCTTGAAGACTGTCTGCTGCTTGAACCATCTAGCGCCACCTCTACCCTTGCAGCCAAGGTTGCTCACCTAGAAAAGGAGCTAGCTCTCAAAGCTTCATTTGAAAATACCAAATATTTGGTGCACCACCTGAATGAATGCAAAGCCAAATTGAAAGTGATAAAAGCCTCACTGGAAAGCCCTGTGCTGTTGAAGAAAGTATTTAGCCAGTTAATTCAGGTTGAGCGGAAGTATGAGCAGATCAAGGATGGAGTACAAGGCCCAAGTTCATACCCTCATGATGATGAAGGGTGTAAACAAATGAAAGAAGAGCTAAAGAAATGCGTGGAAGCCGTGGAAGGTGCTCAACTAAACCTAAGCTCATTGGTGTCACAACTCCACTTCCAAGTCAATGCCTTGGAGAGCCAAGTGGAGGATCTTGAAGCTCACAAACTGGAAATCGAGGCTCAACTGATACTATGTAAATCTAGACCCCAAGAAGCCCTCTCCAAAAATGAAAACCCAGCTCAAAGCCATGCAAGACCAGTTTGATTGCCTTTCATGCACCTTTGATCAGTTAAACTATTGCTTTGAAACCCTGGGTACAGAAGCTCCAGCTATTCATACCCTTACTGTGGGTGAATTTAATTCATTCAAACCGATGTTCAAAGACAAGTTTATCCCCGGTGAGGGCAGCATTGCTTTGTTTTTATATGTTTACAAAGTGGCTATAGAAGGGGCGACTGATCGTCAGAAGGCCAAACATATTCTTTTCTGCTTGGGCTGCATGGTACAGGAGGTGATGGTCTCACATATGGATGTTCTTAGCACCTGTTCTGAGGTTAAAGAGGCTTTTATAAACACGTTTGGCTCAAAACAGGCTTTAGGCATGAAGAAGCAAGCCTTTATGTGTATGAGTATCCAAAAAGGGGAGTCAGTGGTTGCCTTTGCGGAATGATTCTATATGGAAGCACAGATGTTGTTAACTTAAAGATGTTGACCTTGGATGATGCTGTAGCCGCTGTTTTGACTGGGGTGGCATCTCACCCTCCTTTGACGATGCACATCAACTCAGTTAAATGCTATTTCCGTACCATTCAAGATATTAAGGAGGCGTTACTAGATGTCGCTGACTTCCATAAGCCCAACATTCCTCGTGGAGCAATATCCCACCCTCGCGTTTTGGCCATTGAGGATCCAAAGCCCAAGCCTCAGGTCCTGTCTATTGAAGACAAGAAGGAGCCCCTTCAGATAATGGGCCCTTATGAGGAGCAAAAACCAAAGTGAAATGTTCTGAATGCCCTTGGTGCATATATTGCTACAAGTTTGTACACAAGGAGGCTGTATGCTGGAAAAAGAAAGCTGATGTGGAGGAAGGAACAGGAGCAGGGGAAAAAATGTTGGTGTAGGGAGAGGCATACCTATTGCTGACGATCTCATGTACCTGACTCATTTAAACAACTTATGTCAATACCTCATGTTACCAATACCTCCCGGGGATGATTCTGAGGGGGTACAGATGAGGTTGGCTATTTCGTCGTAGGAGTACCCACTGAAGTGGAAGTCCCCGATTGCTTTAACGCTGGAGGAGTAGATGAGGCTACCATACCTGAGGAGACGTACCTCTGCCAAGTTCTAGGGAAGCTGGCCATTATCAACACTGCCAGTGATGCAGATGAGGTCTTGTCTAACCTTATTCACCCTCTCCAGCATGGCCATACCATGCAGTCCATCTGGAAAATTACCCTGAGACCGCGCGCAAATTCACCTCCACTTTTCATCTCAAGGAGGTCTTAGCGTTATCATCCAATTTTGAAGGGATATTTACAAAGGTCAAAGTGGCTATCCAAAAAGTCCAGGTGATGGCCATTCTGGATTCATGCTCTCCAGTAAACGTAATCTCCTCCAAGTTGATGAAAAAGATCAAACTTGTGCCTGACTTGGAGTACAACCAAGAATTTGGAACCGCTGGTCCCAACAACACCCACACACTTGGCGCTTACTCATCCCTTCCCATTCATATTAGGAAGCTTATTCTATCAGCCCCTGAAGTGGCTTTGGATAATAATGCCTATGATATGCTCATAGGTACTCAGTTTATAATTGAATATGAAGATATTATCAATATGAAGCAGGGGGTTCCTGTCATTGCTCAATTATGAAGTCCCCTTAGTTTTATCAATAAAGAACCCAGCAAGAATGAATACTCTTGCATGGTTGAGTACCCATTTTCCACTTTACCTTTACATTATGCCACCTCTGGGCGAAATACAAAGAAATTGCCTGATTCAGTGGATGGTATTGAAGGTATTCCATTTTATGCAGCTGATGAGGTGGTGATTAAGCTGGGTGAACAATGAGTGGTAGACATGAAAATAATCCTCAAAATCCCTCGCCACTGTTTACTACACCTCTTAAGCATTGAGAGTGTTAGCCCTTTTGAGCCTCGGGTATTGCCTGGCATTTTAGACCCAGCCTACCAGAGGCCTATTACTCTACTGTTGGGAAACCTCACCAAAAAGGACATAATTGTAAGAAAGCACCAGGAGGTGGGCCGAGGGTTTTACTCCCTTTGGAGAAAGTTGAACAAATCCACTCCATTGGCTCAATGGCAGATTTAAGCCTGCCCGCAGATAACCTGGTATGTATCTTACCAAACGTCCATATCTCGGATGAGCTGACCTCAGATGAGTTGGAGAAAGTGTATGATCTCCTGGATGAGTATAATGATATATTCTCAAAATTGGACAATGATTATGGCCACATGAAGGGCTGGTGCCACTCCATCAATGTGGGTGATGCCCATCCCATTAAGTCAAAACCTTAACGCAAGTCAAAGGTGGAGGAGCAGCAGATGAGGACAGAAATCACACAGTTATTAGACGCGGGGTTATTAGTTCCTTTGCAAAGCTCTTGGTCCTCCCCCTTTTGCTAATTAAGAAGAAAAATGGAGGTCACCAGATAGTTATGGACTATTGCAGGTTAAACAATCTTATAAAAAAGGATAGCTATCCTATTCCATGTATTGATGATGCCCTGGCCCAGCTTTCAGGCTCAAAATTTTTCTCCGCCATGGATTTGGCCAGTGGCTATTGGAAAATGAATCTCTTCCCTAAGGACCAGGAGAAATGCGCTTTGATATGCAGTGAAGATCTTTTCCAACCCACGCGATTACCTCAAGGGTTGTGCAACACACCTGCCTCTTTCCAACGTGCAATGGATCACATTTTGCAGGATCTTAAGTTAACCTGCATCATCGTCCATCTTGATGACATTATCATATTCTCAAAGTCCTTTAACGAACACCTTGAGCACCTGAAGGAGGTGTTCCAACGCTTACAAAACTCAAATATCAAGTTAAAACCTTCGAAGTGTACCTTTTTTCAAAGGAAATTAGACTTCCTCAGACATTTCATTTCTCAAGAAGGTATCCAACCCATACAAGATAAAGTTGAAGCGATTGCCAGAATGCCTCCTCCCAAAAATCTATGGGATATACAGGTATTTCTAGGGATGATGGGATATTACCATCAGTTCATCCCTAAGTTTGCCCAACTCAGCGAGCCCCTTGTTTGCTTACTGAAGAAGAATATCCCTTTCCAATGGGGCGCTGAACAGAAGGCTGCTTTTGAAACAATGAAGCTGCTGCTACTAAAACGGCCTATCCTAAGGCATCCTGATTATAAAAAACCGTTTATTTTGTTTACAGACGCCTTAGACTATGCCGTTGGGGCCATCCTAGCCCAACTGGATGAAAAAGGGGTAGATCATACTGTCTCATATTTCAGTAAGATGCTATCAAAGGCGGAACGCAACTATAGTGTTACCAAGAAGGTTTTGTCTTACTATTCTACTAGCAGTGAAGCATTACCGCCCTTTCTTGTATGGAACCTCTTTCACTGTGGTTATGGACCACACATCTTTAAAATGGTTGCAAAACATGAAGGACCCTACGGGGCAGTTAGCTCACTGGGCTTTAAAGCTCCAGCATTATGACATAAAGATCAAACACCGCTCTGGAACCTGTCACATGAATGTTGACGGTTTAACTTGGCTGCCCATCCTCCACTTAGATAACAGTGAGGCGGAGCGGCTGTATGATCTTTTTTTGACCCCAAATGACTGGGAGGATGAGGATGAGCCTGTACAGAAGATGTTGGCCTGGCACTCCCATAACACTAAAGTAGAAAACAGGAAGTTGTATAACAATTAGGGGCGAAATGGTTGCCTTACCTTTGGCCCTCAGAACGCGTATCTGTTATCCTAGAAGCTCATTCAGCCTTAGGCCATGGAGGAGCAAAGAAAACCTATGAGTGGATTAAGAATCGGTACTTTTGGGAGGTAATCATGGAGGCCATCATTGAAGTCTTGGATGCTTGCCTTATGTGTAAGAAGCAGTCTTGGTTCAAGACTAGATACCAATATCAGCCAACTACCCTACAACAGCCGTTCCATACCATAAGCTTGGATGTAGTAGGGCCACTTCCTCAGACCACAGGTGGAAAAAGATTTATCTTGGTAGGGATTGACCACTTCACAAAGTGGGTTGAAGCTGTGGCACTTCCAGCCCAAACTGCTAAGGCCACTGCCACCTTTCTCCATCAAAATATTATCACTTGACATGGGTGCCCTCAAGTACTACTCTGCAACAATGGAAAAAACTTCACCTCCAGAGTAGTCAAAATCTTGGCTACCTCCATGGGAGCCCAAAAACTATTTTCAGCTCCATATAACTTGTCAACCAATGGTACAGTGGAGTGAGCAAATGGCACCTTGGTTTCCATTTTATGGAAAATGGCCTCATCTGATCCCCTTCATTGGGATCATTATCTACCTAGTGCGCTTATGGCTTACTGGATTAGCTATCACCAGATTTTGAAAATGTCCCCTTTCTGAGTTTTGTATGGCAGGGAACCAGGCATACCTGCCCTCCTAGCTAAGGATGTCTTCTCTAGTGGAGAGGAGCCTGAGAAAGCCATGTGAAGGTTAGCTAACCGCATCATTCAGCTTCAATTGGAGGCTATGACCAACCTAGCCAAAACAGTCACTAAAGAAGGCCAAGCTGCCAATGAGCTTTGGGCTCCCCTACCTCCATTTCAAGTGTCAGGTATGGTCTTATATTACCAAAATTGTATAACTCCTTAAAGTGGAAAACTTAGATTAATCTGGGAGGGGCCATTTACCATCATGTATAAGAGAGGAAATAAGTATTCCATCAAGTCTTTGGCTACAGGAGTTACTATAAACTGGGTATATGGCCGCTTCCTATGGCCCTACACTCCCCCAATATTCTTGGGGGGCAATGTCAGACATTCCCCTTCTCAACTTTTGAAAAAGAATGTTGGAGGTAAAAATGCCCCTGAATCTACTACAATCAGCCAATTACATGTCTGATCCTCTAACAATACTATAGTTAATGAGGAGATAAGTACCATCAGCCAAAAGACCCTGGCAGATTCTTGGTGGAACCCTACCCATTGGGAAAACACATTTTATAATCAAAATTGGCTTATTGAGGTAAAAACTGATAGATTGCTCCAACTCCTCAGCCAAATTTGGGGCGTCCGCCACATGGTTCCCCCTCAGCCGCATCTTGTTCCATTCCACTTCCTAAGTGGGGACCCTCTTTTTATAGGCATGGTGGAAGTCCCCGAGGTGTGAAGATTTTACCCACTGGTGATTGGGTGCAATTTATCAAATTGTTACCACACAGGTTCATTCTACCCCAAAATATTTTCCCCATTCTGATAGGCTGAAGCCTATCCTTCCTAATTTGAACAGCTAAGCTATTTGACACCATAGCCCCAAATTCCCATGACCCCATTATTTGAACTAGTTTAAATATGAAATACTAGTATTGAATAGGGGATTGTTTATCGCTTGCCCTGTGCAACTAATAAAAAATCATAAAAAAGTGCTTATAATACTTTTGTATAAAAGTAAATTTCATATATTTTTGGAATATTTGTGGCATCTGTTTGCGGATCCCACAATATATATATATATATCAACTATAGTTTAACCATTTATCTATATGATAAATTAACTATCTATCTGTATAATAAATCCCTGGGGAATCTACATTTATCTGCAGTAATCTTAGTTTCTGCTGAACCAATTTCAATATAACCTTACATGATCATAGTAGTGTGATAGTGTGACATCAAAACATTATCTACTGGTTGGGACCATCTAGTACTAAAAAACATTATCTACTGAAGTTCTGAACCTAAATCAGATATCTTAGAATTTATGTGACCAACAATAAAACTATTATCTATTTTTTTCATATATATAGATATTTATTGTAAATACACCTCACCCAATTAGATGGTCACAATAATAAAGATGCTCAATATTTCTATACTTGAAACTATATTAGTTTAAATATTTTATTGGGTTTCAGGTGTTTTACCAAACATATGTATCCTATTACAGGAGGTACCCAATAGAAGGTTTTCCACTTATCTAATAATGATAGGTTAAAAAAGTAAACATTTTACCTAATGTAAAAAGTTTAAAAGCATTATTATGCCTTGTGGCTGGGCGCTATTCAAAAATTTCTATAATAATCCATTTAATACTACACTGTGATATCATCATTGCATTTTGTCATTTAACTATTAAATTAAAATTACCAAAACATATTTTCATGTAACATAGATAGATTGTTAGATTAATCATGTTGCAAAGAATTTAACAAATGGAAAGATTGATGTTCTAATCTTGACTTAATCAGTAGCCTTTGAACAGAGATAATTAGAATATTCTAGATATAATTAAAGTCAATTTAATTAATTCTGCCACTGATGGTTCATTGGTATGGACAAATCAGATTCCTCGAATCTTATTTAATTTAAGATTTATCCAACAGTGTTCTAGCGCCATGAGTTAATCAGTTCTTATAAATTCCCTTTAATTAAACTTTAATAATTTTGCCACCAATTTAAAGTTCCCAGCCAATTAGAGAATGGGAATAGCGGCAAAACTGGTCATCTGACATCTGTCATTATGGTTCAACACCGAAATCAAATCAGTTTACCACCCAGCTAATTAACATGTGTGGGACTAAGCGGATTCGCATGACCCTGCCAATAGTTCTAATGCCAAGTTTGGCAAACAACAAAACAACAAATCAGAACTCATGGGCTCAATCCAAATTTAATTTTATAAACTGCTCAGCCAACTCATTGAACATATCAAATCAAACACATTACCAATGCTTAGCAAAGACATTAACCTACTAAATAAACCAAATCTTTTGTTTATACCAGTTCCAATGCTGTCATCATTGCATGATGTCACATGATAATTGTGCTTCAGGTACACATTACACAAATTTTTAACAAATCCCTAGCCAATTCATATATCATTATATTTAAATTAAGCAAATCAAAATGGTTGGAAATACAAACCCAAGCAACGCTGGGATTTCATAAATAATATTCTACCGTGCTCGTTGCGTATAGGCTCAGTTGTTCATGGCCACAGCTCATTAACATGATGCTGGCAACATAAATTTAGTGGTAAATACTATGCAACCGGTATTTTTTAGTAAAAACCATGTCCATAGCTAGCAAAAAACTGAAGTCTAAATTCCAAAATCGGGCTTTGACATAGCTCTCCCATTCAAAAAAATTATTCGAGGTGGGTCGACCTTGGGACAAATATACCACACCGAGAAGTTTTCTAGTCAGTACAGGTTTCGAACTCAAAACCTGCACTTAGGGTGGAAGCAGTTTTACCTGCTCGGCTAACCACCCTTGATAGCTCTCCCATTCATTAGATATAAAAAAATTAAACTATAATTATATTTTGACAGAAAAAATTTATTTTTCGCCTATTGCAATTTTTCTATTTTCATTATATTTTTGCATATATATATAAACTACAATAATAAACTAATAAACTTAAATAAAGTAAACTAAATAAGGATAAAAAAATAATAAAAGCTTAATATATAAACTAAAAAGTAAAACTGCTTATAAAATAAATAGATATTAGATATAGCAAATATTCATTATAGTAAAGGTACATGGTTTTATACAAGTGAAGTCACATTGTTACATGTATAAAATATTTGTCTAATATTTCTTCTTCAAATGATATGAAGCAAGCCAATCTTTTATATATAAGGGAGCTTTACAAGTTTTATATATAATATTAGTGGTTTTTTGTATTTTATTTACATAGCACATATGACACCTTATTTTATATTTATTAGTTTCAAAAATTAGAACCAATTTTAAGGGAGGATACCCCAGTGGTAGAGTATGGACCCTCTACCACTGCCTCCCGAGTTCGATCCCGGTAATGGACTTTGGGTAGGGGACGATTTTGACTGTGTTGGTTTTGCGCACCAATGCCCCGAACCGAGATAGCGAATAGCAAAGGCGGTCCATGGAGTTCCTGGCTTATCATACGCCGCGCATGGAGGTTTTCCGGATTTTACCCTCCTTTCCCATTTTCTTCACTTCCCTAATCGGTGCGGTACCGTCCCCAGGTCGGCCCACCTCGAATAAAATTTAAAAATTAGAACCAATTTTCTGCTTTAGTTATCTGGACAGCCTCTGAGTTGAATCACAATGTGGATCACATGACATTGTTAGGATATATAAATTATCTTCAGTATCTGGTGTTGGAATCAAGGCAGGTGGTAGGCTCATTAGTGCTGGTTTGACCCTGATTTCATTAATATTATTGCAGGAGAAGTATTTTCTTAACCATGGTTATAAATTTTAAAGAAATTTTTGGATAAATCATATTCAAAATAATAAAACACTAATAAACTAAAAGCTGGATTTTTATATATTTTATTAGTGGCTGTGAGGGGTAAGAAATAAACCATCTTACAATGTTACTGCTTAGTATTTAAAATCACCCAGGGCTTGAAATGTGATAGGCATTAAATTCATTATTAGCTTTGAGCCTATTTAGAAAATATAGTTGTTTGACCTATTGGAGCTCTCAAAGCTCAGCTCACTTTACCAAAATGGCCAATGGAGGGTTGAGAGTGGTTAGGATAAGCCTGTGAAGCAATGATTTGATATATTTGAGCCAATCACCTTATGGAAAAATAGTTGCACCTTGAGGGACCCCCTCCAAGGCTTTAAAAGGGGGTGTTCATGAGGTAGGTGCTTGAATTAAATTATAAGTGGGCTGGGGAGGAACCGCCAATGGACTTCCCTAATTTCTCCACATAGTCAGTGCAATTTACTTATCTAAACATATGCTCTTTGCCTGAGAATTATTAGTAAAAGTGTTACCCTAATTTGAGGGGTTTCACCAGGAATTGACCATGGTCTTTTAACTGGTTTTCTCCTTATTGAAATTTGAAACATCATTATTATAACATTTGACAGGTAATTGTCTGACAAGCACCAAATTTGAGTTGGTGTGGGGGTGGACTCTCCCATCATTAAGAATATTTGCACCCAAACCATTTTTCTCCCTTAAGCGAGAAGGCAAATGTTTGACATCTGGTAAATTATCCTGAATCCAAGCTTCAGAGAACTGCAGTAGGAAATCATGAAACTTTAATGTTTAAGTAAAATTTACATTCAAATGCATATAAACTCTGGATATAATAAATGGAGCACAATTGAAAAAGTATAATACTATTTTTTATAACTATTTCATAGTTTTTCTATATATAGGATAAAGCTGAGATATTGATCAGCTTGATCCACTCCTTTCATATGGTGATCATAGTCAATTATACATTTTAGTTTTTATATTGGATGATTGATTTTTCTGCACATCTTTCCAGTATCACTATTTTGGCACTGTGAATAGTAGAAATCATTCTTATATATTTACTTTTATATGTTTTCTATAATTGTATAAGTATTTTTCCTTTTCTATTTAAATGCAGTTTCAAAAACTTTCAACTTTGCCTTTTTCAAAGAATCTGGCAATCCATGATTTTGTCATATTGTTCCACAAACGCTGATTTTATTTAGAAGTAAATCTTTGAGAGTTCTACATTGTTGGAGAAGTTGTCCATGAAGAGATGATGTCACTTTCCCAAAGAATGGACTAATAATTCTAAGATTATACTAACTAAACTCTGTCCAGCACCAGAATACATTTAAAATTTGATCTATATCTTTTAGTAGCATTTTATAGCATCTGGTTAAGGATACTGTACTTTGTGATTTTTGAAGTGTTATAAACTCTTAAAATTCAGTTTTCACGCCGGTATCATGCCCTCATCAATGAAAATATTTTGCTCAGATTTGAAATTTCCTTCAATTTTTTTTCAATAATAGTTTATTATATGTTAAATTTTGAGGAGTCAGTTAGCATTGTTAGGAATATTATAATTTTCAAAAAATATATAAATGCTAATTTCTGCTTAAATCTATCATGGCTCATGGTTTTAGAAAATTTTGGAGTTTCAATCAGAGGACTTTTGGACCATAATCATTTCCTTGATTTTTTGTCAGACCTATCAAAATTACTAAAGCAAACCACTTTTTGAGTTTGGGTACAGTGACATCAAGTCATTTAGCAGCTTTTTTTGTAAGCTTTGTAACTATGAGAATTTTGTGCATACTATCTGCTTTTTTCACAATGAAACTTAATAAATAAATCATCTCCAATGTATGTTGCCAAAAATCTTATCCATATTTTTGGTAATACATTTGGTCCCAATGAACCTTCAAAAGCATCATTAATTTTAGGTGGATCAAAATCTGATCAGTCAGCCTCTGTATCTTGATTGCTTTCTTCTGAATCACTCATCAAACATAGAATTTGGCAATTTCTTCACAAATTTATTTCTGAACCACTTGAATAATCTGCATTCTCTTCTGAAATTATTGAGTCTTAACTATCAACAGAAATATCATTTAAATTATATATGCATTCATCTATAAAAGTATACTCTCATTCATCTGCCATTATCAAGGGATATGTTTGAAAATAAAAAACTCATTGTGCACCAGATTGTTAAATTAACTAGACTAAAAATAATTATAGACAAAATATTATATTACCACTAGACCTCTTTAAATACTTATTGCCACTATACTAAAGGTCACATGAATATTAGGTTGTGACATGTGACACTAACCTGATGTCTTTGGCAACTAACATTTGGCTTGTACATGACACCAACTTCTTATCACTGGCTATTAAAGGATGGCATGCACATGACACCAACATGTTGTCACTGGCAGCTAGTATCTGGTTTGCATGTGAAAACATGTTGGTGTCACTGAACATGATAGTGTTAAAATAGGTTATAATCATTCTTTATTGGCTCAACATTGATGCAACCTTTCCTTATACTTGCGCTAAACTTGATCAGATGAAGATTGTATTTGAGGTGGATTGATCTCAGGTCAGATAAACTAATATATCAGCACTTTTGACATGATATATGTCCTATGGCTGATATATGTTCAAAATTCAGAAAAAATATGAGAACATAACATGATAGGCTTAAATTATTATAAATGAGTATTGTTTTTGCACAATTTGACCAATAAAGATAACTAGATTATTAAAACAAATTATTATAGATGGCAATCAGTAGTTTTACCATATATTGACCAATTAAAAAAAACTAAAATTAATTAAATGAATTATTGTAGATGGTGAACATTTTATACAAAAGATTAACTAGTTGGATCACCTGATCAATATTATATATATTGACATGATATATGTCCTATGGGGGGACTGTGGTATACTTACTAACGTTTATAGATTAGATTGTCTTATCATGTATGGTTAACCTTATGTTTTAAACATTTATAGATATATGTCCTATGGCTAAGGTATGTTCAAAATACAGGAAAGTATAAATCATAGCATGATGATCTTAAATCATTAGAAATAGCTATTGTTTTTACATAGTTCAATTAATAAAATCAACCATATTAAAAAATGAATTATTGTAGATGGTGATCAGTAAATTTACTATAGATTGACCAACCAATTCAACTAGATTTTATAAAATGAATTATTATAGATGATGATTAGTAAACTTTACCTTAAATTGACTAATTAACCCAACTAAATATAATAAAAAGAATTATTGTAGATGGGGATCAATAAATTTAGCATAGATTAACAAATATAATCAACCAAATAAATGAAATGATGTAATATAGATAGATATCAGAAAGTTTCTCATATAATTGACCAATAAAATCACCTAGATATAATAAGTAAACTAATTATGAGCTACCAACCTTATACCTGAAACAATGTACCAACCAAATTAACTGATATATATATATATTAGAGTTTTATATATAAGATGATCTCCTAAACCACCACAACTTACACTGCCTAATTTTACCTAAATCAAATAAAATTTAGTTTATTTCCTGGCTATCCGCCTTTTGTCATACACAGTTTTAGTTAGCTAATCCAACCATTACTTAAGTAAAATTAACCATCTAAGTTATTATTTTTTTAAAAGCTAAATGACAAAACACAAAGATAGTAGCATATCATAACAGTAAATAAATAAAACGTTAAGAGAGTTTAACAACCTTCAGTCATAAAGTATATATCATGTACTTAAGATTAATACCATAAGTAAAACTTAAAATTATTTTTTGGGTATAGGATAGCTAGAATCTACTCAAAAAGGTAGCAGATTTCATCCCACTAAGCAAACCTTCATATAATCAAATCATTTAATGGGTTTATCTAATTAATAAGACACTAACACTGACAAACTGACTAAAATATGAAACCTTTGAGTCAAATATGTTCAATCTACTTGGTCAAGTGGGTGAATTGGCTTATTGATAAAATAATCTACAAAAGTGCTCACCTGAAACTAAGAAAAAAACAATCAGACTCAATATTGTCAGTCAGTGTTAGATTTTATAAAGTAAATTTAGAATAAACAGCTAACCAGCCATGATGGCAACAGCAAAGCTGTCAGTATGAGTGGCTTAAGCATAGTGCTGGCATAGCCTTTAGGCTATGCCAGTGCAAGCTCATAAATAAACCTAAGCAACACCGGATAACTCCACTAGTCTACTCAATAAAATTCTAACACTAACTGAATGACATTGAGTATGATAGGTTGAATTTATTTGTTTAAGTGGCTAATAATTGTCAAGTTTTATTATTCAATGATGAGCATAAAACAAATAGCAAAACAAATATGGACCAAGGTCCAGAAATGGATGAAACGGCTGCATCTATACTGGCAGAAGTAAACCAACTAGATATCACATATTATGCACAGGAAAAACTGGCCCTCACTCCCTATGTCCCTCCATTACCTCAGGATAGAGAGGCTAGGGGATGTCAAGCTCAAGTTCCATAACCTTATCATGCTCCCCTGAAACCCCACAGTATGGCCATTCCACATTCCAATCTCAAAAATCCCTCAACCAACAACTGGATGACCAGGAATTTTAGTAATACATGCCAACCCATATGGACCCAGACTCATGAACCTCATTGATGAAGTATCAACCAGACCCAAGGCAACCTATTTATTCCTTTGGACCCAGAGGCCCCAGAATTGTCCCCCTACCAGCTGGAGACAATGGAACAAGTCAAAGAGGATTTCCACCAAAATCCCATTATTGAAGATCTCAACCACGTACACCCATTGATAATTTGTCAAACCCCACATTAGCCCAACTTTCATATGCCCAGGTGGCAGAAATGCCTTCATAGTCTATAAACAAGTCCCAGGACCGCTCCATGTTGTCTGAAATTATATATACTACCCTTGGAGTATGCGCCTTGAACAGCTTTGGTACATTTGATCATGCTTATTTCTTGTTTGCTGTGGACATTATAGTTGGTTCTAGACGGGCAGTAATGAATGCATTTATTGACATAGGCGCTTTGAAAACATTATTGATCTCAAGATGGTACAAGCATTAGACCTGGCAGTTACCACATGGGCATCCATGATGGGGCCTCTAGGGTACCGTTGGTCACCCTGCCTCTATGTGAGCTTTTGCATTTCTCAGCCCATAATTATCAGTTTCACAATAATTCCTCAGATATTATAGACCTACTCTACCCTATGATCCTGGGTATAGGATGGTGGCACTGACAGGCAGTTACTATTAACCTCAAGCAGAATATGTTCGCCTTTTTGACCTACTATTATTCCAGAAAAATTCTTCTGCTCCCCACGTTGGTGAAAGAAAATTCTTTGGCGGCCATTGTGGAGTACTCCACCCCAAGTGTGGTAGAAGATCTACCCAAGAAGACTCAATACTAGAAGCCTACAAAGATATTTTGAAGTAGACAAGGTAAACCACTTGCTACCTCACTCCAAGTTTGACATCAACTTCTGCTAAATGATGGTCTCTTTTTTTAGCACTAGTGGTGCCCAACACAAAAGGGGGAGCCTTCACGCATCATCTAAATGGTGGATCTCATTAAGATCAATTGACCACTTTACCCATATACCACCACCAAGGATCAGGCCTTAGAATTTTTTATTTGTGATGATGGCCAAAGGATAGTTAATAAAAAAGACCTTGGTGGCGTCTTTTGAAGATTTGTATACTTCAGATGGACTGTTTCTTCTTCAGAGATAAGATGTAGTCTTGAGCGCCTATTATATGGAGACAATAGACCAGACAGTGACAGTAGTCAACATATATACTCCTTGGAAATGACACTTTGAGGCTGTATTATTCTGTCATTTACTTTTATGATGGCTCACTGCCCTGATCTTCCTGATCTCAATTAATTCCTCAACTTTAATATAAAAAAAGTATTAAATGCAAAAAGCTTGTAAATTAAACTATTGAATTGTGGTGCTAAAAGATTGTTGTTTTATGTCTATAAAAATTAGGATAATTTATAGGGTTTGATTTTAACCACACCTCACCCATGACACCTCATTCTTAATTGGCACTTAGATGGCAAATCACAATGAAGACTCCAGAGGGCCTATGGACTATGAGACTCTGAAGTAACTCAGCTCAGCCTCATAGTTGTTTAACTCAAAATCTTTCAAGACAGCAGATTTCTCTGATGCATCTGAAGATAGCCAAACCATAGCTTCTCTCAAGCAACTGTAAACATACCAATGCGATTTGTACCACTAATTAGTAATTAATATGATCAAAAACTCAATCAACATTGAAAATGAATTTTGACATAGACCAACAAAGCCCATAAGCCTGGGTCATTAAGTCAAATATGATTAAGTATTTTTAACCAGCAAAGCCCCTGTGCCTGTGTTATCTAGTTTAATATTATTAAGTGGAATTTCTAGGCTGCGGATCCCAAGTTTTGCATATACTTATGATATTTTTGATCTTTACTCACTGCTATATTTGATATAATCCATAATAAATTAGGCATAAACTAATAAAATTATTTCCCTGTTGAATCACCAGAAGATTAGATCCGGTTAACTACTCAACAATGTCATCTCCCATTGTATCTGCCAAAAAAAAACCAATGTCACCCTGCAGCCTTGTGTAGATTATAGCCACTTAAATAATGTCACAGTGCATGATCTGTTCCCCCTTTATACTTGAGGCTGCAATCTACCAAGTGATCACTAAGTCAAAATTGTTTTCAAAATTGGACCTAATAAACACTTTTCACCTGGTCTGAGTGAAGAAGGTCCAAGTTTAGATGACAGCTATCCGCAAATGCCATGGCATATATCAGTTTAGGGTTATTCCTTTTGGGCCTATATATGCCCCACCTTCTTCAAGGGGGTCATCAACCATGCACTAGGTAACCTCCATCTTATGTGTGCAGTAGTATATATTGACAACATCCTAGTCCACTCCCCTAAACCAGAGCAACATGAGAAGGATTTGGTTGCAATGGTTTCAACTTTGCAGTGTGCAGGTCTGCATTTTATTGTCATCAAATGCAAATCTTTTAAAGACGTATTGAAATTTCTTAAAAACTTAGTACTCAAGGAAAATCATGCCATTGCTCAATCAAAACTGAAAGCAATAAGGAAGTAGGCAATACACACCACCCAGAAGCAGCTTTGCAGTTTTCTGGGATCCATCACCTTCTTGATATAATTTCTCCACAGCAATTCAGAACTGGCGGCCCCTTTAACCCCCTAATGGGCAATTATTTGCCGTTTGTCTGTACTGTGGAATGCTAGAATCCTTTTGAAGCCATCAAAGAGGATTTTACCTCGCTAGTCCTGCAGCATGCTGATGAAGACAAACCATTTATTGTCACATGCAATGCCTCCAGTACATCTGTGGGGGCATTACTGTTACAGGAAAATTATGGCTGCAAACACCCAATGCCATACTTCTCTAGAAAATTCACTGGAGCCAAATAACCTTGGGCAATATATTATAAAGAGCTGGTTATGGTAGCATGGCTATAATGCACTGGTAATATTTGATATAGAGAGCGAAGCACATGGTGACTGTGCACATGGACCACAAGTTGCTCATATAATATTGCAAACTGCAGAAATTAGCACACAAGCAAAAAGAACGCACCATGACCTCCTTAACTTCGATTTAAATATAATTTATCAAAGGCCCAACACACATACTTCATATATAATGAGCAGGAGCCTGTCTACTAGATCTGATCCTGTGGATGGGGCCAAGCTAGTTATTGTAACGGATCAGGTGGTACCTGATCCGTACATTGCTACGGATCATTTGGTACTAGATCCAAATATGAAATTTATAAGAAAAAGCATGAATAAAGGGGAATCTGAGCAAGGGAAATTTGTTGGTCCAAAACCGAAATGCATCTGAGTCAATACAATGTCAGTTTATAAGCGGTTCAAATGATGATTCCATGAAGAATGGAATCTCCACCTAAGATGTGCTGGACGGTTCAGGAGAGCTTGGCATAAAGTAAAACTTATTCTATATTTGAAAAAGCACTATATAATTGATGATAGGCTGGCTTGAATAGCCAGTTGAGTATTCTATGATAAATCCTAAAAGCAAATAAATTTTGGTTGCATGTTTGAAAAAGAGTATTTTATTTTAAAAATAGAATAATAGGATTGGAAGACATGGGCTCCAATAGTGGCCATGGTGTGGCATTGTCATGTTACTCGGTATCTCCTACAGTGTGTGGACAGGGATCTGAGGGCATGTGGCAATGGCGAAACTCAGCGGATGGGTTTAGGGATTGGCTCTGGGGGCTGGTCTCTAGTAGAGTCAGTTATGTGGCTCTTACTTCCCGATTTCCTTATGGAATATTGGTGTGAACTCATTCATTATAGTTATGGTGATTTCCCTGAACAAGTATTTCCTGAGCCACCAACAGAACCAGCAATTATCGCTGCCATCACAACCACCACAACCCCACCCCCAAGCCCCTAGCTGAAACCATAGACAACCCCACAGGCCTCATGAAACAGGGTATCCTTAAACAAGGCTGACAACCAGCAAAGAAGGTTCCCTCATGGATGCAGTACTGGATGAGCAATCAGGAACCTCCAAAGGTCAAGACCTAATGGACAAGATAAAGGTGGGAAAATGCTCTTCCAGTTGATAATCAAAAAAGATAGGGTGATCTAATTATGAGATTGCATATCTTTTTAAAAAACTCCATACTTTATTTCAGAATAAATTATAAGGGAAAGTAAGAGGGAAGGGCGGAATACAGACGATTCAGTTGAGGGTAAAAAAGACTGGGAGTTTGGGCTGCTAGAGTTCTAGCACCTCCAACCATTGCTGATCAGTGATTGCCATCGCTAGCTAAAGTTCTATCATCAGTGGGCTTACAGGCCATTTGATTTGTAGTCAATTAGTTGCCTCATCATGTACAACAAGCGATCCAGCTGGGAAGGCCAAACGTGCGGCTTTATAACATCCGGGGATTATGCGCAAAAAGTTTGAGATCTGACGGAGCTGATTGGAGATAATCTGAATAGTCTACAATACCAAACCTTTGTGGTAGGGGCGCATTGCTCAAAATCTTGGCAATGAGTGCACAGTGAATCACCCATACGTAATAATGGTAGATGAAGGCTCATAGTTGGATTAGAGCCATTCTCAAGGTTTTCATGAAGAAAAGATCCTGCAATGGATGTATTCCCATCGGTGATTGTTTACCTGATATGATTGTTACATCATGGACCAGTATTTTTTGACCATGGCGCATTTGTAATAATTATGGGTGATACTTGCCTCCAGTTCAGCGCATATGGGGCATTCCTTATGTGGGTAATCTGGCCCACTGTGTTTGCTCAATTTGAATGCATGGTTTAGGATCTTCCAGGTCACTAACCGCTGTTTGGCCATTACCAAATGGGATTTCAGGCCCAAAATCAACTCCTTCATCAAGTAGTTGGTGTCATGACCTTCATTAGCCCAGTCAACAAGGATTCAAAGTCGAGTGGGTGAGTTTCACCCCAATTTTGGGAGCAGATCCCCATATTTGATTAGCATCGATTTTTACCTTATTTTAATCAACTTGGTTGTGTATACGTTTGAATCTGGTTACGCTCCTCCCAGATCGTTGCAGAAATCATTGTGGAATTATGGGCCTCAACATCCCTTTGGATTTGTACAGCATCTTGGGCCAATTACTCAAATGACCATCCGCCCTGGTGCAAAGCCCAATTGCATAGTCACTAGTAGTGTGGAGTACCCTTTCGGGAGGTTATCCACTGGTGGTGTGCCATCCATTCACATATTGAGCAGGGCAAGACCGGCTCTTGAAGACCTTGGCTTTGCCCAGTTCACGCCCCACGCTAGGGTCAGGAAACACATGTGCATCTGTGTTAGCTTAAGGAACGACTTCCCCCATATTCACTGAGCGTGAGATTCAAAGTCCAGGAGGCCCATGCCTCCTTTGTTCTTTGGTTTTGACAGGGTTTCCAGTGCTATCAGCGCCGCCTTCGCCTTGAACCACAGGAAGGTTTGGAGCATTGCCCGGATTTCCTTCTCTAGGTTCAGGCTCATTGGCAGCACATGAGCGATGTACCACAACTTTGAGAAGATGAAGTCATTGATTGTCTGCACTTTTTCTTTGAGGCATAGTCTGGAGTTCTTATAGAATGCCATTTGGATCATTAAGCTTGACAATACTTCCTGTTTGGTTTCCAGTACCATGGGTCCTTTATCATTGAATAGTATCCTGAGGTATCAGATTGTCTGGGAGTTCATGATCAGCGTTGTGTCAGTCAGTGGGCTTAAGTTCAGGTTACCAATCCTCATTACTGAGGTTTTTGCCAAGTTGACTTTTGTGTTCAAAGCTAGTTGGTATAGGTCGAATAGTTCCTTGGTGCCCTGGAGTTCAGTCAGTGATCTTATGCCTTTTACCATTTTTTTGGTACTAGATGGTCTTATGCCTACTACCATGTCATCAGTGAATGCCAACATTTTCAGTGGCATTTGATTAGGGTGGACTAGCCCCAAAGTTTCTCATCCTCTGCTGCCAGCAAAATGTTGGCTGCAAAATTAAACAGTATAGGTGACATAGGGTCACCTTATAGGAGACCCTGCCCAACCAGGATTTTGTTGGTTATGCCATCTGCGACAATCACCTTCATTACCAGGCCCAAGTACAGCGTCATTATCCATGCTCAAAGAGTGTCAGGGATACCAACCACCTTTAAGGCCTCATGTAGGAATGACCACGCTACTCAGTTGTATGTCTTTTCCATGTCGAGGATCATAAGATACCCCTGCTTGATTCCCCTCACATCCTAAAGTACGCTTTAGACTGAACCAATGCTGTCCCATATACTCTGGTCTTTGATGAATCCATTCTGGGCCTTATAGAGCGTACACAGTGCCATTGCCATCAGCTAATTAGATAGTATGCACATGAGCAGTTTATAATTGGCATTTGATAGTGTGATCAGGTGTCAGTTCCAAAGTTGGCATTGGAGTCCCTTATTGTACAAGAGTAAAATTTGGGTCTCATGACCCTCCAGAATTTGCTGGCCATTTTGTAAACAGTGGTTAAAGAGGGCTTTGAGCTCCGGTATGATGCAGTTGCAGAATGCGCTGTATATTTCTGCACGCATATTGTTGGGACCTGGTCCTTTCATCCTTGGTAACTCCTTTAGCACCCTCTTAACTTCATTGATAGAGACTTTGGTGGATAATTTGGCGACATCTTCTGGCGTACAGCCCCCCAGTGACAGCTTGGCCAGGTCAATTAGGGTATTTGTCACCAATTCACTTGTTTCTCATTGTCAGAAACTTTCACTGTATAAATGCACAACCTCACGCTTGATCATTTCTGAATCTGTTGATACTTCCCCTTCCGCTGTCTCCACTTCCCATACCCTAGCCCTGGTTCAGATTTCCTTGATGTGCTTCAGGCCCTCTTTGGTCATTGTCCTCACTAGGCTCTTATATCTGTAAGTTGCATTGGTCCATCACTCTGAGTCTTTCTTCATCATTAGGGCCTGATAATTTTTGTGCTTTTTTGGTACTCGCTCCACCAGTCTTCAATGTTCTGCCAGGTGAGCCTCAGCCTTTCTAACTTAGACTTCAGCTGTTTTGCGGCAGCAGTTCACTTGTAGGAGGTCACTTTTTCAAACTTCATGCTATTTGAAATCAGTTTTGCTTTGATTTGAGTCCATCATTCTAGCGGGTCCAACTCCAGGCAGCTATCTAGATATGTGACTAGTCAATCCAGTCCAGCATCAATTTTTTGGCGCCATTCCCCATCCCTCAGCGTGTCTGGTGTCAGCTGCCATTTGTGATTCCTTGGGGGTTCATCAAGATTGATACCCACGTGGATGACCATGTGGTCACTTTCAACATTTGTGCTGACCTCACTGTTGGACATATCAGCTTGAGATCCAATGACACTAGGATGTAGTCTAAACGTGATTTAAACTGTGGGGATCCAGCAGAGTCATATGACCATCACGTTAAGTTGGCCAGGTCATCATCATCTTCATCAGTTGTTAGGCACATCCCCAATTTGACTAGGTAATCCAGAATCTTGTTGGCCTTTCTGTTGGGATGTTCTCTCATCAGAAACATATCCTGGCTTGCATTTGTCCAACAATTCAGGTCTCCTGCTATTATAGTCATCGCTTTTAATGGCATTTCCACTAAATATTCCCAAAAATATGGTTTTTGTGGAGCTTTGGCAGAGCGTAGACTGCCACCTTGTATGCTCTTGCCAGTTTCTCTGTTTGTAGCCATCGCTATTAATATCCTTCTGGTGTGAGTTTACTCCACAGATTCCAGGTCTAATTTCTTGTCCATTGTGAAATCGCCCCATGATCCATCCAGAGGTCTTGGTAACCTATTTGGTGGGACCACGGGTGGTTTGTTGCATCACAGTTTGAGCTCAGCACCATTTCCTTTTGGTTGCCAGTTTACATTTCTAGAATAAAAATTACTTTGATATTATTAGTTTTTAAATGGTGCATCTTCCTCCTCCTCGTTTGTATGCTTGCCATCCCCTGGGCATTTGTGGCCGCAATCCTCATTTTTGGCTGCCCGACCTATGGGTATAAGGATTAGTGTTATCTGGGTTATGGATCGAGTCATGTACTGAGGTCTCTTTGTTAGCTGAAGATGTCATTGATGGTTGGTGGGGGATATTAATTGGCTTTCAGGGTCGGTTGGTTGGGACTTGGATTATATTCCCAGGAATCCTGTGTGCCAGTTATTTGGTCACCATCCCCATCTCCATATTGATAGATAATGGGGATGGTTTTAAGATCGGGTCCAGGTGCCCCTTGTCCCCTACTGGCGGAGCAGCAGATTCCCCCTCCTCCATCATTCAGATACTCTCCCCTTCGTTCAATTTGTCAGCTGCACTTGATTTTTTAATCAGTGATCATTTGGCTGACTTTGCCAATTTTGTTGCATCTACTGATTTTTTTCCATCTCCTTGGGTTTGTTTTCCAATAGCTTCTGATTTAATTTAGTATTTGATTTCAGCTTGTCAGGCATCAATTTCAATTTATTGGCATCCTGCGTCCATCCCTTCTTGGAGGACTTCTTTGGATTCGCATTTTGCCATCTTTCCTCCTGTCAAATAGGCCATTCTGATTGGGATGGGCGTGGCTCCGTTGGTTTGGGATCTGTTCAAAGTCCATTATGTACAATTTGGGGTTTGAATTTATAAATGGCTCGTCATCCGCTTTGGGTTGCTTGGCCACTTCTCACTCCCATGCTTCCCTATGTGCCAGGTCCAACTCTTGTTGTTGGCGTTTCATGTCTGCGACCTCTTTTAGGTTGTGTGGGATTCATTTTCTGGCTTTTGGGCGGAGGAAAGTTTGGGTACCAACCTTGGTGACCCCCCTGACAGGGTTGTATTCATACTCCCGAGTTGTTTTACCTTTGTGGTGATGGCATTGAGCCATTGTGTGGCCAGCCTGGTAACAGAAAAGGCACACTTGTTTGGCATCTTCTTGTTCAACATATACTACCCTGTTTGGGTGGGCAGGCGGATGAATCAGGGCAGTTTTATTTTGTTCATCTTTATCCAGGGTGCCAGTTTGTAAAGCGCTTCCACTGTCCAGGGGTGGAAACACTTTGCGATGTAATTACTGCCTGCTTGCTGAAATTCTCATACTTCCCCATAGTATGATAATCCAGTCCAGATCACTTCATGCACCCACTCCCATTTGCGATCAGTTGGGAGGTTCTGGAAGGTTACCCACCTAGCTGTTTGGTTGGCGTAACTGGTCAGCTCCATTCTCAGATAAATCACCTTGTATTTGATGCTGATTTTGAGGACTTTCTTGCGGTCCAATTCGCCTAGAATCGCTATATCAATATACCCATGTTTGGGTACCCAGTGGTAATTGAAGTCCCCTCCTGCTAGGACTTCTTCAAGTTCCTGATAAATCGACATTATCAGGTCAGACCATTCCTCCTCCTCCACTAGCTGCAGGTGGATTTGGATAGCATCCTTTAGGTACTTTTTGGCACTTGGTGGTCTGTAAAGCCTCCGCTGATTAACTTGTGAATGTATTCAATGTGGCTTCCTGCTCTGTTCCAGGTGTTTTCATCAGTATGCGATGCTGCTGCGCTGTAGGACTTGGTTTTCACGCTTGGTTTGGGCACATTGGCGGGGTCTTCCCCTTTAAAATTCAGCTTACCAATTCTTTGAGGTTGAACCCCCAATTGAGAAATGCTTTGATTTGATGAATGCTGATACCTTGGTGACTGATACTTTTAGCCATTTGTGCTCCGATCTTGAGGTTTTGCCACTTGAGGGCATCTGTCAGTGAGAAAACCAGTTGGTACCACTTGAGGGCGGATTTTGGGCTGCACGTTGGGTGTAGGTATTTTTGAAGGACCTCCAGCGTAACCAAACTACACTGGCACCAGTCCCCATCTGTAAATATTCCTGCAATGGATGCTGGAACTCCCACCTCACTCTATTGAATGCTTCAGAGGGGGTGAAACCTTTGGAAGTTTACGGGGCAGCTAGCATCAGTTATGGGAAGGATTGTTTCCAATCCTGGATGGTTTTGATGTGGATCCACGCTTTGAGACATTCTCGGCCCAGGTCCAGAGTCATGATCCCTTTCATTGCCGTTGCCACCTGTGGTGAAATCTCATGTTCCATCCACAGTTGGGCTGGCTCTGGAGTGAACCCCGCTGCATCCCAGTCTGCAGCTTTGGCATTTGTTGTGACATCATGCCATATTTTCCACTTTTTGATCAGGAAGGGTCATCCTCTAAGGGTTTCATGAATTGGTTTTGTCACCCCTAGATCCACCTATTCGTGCACTAGGTCCATACTGGCCCCTGCTCAGAACCAGTATTTATTTCCATTGGTGTGAATCTATTGGCGGGCCAGTTAATGGCCTCCTCCAGCGAACAATACCAGAAGGGTCCCCACTCCACCGCTTTTTCCTTCATCCAGCTTGCTTTCATCAGGTCTGATGCAGTGGCTGGTGGGATTTGGGTGTACGACCAGTGTAGGGCCTCAGTGGCCTTGAACCTGGCCATGATCTATGGTAGCACCTCCTCTGGGGAGAATGTGGTATTATACCATTCCAGTGCCATGTCTACTGGTATGGTGTGTCAGGCCCA
The DNA here is from genome assembly GCA_022478985.1 of Massospora cicadina. Classification (NCBI taxonomy): domain Eukaryota; kingdom Fungi; phylum Entomophthoromycota; class Entomophthoromycetes; order Entomophthorales; family Entomophthoraceae; genus Massospora; species Massospora cicadina. Next base: position 194,715 of record JAKSZP010013147.1, read on the forward strand.
TTAAATGGTGGTTGAGACATTCATGAATTGTTTTGCATATTCAGCTATTCTGTTTGGTTGAGGCCTGAGCTCCTGACAGCTTGAGCGGATCATGCTGTAGTACCAGCCTTGTTATACTCCATCACATTTAAAAGGTCGATGCCAGCATCCATCCAGGCCTTTGCATCCACCAGTTTTAAATCTTCATAAATTGCATCCTTAATCACCTTGTTCTTCATGGGGATTTTCATCCATTCCAGGGCATCTTTGATCCAAACCCATGATGCCTTGAAGAGTACCACCATGTCAATCGAGATTTGGGTATCAAGACAGCATTTGTATGCTCTGGCAGAAAGCTTATGGTATCACCAAGTAGCTGCAATGGCCAGTTTAATATTTTTGGAGACCCATTGAGTCACCGTTGAGTATGGAAACTGAAAGGCCTCCTATTGTTTGATTTTGTGGGCAGACATGCCATGACACGCTAACATGTCTGTCTGAACCAGGGTATATTTATCTAGGGCTCTGGCCGCTGACTTGACCACTGTCAGGGTTTTGGCCCCTTCTGGTAGCACTTTTAGTTTTTTTGCTGACTTTTCTCAATTGTCCAATCCTGTCAGGTGAACAGCAAGTAAGAATTAGACTTGCCTGACAGCCCAGATGCCAGAGCATCTGAACAATAAACCAGAATGCCTAAGGCACTGCTGTTGATATGATGAATATGGATTTAGAAAGGAGTTCAACCATTATCTGCCGGTGAGCCAGAAATTTGTACAGGCATAAAATAAAATACCAGACAACCACGGCCATTAACCCCAAGGGGTATGAGAGTGTCAGCAGAAAAGGCGGCTTAATTCCCAACATATAAAAACTAAATTTTTGGGGAAGTTTTTTAATGTAAAATTTAAAGAAAAATTGACCAACTTTTTTTCTCAGTGTGATGCAACTGATTAAATAGTTGTCAATTTGGAGGGAAACCAAGCTGGGATCAGGTCTCACAAATTTGACTTAACCAGCGAATTATTTGGAAATGGGCAGGTTAGTTTCCTGGGAAACTACATTGAAAATTTACAGTGGGCTGAGTCACTGTCAGTTAGACCTTGACGTCTGAACTAAGGCTCAGCTACATTTCTGATGGTTGGCACAACAGTGTTTGGCCCAACGAGTGGTGGGAATCCCCAAGGCCACCCCACATAGGGGTGGGCCCATTTGGTTGGAAACGGGTTTGGGACACCCAGCCCACCCATACTTGATCGCTGGGCCATTTGTTTGGTCAGTGGCATTTCATCAGGTGCAACACCCAATTTGCCAGCAGGAAGCTTAAAAACTTCGTTGATGGTGTCCAATGCTATTACCTGCCCATTGGGGGTGATGCCTAACAGATTTGGGAGGGGGAGATTTTTCCAATTGTCATGTTAACTGAATTTGCAACCATTGGGCATTCTGGCTGATAGATCAGTCCTCATACCTTTTTGACCATTTGAAATCTAAGCATCGGGCTGATTGCCACTTGGATAAGTTGTAATTGATTTCATTTCTCAATCTTAGTGCAGATTTCACTGATTCCTTGTAGCCGTTCTGCCAAGGAGAGTGTGGGTACCAGAAGTGGGATCCAAAGCAGAAAGGCTATTACCCAGCACTTGTCTACCAAGTGAGCGAGATTGCCCTGATTAATGAGGGGTATGGCCATCCTCTTCAGTACCTTCTTGCTTGGGAACAGGAAATTGCCCAATCAATGCCCAGAGGATGTTCCCCGGGACTTACATTACCCTTTCCTTTTTCCAAGGGAAGGGCCCCACCACCAGGAAACTGTACAAGAGCCACATTCTTGTGCACCTTGGGTAACTTGATCGCTATTACTATTGCAGGTTTTTTTTTGGGGGGGGGATGGGGAGCCTCAGGGTAGGATATGTGGAACGCTTCAACCAGGTCCATGCAATTTGCACAATCGTGTGCCTTGACCCAGCTGTTTTTTATAGGCCAGATACCCTTTTAAGGCCATGAGATATTGGATGGAACGTCGCGATCTCTAGGATGCCAAGCTTCTACCTTGGCCTCTTCCTCATTTTTGACAATGATCAGTTCTGGTTCCATGGGAATTGCACCCTTGAAGGGCGACAGCTGAGAAACATGGAAAACGGGATGCTGTTTCCAATGCACAAGGAGCTTCAGTTGGAACACCCCATTACCCAGTACCTCCTCCACCAAATGGGGACCCAAGCATTTACTGGCGATTTTATGGGAAGGGGCCTGGATCTTTAGGTGATGGGTGTTGAGCATAACATAGGACCCATTATAAACTCGTGACCTGGAAGACGCTTTTAATCTGCGAACTGCTTGTAGTCATCTATAGCTTTGGTGAGGTGTTCCCACACCAAGGCTTGAGTCGATCTAATATGAGCAGCATGATCCGCGGCAGCTTGAACCTCAGGCCGCAAGCACAGCCTGATCAAAAACAAAGGATTATAACCCAACGCTGCTTTGTAGGGGGAAACCCTATGGACACGTGGGTCATGTTATTGTATGCAAATTGAGCGAGAGGGAGATCATCAGCCCAAGTATCCTGCATGGCTGCAGCGTAGTAACGCAGGTACTGTTCAAGAACTTTATTGAACCACTTGGTCTGTCCATCATACTGAGGATGATACGCCATGGAGTGACAGGGGGATATTTTCAGGATTGATAGGTGTTCACTTCAAAACCATGTGGTGAACTGGGAGCCACAGTCACTGATGATCTCCTGGGGGAGACCAAACATCAAAAACACATGGCGTATGAAAAGGCGGGCAGTTTCTTCCAACATAATTGTTGAAGTACAAGGTATAAAAAAGGAAAATTTTGTGAAGCAATCCACCACTACCATCACCGCTGTGAACCCATTAGAACAGGGGAGCTCATTGATAAAGTCCACAGACACTGATGTCCATGGGCCCTCCGCCCGATGTAAGGGGTGTAAAAGACCATTTCTACCAGAATGATCCAACTTAGCCCTGGCACAAATAACACAATCGGCAATCCAGGCCAGAACTTCTTTTGTCAAACCTGCCCAATTATATGTCCATTTGGTCAAATTGATGCATTTCTTAGAACCAGGGTGAACAACTGTGAGGGGATCGTGATGTGCACGAAATACCTCAATTCAGAAGGAGGGGGAACCCAAACGCGAGATCTAAAATATATAAAACCCTCCTTCAGTGAGTATAGGGAATTTTATGCTTCTGGTGAGATAACTGCTTGACCAACTCCACGCCCTCAGGGCAGGCCATTTGACTGGCTAAGACCTGAGCAACTAATGGAGCGTCATGAGCCAGAATGACGGAAGAAATGGCAGGGGGAACAATTGACAAGATTTGGGTGGTAGGAATTACAGTAACAAGATCCACTTCCTCCAGATCCGTGGAACTGTGGGTGGGGCTGTGGCTGAGAAAATTGGGAAGTACATTTCTTGCTCCTTTTATGATTTATATCTGAAGTTAAAACAGCACAGGTCCCAATAGGTTGGGCTTACCGATGTGCCAATTTTTGGGGTTTATAAAAGTACAACAGGGCCTGGTGATCCATGTGAACTGTTAGTTCATGTTGAGCACCCTGTAACAGGCACCTCCAATGAGTTAAGGCCCATGCAATGGCTGCCAACTCCTTGTCATAAATAGCCCAAGACTGCTCCATAGATGTGAACTTTTGGGAAAAGTAGGCGACTGGGTGTTCCAAGCCATCGTGCTCTTGGAGCAATGCTTCTCCAACAGCTACTGATGACGCGTCGCATGCAACAATATATGGCTTGGTGGGATCAGCGTGTTTCAAAATTGGAGGGGATACAAACACCTCCTTAATCAATTCGAACACCTGTTGGCATTTGTTCATCCAGCAAAATGGTACGTTTTTCCCTGTAAGGGGGTGGAGTGGGGCGGCGAGCTGTGAAAGTGTGGGGGAGACTTTTTTAAGAAAATGATGGTTCCCAAGAAACTCCGTATTTGTTTCTGGGTAATCAGGTTGGCTACTCTCAGATAGCATCCAACTTATTAGGAGGGACTGCAAAACCATCTCTAAGGATGAGGTTCCCAAGGAATGTAACCTCCTCCTTATAGAACTCACACTTGGAGGGTTTGAGGAAAAAACCTGCCTTATGCAAGGCGACCACCACCGCTTCCAAGTCAATAGCTTGTTGTTTGAGAGTCAGGGAGTGAGCCAGGATATCATTGATGTAGGCAACTGCGCAGGTAAACCGGAGTCACCCAGTAAATTTTTGATCATACGTTGAAACATAGTAGGAGCATTCTTCAGCCCAAAGGGCATTACGCGGAATTGGAAAATGCCGCGCTTTGTCTGGATCGCTGTTAACCATTCCTGCCCTTCTATTACCCAAATTTGGTTGAAGGCGTTCACCAGATCCAGCTTGAAGAACACACGGGATTTGGCGATTGCCTAGCTGATTGTCTGCTCCAGAGGCAAGGGGTAGAGATCAGAAACCATTATTTTATTCAAGTGACCATAATCCATGCAGGGACGGAGAGACCATCCGCTTTTTTGGCAAAGACAATGGGGAGGCGATGGGTGAGGTCTCCTTGAACAACCAATCTTTTTTCAGCATATCATCCAACCAGGTATTAAGTGCAACTTCTTCCTCCTCTGTATGGGGATACAACAGATAGTTAATGTTCACCAACTCCACGGTTGTTTGAAACCCACAATCAAACCTAGTGTTTAGGCAGGTGATTTGCCTTTTCCAAGTCAAAAATTCTTCGATAGCACATTAAGCTTTCAGGAAAATCGGCCAGGATGCCCGCAGAGGTGACAAGGGAAGTTATAGAACTGGTACCTTATGTCTTCTTGAGGGTGTCGATCAAAGGTAATTCTCCCTCCAGATGATCATTGGTAAATGACAATATATTAGACTCCAAGTGAATCTTAACATGTTGTCAGCGCCACCCCCACGCCTAAGATCACTGGAAACACCAAGTTTGGCATGGCCAAAAAGCGATCGCAGAAGCTGAATTGGTGTATTGAAGATGTGACTGGGCGACATACCAGGTATGAGGTTTGGGAGGCTGACGATGCAACCATCACCAAAGGACCTGCATCCATGACAAAGTTCCAATTGCAGGGCCAGTCTACACTCATAAAATTTCCCGCGGCTCCATAGTCCACTAGTGCCTCAAAAGAGACGTTATGGGACCTAACACTAATTTTCATGGGTACTAAGAAGTAAGCGAAGTTCTCTTTATTGGTAGTTGTAGATGAATCCAGTGATACCAAAGAGATAATGTTGGGGTAAAGGGAAACCACTAGGCTTTAGTGAGGAGCAAACACATTGCAAGTTGAGATGTCAGACCCTACTGACATGGGCAAAATAGCTGCGGCAACTATGGGGTATGAGTTTGGAGTTTTGAGTGGGACTGAACTAATGTAGACGGAGATAATTTTCTTTAAAACCTGGTTCAGTTGGAAATAAGGGACCATACTGTGCCATTATACGCGAGAAAGGCGGAAATGGCTAAGAATAATGGTTGGTAAATTATGTCAGGCGAACAGCAAGTAAGAATTAGACTGGCCTGCCAGCCCAGATGCCAGAGCATCTGAATGGTAAACAAAGAATGCCCAAAGCACTGCTGTTGATATGACGAATATGGAATTAGAAAGGAGTTCCACCATTTGGGACCATCTAGTACTAAAAAAAAAAAAAGGAGTTCCACCAGTATTTTCAGGTGAGCCAGAATCTTGTACAGGCATAAAATAAAATACCAGACAACCACGGCTGTTAATCCTGAGGGTTATGAGAGTGTCGGCGGAAAAGGAAGCTTAATTCTCAACATATAAAAACTAAATTTTTGGGGAAGTTTTTAATGGAAAGTTTAAAGAAGAAAAATTGACTAACAATTTTACTCAGTGTGATGCAACTGATTAAATAGTCATTAATTTGGAGGGAAACTAAGCCAGGATTAGGTCCCACAAATTTGACCTAACTGGCGAATTATTCAAGAATGGGCAGGTTAGTTCCCTGGGAACTAACATCAAAAAATTCAGCAGTGGGCTGAGTCGCTGTCAGTTCAACCTCTACGTCTGAACTAATGCTCAGCTACATTTCTAATGGTTGGCATGACGGCGTTTGGCCCGACAAGTGGTGGGAATCCCCCAAGGCCACCCCATATAGGGGTGGGCCCATTTGGTTGGGAATGGGTTCATGACACCAGCCCACCCATACTTGATCGCTGGGCCATTTGTTTGGTCAGTGGCATTGCATCAGGCGCAACACCCAATTTGCCAGCAGGAAGCTTTGAAACCTCATTGATGGTGTCCGATGCTATTACCTGCCCATTGGGGGTGATGCCTGATGGATTTGGAAGTGGGGGAGATTTTTCTGATCATCATGTTAACTGAATCACAACCGTCAGGCATTCTGGATGATAGATCAGTCTTTATACCTTTTTGACCATTTGAAATCTGAGCATCGGTCTGATTGCCACTCAAATTAGTTGCAATTGATTTCATTTTGGCGATATCAGCGCAGATTTCACTGATTCCCTGTAGCAGTTCTGCCAAGGAGAGTGTGGGTACTGGAAGCGGGATCTAAAGTGGAAGGGCTATTACCCAGCACTCATCTACCATGTGAGCGAGATCAACCTGAGTAAGAGGGGTATGGCCATCCTCTTCACTACCTTCTTGCTCAGGAATGGGAAAATGGCCCAATTGACGCCCAGAAGTGTTCCGCAGGACTTACAGATCCCTTAGATTTGGTCCCTCAATATAGCTTCACCCCCATTGGGGTTGGTCCCTAATGGTTCACGTTGGTTCAGCGATTGACTTTGTGCTAATCTAGCTCCCTCCATTGACTTAGAATTGTCAAAGTTTTTTTCCCAATGGTCCATTCATATTCAGCCATTGATTCTTAGTTGAGCTAGCTGTTACTGTCGACACAAATTCATCAGGGATTACTAGATGGTGTATCAGGGATCATGCCTGACGATTTTCTCAGGTTACCAGATTAATTTTGGTCAGGGACCATTCTCCCCCTGACTGGGCCTTGTCAGAACTGGTGCCTGACATCTCCTTCACTTGAATACTCCAGTGTATTTGGTAAGTTTCTCCATATCAGCAGAAAACTTTTTATGTCGTTGCCCTGTTAGTTTTGGCAGCTGATTTTTGTTGATCAAATCTGAGTCAGTTTCAGATCCAACCAATACCTCATCCAGATTTTTTGTCTTTTCCAAAAAAATTGTTTTACCCTGCGAGGCCCTGATCCCCTTTACTGATTGAGGTTTGGTGGGGAATATCCCCAACACCACTGTTCTTGGCGTCAGTCCGCGCTCTCCAAGGGTAACTCCTGTCATCTGGTTGTTGGTGGACACTGATCCTGGGGAGTCAGTCCCATTATCTACGCTTGTTTCAAGGGTTCTTTTAAGACCCTTCGACGCGTTCACGCGTTTCATCATCATTCATGCTGCCAATTCATTATTTGACATTCATGGGTTGTTCAGGCTTTCCCATTATTAGTCATACAGGGGCCTAGGCCAGCAGGAAGTCTGTCAGATAGTACATCCATCTTGGTGTCCTTAATTATTATTTTATATCAGTGAAAGCAAGCTGTCCATATCTATGTGCTTTGCACAGACGGGCGGATTGACTTCCCTACACTTGGGTGGTTGGCCGTGGGGTACTGCTTTATAGTTGCAGTATTCATTGGAAGGCGAATATTCTCTATATACTTGGCCTTGTCACTTTTAAATTAAAAAGTGATGTATGCGAAAGAAAAAATTATGAGATTGCATAGGAGTACCTGAAAGCTAGTGCTCGTGAGTCATAAAAGAACATCATGATCCTCTGACAATAGGGCGCCTCAAAGGCAGGAAGACCATCAGTATAATAAAAAGAGCATATGACTGGAACGGACTGACAAAGGATGTGCTTGCCTGGGTAGAACGTTGACTAACTTGCGCACAATATATGTCTGACATGACAGGGTGAAACGGGCCATTACATCCAATGCAACAAGCACCAAGACCATGGACGTCAGTATCAGAGGACTTTGTCATTGGCCTGCCTACCTCAAACGGTTTTACAAGATCATGGAATAGTGGACAGGTTCACAAAAAACAGCCTTTTTATCCCATGTCTGACCAAAACAACGGCGGAAGACATGGCCCAGCTAAGTTGACACCAACTTTTTATTTTTGGGGTACTACAAGAGATAATAAGTGATAGAGGGACACAATTTAACTTAAATTTATATATTCCCTGTGCAAAATACTACACACCAAACCATGCTGACTGTCAGAGTATCACCCAAAGTCAGATGGACAAACACAGCGGACCAACCATTCACTTAAGCAATAAATCTAATGTTATGCCACCGCTGCTCAGGACACATTGGCTGATGACCTGGCCTTAGCACAATTTTGTACAACAGGTTTGTTGCATGCCTCTAAAGGGTTGTCACTGCTGTACTCCAACTTGTGCTACAACCCCACCTTCACAATTGGGCCCCAGATATGCACAAACATTCCAATGGCAGGAAATTTCTTGACACCCCTCCAGAAGATACACTAACAAGGGTGAGGCAGATAATGAAAGCCTACCAGAAGCCAAGAAGTTTGTAGATTGGAAATGCCAGACAGCTTCATGATATTAGTTGGGCGATCTGGTGATGTTAGACACAAAAAAACTCATCCTCAAGGTGCCTTGCTGAAAACTGGACTGAAAGAGGGCAGTACCTTTACCCTTTGACAGAATTTTGAACAATGTCCTTCCACGTGGAGCTATCACTGCACTGGAAAATTCACAGATCATTTCATGTCTGATACTATAGCCCTTCAAGGTGAGAATTCAGCGGAAATTGAACCAATGCTGATAGAGGGAGCACCATAATTTGAGATGGAGGAAATCCTGGGATCAAAAGTCAAGCGGGGAATCCAATACCTGGTGGCGTGAAAAGGGTACCCCGCCTATGACAATAATTGGATCCTGGCTTGCAAATGTACCAATTGTTGCAATCTAATTAAGAACTTCCACGCTCATACCTTGCCACCTGGTGCTCATTGTTACCAAACCCTCAACTTTTGTGGCCATCAAACTTCCCCTTCCACACAAGATTTACACTTCTGTACATGCTCTGGAAGGAGGAGTAATCCCTGTCCTTTTAGGATAGGGTAATGTAAGGATCCTTGACGCACCTATCAAAACAGAATGGAGGATTCACCCTTTTCATACAAGGAAGAGGAAAAGATCACAAGCCTTTCCACTGGAAAAAAAGTAGATCTGGGATACATCCTTAACTAACGTTGGGTTTCACTACCCCACATTTCAATTTTGCAATCAACCAAAAGTGGGAAAAATCAATCTCGCTTTGAAGTTCAATTTGGCCAAAATTATGCTAAAAAATCGAGAAGATCTGTTATGAAATATGCTTGTGAACAAGTGAATCGAAGCTGAATCTTGATGAGGCCACAAGTCTCAATATTGATCTGGCCAAAACCCCTCAGATGATCAAAAAGATCTACAGTAGGACCTCTATATATTTCACTTCTTTTTATCAAAAAACTCTTTTTTAAAATTTTCAAGTCATGTGAAATCTTCAATACTAAATAAGTTCCATATATTGAAAAAATTCTAAATATGGGATCCACCGATGGATGCCAGAAATATTTATCAAAGTGAGAATCTTACTTTTTAATAAAAGTATAAAATAACGCTTTGTTAAAGTTTTTATATTTTTTTATTGTTTTAAGTGGGGAAAACCAAGAAAGGTCCTTTTCTTGATACTAGTTTTTCCTATTTAAAATAATTTTGATTTTGAGACCATGGGTATTTGAGGCAAAAGTATATAAAGCTGAGTCATCTAAATTAGGAAATATAAGCTTTTGGCCTATTAGATCAAAAATAAATATTTTGAGGCAAAACTGACCTGTGTGGTAACAATTTGATGTATTGTATCCAATCACCAGCGAGTAAAATCTTCTCACCTTGGTGGTGGTCAGACTCATGTGGTAATGATTGGTTAATTTGCACCCTATCATCATCGAGTAAAATCTTCTCACCTTGGCAGTGGTCAAACCCGTGTGGTAATGAACACTCCAAATTTGGCCAAGAAGTCAGAGTATTCCTATTATTAGTTATTACCTTTTTAAGCCATTTTTTGTTATAAACCATATTTTTCCAATAGTTAGGATTCCACTGAGAATCCGCCAAGGTCTTTTCGCCATTAGTACTCATATCATTGATAACCACAATATTATTTGATGATTGGGCAGGAGATGGGCCAATCATGGTAGCAGATTTGGGAGTACTAATATCTTCAACATTCTTTTTCTTAAGTTGAGAAGGAGAATGTCTGACATTGCCCCCCTCAAGAATGTTGGGAGGGGTGTAGGATTGTATGAAATGGCTATGTACCCAGTTTATAGTAACTCCTGTGGCTAATGATTTGATGGAGTATTCATTGCCTCTTTTGTAGCTGATGGAGAAAGGTCCCTCCCAAATTGAATCAAGCTTACCGCTTCTTGGGGTGATGCGGTTATGGTAATATAATACCTTATCAGCCACTTGAAATGTAAGAAGGGGTGCGGAGCTCATTGGCAGCCTGCCCTTCTGTAGTCACTGTTTTTTCAAGGTTGGTATACATGCAAGAGTATTCCTTCTTGCTGGGTTCTTTATTGGCTCAAACTAAGGGGACTTCATAATTGAGCAACGACAAGAACCCTTGCTTCATATTGATAATGCCATCATATTCCATCATAAACTGAATACCTATAAGCATATCATAAGCATTATTATCCAAAGCCACTGTGGGGGCTAGTAGAATAAGCTTCCCAATATGAATGGGAAGGGATGAATAAGCACCCAGTGCGCGGGTGTTGTTAGGACTGGCAGTTCCAAAGTCTTGGTTGTACTCCAAGTTAGGCGCAAGTTTGATCTTTTTCATCAACTTGGAGGAGATTACATTTACCGGAGAGCCTGTATCCAGAATGACCATCACCTGGACTTTTTGGATAGCCACTTTGACCTTCATAAGTATTCCCCCAAAAGTGGGTGATAGTGCTAAGACCTCCTTAAGGTGAAAATTGGAAGTTAATTTGCACATGGTCTCGGGGTAATTTTCCTGGATGGACTGCATGGTATGGCCATGCTGGATAGGGCGAATAAGGTGAGACAACACCTCATCTGCGTTGCTGGTAGTATCAATTTTGACTGGCTCCCCTAGAACTTGGCAGAGATACGTCTCTTCAGATATGGTGGCTTCATCCACTCCTCCAGCATTCAAGCGATTGGGGACTTCCACTTCAGCAGGTACTCTTACAACGTAATAGCTGACCTCATCCGTACCCCCTCAGAATCATCCCCTGGGGTATTAGTAACGCGAGGTAATGGCATTCTGGCAATCGCTTAACTTTTATCTTGTATGGGTTCTTGGTTGGATAAAATTAATGGAACTTCACAGTTCATTAATGATAGGAACCCTTGCTTCATGTTGATGATGCCTTCATATTTTTTCATAAACTGAGTACTTATGAGCATATCATAGGAGTTACTACCTTAACCCATAGCAAGGCTGATAGGATAAGATTCCCAACGCGTATGGGAAGAGAGGAGTAAGCGCCAAGGGCGCAGGTATTGTTTGGGCCCGTAGTTCCAAACTCCTTGGCATAATCCAGGTCAGGCATCGGTTTAATCTTTTTCATCAGCTGAGATGAGATTACATTCACTGGGGAACCTGTATTCAAAATAGCCATCACCCAGACTTTGTGAACAACTACTTTAACCTTGGTAAGTGTGCTTCCAAAGTTGGTTGACAGCGCTAAGACCTCCTTGAGATGAAAAGTGGAGTTTAATTTGCGGGTGGTCACAGGGTGAGTCTCCAGAATAGACTGCATGGTATGCCCTTGCTGTAAATGGCGAATTAGGCTTGATAGGAGCTGATCAGCGTCGATGGCTGTCAATAGTTTCCATACAACCTATAACTTGGCGGAGGTAAGTATCCTTTGATATGGTAGTTTCATCTACTCCTTCAGCATTTAGGCGATCAGGGACCTCCACTTTCGCGGGAGCTCCCAATAAGTAGTACCCAACATCATCATAACCCCCCTCAGAGTTGGCCTCAGGGATATTCTCAACCATAGCAAGGTTGCAACTGAAATGGGGGAGACAGCCATGAGAGGTGGGGTAATTAGCTTCGCTTTAACTGGCATTTTTACAACCCCAGCAGTTCTGGAGGATATACCCTTAGGGCGCGCACCTATTGACTGAGCTGAAGAGGAAACCACAGTAGGGATCTCCGCTTTACATGAATGAGGAATGTCCGTTTTAAGTCACACCAAAGAAGCAGGTTTTGCAGGGAGAATAGGCACAGGTGGCCTCACTTCCAACGGTTCATTAGGCCGCAGCTCACTTGAAGGAATATGGGCGACGTCTAACAAAGCCTCTTTTATATCACAGAAGGTTGTAAAGTGGCATTTCACTGATATGATATGCCTGGCGAGAGAGGGTTGTGAAGCTAACCCTGTTAATATGGCGGCGATAGCATCATCCATGGTAAGCAGGTTAGACGTAGCCAGCCTTTGAGCAGTGAGATAGAAACGCTCAGCAAAACTAATGAGGGTTTCACCCCCATACATGCAAGGCGCATGAAAGCTTGTTTTTCCCTGTATAAGCTCTGCTTGGATCCAAATTCAGCCAAGAGGGCCTTCATAATATCTGACCAGATGTGCTGAGGATCCAGGTGAGGAACAATCAGCTCTTGGGCTTTGCAGCTTAAACAGGGAAGAGTGTACTGAGCTTTCTGTTTATCAGTGGTGCCATCCATCGCAGCTTCATAAACGTACAAAAAGGAAGCAATGCTCCCTTCACCCAGGGTGTATCTGTCTTTTATAGGTAATTTGAATGGCCGTTGCTCTAGCTTTTTGAGACGGGAGAAAGAGCTGGCTAGTTGCTTCTCGAGATCAACTAATCATAATTCAGGAGAGCTGCTCATGTTTACAGCCTCCATTGCTTTGATATTTTATTGAAGTATTTAGGGTAATGCCCCCTGTAGTGAGCACCAGTTTGTGAGATCCACCGACAGATGCCACAAATATTTTATCAAAATGAGAATCTTACTTTTTAATAAAAGTATAAAATAACGCTTTGTTAAAGTTTTTATATTTTTTTATTGTTTTAAGTGGGGCAAAATCAAGAAAGGTCCTTTTCTTGATACTAGTTTTTCCTATTTAAAATAATTTGGATTTTGAGACCATGGGTATTTGAGGCAAAAGTATATAAAGCTGAGTCATCTAGATTAGGAAATCTAGGCTTTTGCCTATCAGATCAAAGATAAATATTTTGGGGCAAAACTAACCCGCGTGGTAAAAATTTGATGTATTGTATCCAATCACCAGTGAGTAAGATCTTCTCACCTTGGTGGTGGTCAGACTCATGTGGTAATGATTGGTTAATTTGCACCCTATCATCGTCAAGTAAAATCTTCTCACCTCAGCGGTGGTCAGACTCATGTGGTAATGATTAGTTAATTTGCACCCTATCATCATCAAGTAAAATCTTCTCACCTCAGCAGTGGTCAGACTCATGTGGTAATGATTGGTTAATTTGCACCCTATCATCATCAAGTAAAATCTTCTCACCTCAGTGGTGGTCAAACCCATGTGGTAACGAACACTCTGAATTTGACTGAGAAGTCAGAGTATTCCTATTATTAGTTATTACCTTTTTAAGCCATTTTTTGTTATAAACCATATTTTTCTGATAGTTAGGATTCCACCGAGAATCCGCCAAGGTCTTTTCGCCATTGGTACTCATATCATTGATAACCACAATATTATTTGATGATTGGGCAGGAGATGGGCCAATCATGGTAGCAGATTTGGGAGCACTATTACCTCCAACATTATTTTTCTTAAGTTGAGAAGGAGAATGTCCAACACTATATATCAAACTTTGTAACTTCAGAAATGAGTGGAAGATTATCTGTGATTCCACATTGACTAAAAATGAATAGACCGGTTTGGATTAGTCAATTGATCACGTGACACTGTTCATGTTCCTCACTCCCTCAATCTACAAACTTGCTTATGGTTTTCATTTATCAAAACCGAAATCTCGTTTTAATAGTATGGAGGCCTATACATGATTTTTTAACCACTTCCAGTGCTTTTCCTAACCTACGAATAATAATAAGAAATAGGTTTTTGTATATCAAAACTTCTATATATCAAATTTTTTATTAACATCAAATTTGATATATAGAGGTCCTATTGTATTTAGAAATATTGTGAGCAATGCATGAATGCTGGAGCCCTGACAAGATGAGCGAAGTTCATAAGCAAGAACTAAAAATGGACAACCTGTAATATGTAACTGCAAAATGGTGCAAGGTCCTAGCGCTCTGGAGAAAATTTTTGCATCCTGTCATCAGAAATATTCTCCAATCCCCAATCCTCAATTACCTCAAGTTATAAAAACCCAGCGCTCTGCAATGGTAGTGGAGTGTTATTGTTATACCCTTAATAAATCATTAATTTCACCAAATTTACTTTAAATTTATAATGTATCTAAGACTATGGCTGCCCCAAAGGAATCACCATAACCAATGGAGGGCCCCCGCTCACTTGTATCATTAATGGTCATGGTCATCTTGTTGGTGATTACAGCATTAGCTTTTTCAGCGAAAAAAGCTCAGAAATTGTTTCCTAGAAGTACTGCACGCTTATCTGACCAATATATAGTATTCAGATTATCAACCAGAGCGGAATGACCAATAATTTGATCCAATCCATTGCAATTATTAAGAGAATGGAAACAATAATCTGAAGGATCCACCCATGGGGACAATCAATGGGATCAAAACTGATGAGACAATTGTTACTCCCCACTAACAAGTGCGCATCCAAAAGAGATGAGGATTTGGTACAAATGGACACATTGGATGGATGGAAACATCTCCCCCTCCCAGCTTAACCAGTTACCCTTCAATGCTTAATGCCTGGTAAAGATACTACCAGCGCTCAGCCTGGTGGTCAGAATGTAACCAATGTTCATTGATCAATATCTTACACATTTATCTCCCTTGGATCTTATGCTAAAATTATCAGAACAGTGATGCTGTGCAGACTGTGGATACTGTCATGAGTATTGATATACACTTAATGGAAGCCAAGTATTTCCTTGGAGCATCTGTTGTCTGACAATTCCACCCTATTAATTGAGTAAACAAGAAAATAAAGACCTCAACCCACTTTTACCTGACTTTGAAATAGAGGAATTTCACAATTTGACCTATATGTATGTTTTTTTCGTGTTTGTTCATGCATAACTCTGAAACTACTAGACCAATTTGGATGAACTTCTTAAAAAAAGAGGATACTTTCACATAGGTCCCATACCAATAGCGCAAGGATTGGTCTAATATTTGACCATTAATTTATTTATATTAAGTTGTCATAAGCAATGATGGTCAATTTTGAGATGAGTTCATCATCAGATAAACATTAATTCTAAAATTAGCAAAGCAATCACTTCTAATCATTTTTTTAATTATATTAAAAATTAAACAAAAGCGATGATAGTCAATTGTGAGCCTAATGTTTTGGTAGAAAACATTGATAGTTTTTCAATAATTAAACCTATTGACTTAACTAATTAAACACCAAACTGCATAGTAAAACCATTGAATCGGTTGAATAAACCTAAAACCACCAACAACTCAAAAAAACTTACTTTACCAATTATATCAACTAATTACCACTGTATACATAAACTAATGAGCCTATTGAACTAAAAATTAACAACCAACTGCTTACCAAAACCAATGAGGCTAATGAATTGATTGAGTAATCATCTGCTTACTCAATGTTATTGAGCCTTTCAAATCGATCATATAACAACAACCGCTCAGCTGGAATAATATAAAGATAAGTATTATAGTTCATATATCATTAAAGCATTCCATATATGATTATATATATATATAATTAAAAGAAAAACAGTCTAAGATGGTTCTAATGTTCAAAATATTTATGATAAGTTTGGCTTGTCTTGGTATTTGTTTATGATATAACATATACAATGATTTTTACATTATATAGAAACAGTGAGTTTTCAAAAATTGTATAGAGTTAATGATTTTAAAGAAAAAAATGGGGAAAAAGAACCAACATAAAAAATGCATATATTTGTTTGGGGATAAAAGAACGGCCTTCTTTAAACAGCAAAAAATATGAAATAATTGACAAAGTATGAATATATTAATAAAAACTTTTTTAAAGTTGGTGTCAATCTAAGACTACTTATAAACTTGCACCAAATACAAATTAGAGCTTATATTGAACTTGATCCAAGCGTAAACTATAACACTTTGAATATACATTGCTGATCATAAACATATTTGTGACTTTTTTAAACAGCCTTAATTATAGTGCTGACTTCAAAAAGTAGTTTTATTAATTATTCATACTTACTCAATTATTTCATACTTTTTAATGCCTTTTTTGAAGGAGGTTTATTAAATTAAAAGTATGAAGCATACATCTAAAAGAAATTGATTGGATTTGCATGAGCTCAATCATACCTAAACTCTACATGTTTAGCAAGCTTTACCGTTAGGAGTATTTAATTAACCAAACTTTAAGCTAACCTTATATGATTTTATAGTCCAGTAATAAGTACTTTGGCGTTAAGTTTACATACTGAATTTATGTCAGCTTTTTAGCCAATTAAGTCTATCTGAGATAAGCTATTCTGGGGATAAATATAAAAAATGCTTAAAGAGCAAAAATTCTAAAAAAAACCCCTAACAAGCTGAAACACCCATATATTTTATCAAAACAAAAAACTGAACAAAAACACACCAATAATGTGGGAAAGTGGCTAACTACTTACAAATTATGGCGGAGGGGGGTCAGGAGGTAAATTGGTGTTTAAATCTATGCCACATCTGACTCTGACTAAGGCAGAAAGCAAAGGCGTCAGGGCGTCCATGGAGTGAGGTGAAATATGTTCAAAAAAGGGTTAACTGAGCCAATTTGGGTCATGCTGGGGGCCTCAAAATAATTAGAAAATTGGTGCTAAGCATTTAAGTGGACATCAGGAAAATAAGAAAAAGATGAGGAATCATGTGGGGTAATTTTACAATTTTTGGTGAACAAGGATTGCTGCCAAACTTGCACTACAGCATCATTGGATGCTTTTTGTAATCATGTGATTTCATATTTCATGGTGCAGGGAAATTCAAGGAGATATCTGACCTTGGGCAAATCATTTGGAAGCATGGAGACTGATCAAAGGTTGGCGCCACTGAGGGGAATATCTTCAGGGGAGGAAGCTACCACTACAGTGAACTGATGATCATTGAGGAATAGTTTGCCATTTGTCTTATGACATGTATATGTCTTATGTCTGAAAAAGTTCAAAATCTGGGGTATTAAATGACATCATAATGTGATGATCCTATAGTATTGTAGAAGGATATTAGTAAGTTTAGTATGTAATAATATAATCAATTTAATTAAATGAATAAACAGATTAAATTGAATATAGTAATTAGCCTTTAGTAGTATTAGTATATACAATCAACAACAGCTAAATCAATTAAAAAATAGATTGCATTAAGTATTATTGATGGCTATAAATAATTTTAGTATAAGATTGGGCCAATTAAAATCAGCCAAATATATAAAATTAAGTATTGTAGATAACCATTGTTGAGGGTGGAAGGCGAGTCGGTAGGGCGTACGGCTACCAACCTGAAGGTTGCGGGTTCGATTCCCGCTCTTCGCACATCGATTGGGGTGCCAGCCAAAGGAAGCTATTGGCGGTTAGTAGGTCTAATAACACGAAAACCTTACCCATGACGTAACCAGAAAAATTTGAGTCCCGATCCTGAGGTGGAAAAACTTTCTTCAATGGAGTTGACCCTGTTCAGGTTTCATGTTGTTTCTTTCTTTTGGTAATGCCTGTCCCCTGGTCAGCTTGCCTTGGTTAAATAAAATAAATAACCATTGTTAATTTTAGTATATAATTTGTCCAATCAAATCAAAGAAATAGCTATCAGCCTCTTATATAAACTCATTTAGCTTTTTTCTAAACAAATAACATCAAACCGCTCAGCCAAAATGATATATCAGCTCCAATTAAAGTCCCATATACCATTTTTGTACTTAAGATAAAATTTTTTAGATTTCTATGAGAAAACCAAAGAAAACCACCCTGTGTTTGTTCTCCTTATTCATAAAATCTTTGTAATAATTTTAGTTTTCTTGGTCTTTTATTTAAGAGAAATTATGGAATATGGGCTTACATATACAGACAGTTTTCTCATATAAAAGATGATTTTTAAATCACTTTAACTAGATACTGACTGATTTGGGTTTAATTCAGATAGTTTTAAGATCTATTTTATTAGACATCTTAGTATTGTTACACACTTTTTAGTATAGGACAATAAACTAATCACTTAAGTAATCTAAAGATCCTAGTTGTTTCCATTTAGAAATTTAGATGATAAAAAAATGATCCTCTCACAGCATTACAATAAAATAAAATTTTACAAAAGATCTCGAATATAGCAGCTAAGACATATACATGCTCTTTAGCTTTTTACCATAAGGTTAAAGTTATACCTTTTTTAGTAGTGTTTGAGGTTGGACTGAGCATCAAAGTAAGCGTTAAATATTTACTAAGTCAAAAATCATCAGGTGAGGATGGAAACACATCACCCACTTCAATAACCTCATCCAATAGTTCTTGTCAGGGTTTCAGCTAATTTGAAGAAAAAAATCCATATTAAGAGGGCTTGACAGTGCCCAGTTGATGGTGCAAAATGTTAGAAGCTAAGCTGATCTAATGACTTTTATGAGGGGTTCCTTAAGAATTAATTGAGGGTCAATCTGTTTAACTAACATACCAAAAGCCCTTACAACAAGCCAGAAGGATTTAGTAGGAACAATAATGGTTTTTAAAGGGCAACCCCCAAGGGTGAGAGAAGAATTGAGGGAGACAACCCCACCAAGGTTCACAGCTATTTAGTAGTATATTGAAATAGGGCGGATTGTTTTATTAGTTAGTGCAGGATGGATAGCGACCAAAATGTAATGGATTGCGCCCAAAATGGGACAGATTGGTTATAAAAAAGGTGGTTATTGCATCTGTGGCATGTAAAATTAATCAATAATTAATATCAAAGAAGTAGTCGTCTACTACCTCATGGATGACAGAAGTGAAAATAGGTATATGGATCAGAATGTCCACTTGACAATCTCTGGTATTTTGTAGATGGCAGTGTGCATCACCATATAATTTTAATGAAAGTCTTGAGGCAGCATGGAGGACAGATTACACAACAAAAGATTCTATAAAATTGTAGTTTTATTAAGTAAATTAAGAGGAAAAAAGATAAAATAATATGGCAATCTACCAAGTGCACCGCAATAATATTTTGAAACCAAGCAAAGCCAAGAGAGGAGCGAAAACTGCAGCGATGAAAGGGGCAGAATAAACCCCAACTCCTACTCATGGCTATGCTCTCCGCAGCAGAGGTGTAGTGGAGAGCAATGTGAGCGAGGGAGTAGGCTGGGAGGCCATGCTAACCACTCCTGAGGCGCATTGGGCGTCTCAGTAGAGATAGGGATGCTGAACATAGCGGGACTCAAGGCCTTAACGTCCCAGGCCAAAAAGTTGAGTCTACTACAAAACCCACCTGTGGTTATCCTGGCGGTGCAGGATACCCACTGTCCACAGGGAGATAAGAAGGCATGGGAAAAATTCTTCTCCCAACAATATTGTTTTGGTCACTTCACTGTGGGGTGATAGTACGTGTGAGCCAAAACTTTAAATTTGTTAACAAAAATTTGTTCCTGAATGGCCGCATACTCGCCATAACCTTTTCATGGAACACCAAAGTGCACACAATAGCCAGTGCGTACGCTCCAAATGGTGTGCATGATCAAAGAGAATTTCTCACAGCTTTAACACAACTAAATCTACCAGCAAATACTTTCATAATGGGAGACATGAACTGCTGGATTAACCCAGAGACAGACTGATGGCCAAACACAACGGAGATACCACAAGGGCAAGTGGAACTCTGAGTACCAAAGGCCACCCTGGGATTATATGATCCACTGCCAAAAAGGCAACCCCTGATACAAAACATGACACGCCCACATGTACACAATGGTACACTTGTCTCTATGTCAAGGATAGACCTAATACTCGCACCAATAATTTTCTGTCACCAAATCAAAAATTTCAAACTGCAAAAATCGAATTCTCTGACCATCAGCTTGTTTCAGTGTCTTACAAACCGGCGGAACCCAGTACCCATGCACCCAGATGGTGCAGAATACGCCCAGGAAGTTTAGCCGACTCAGAATTTCAGTCCTGGATGAAGGAAATATCTTCAACCAGGGATTTTTGAACTCCTTTTTGCTCGGACCCACTAATCACCTGGGAAAACTTCAAAAATTCAACAACCCAACAAATTAAACATACATCATCTAGAAGAAACAGGGCTGTTTCAGTCATTATCAAACACACATTGGCTGAAATTGACCATCTAGAAAACAACGCACCAAAAATACAGGATACAGCCATGGATGGGGTCGCAAATGGGCGGAGGTTTCTGCTCAGCTAAACACCCTGATCTTCGAAAACCAACACCGAGTTGGAGCCCAATATAAAGCAAAAACATAAGAGACAGAGAAACTTGTTTAAGCTACTTTTTCCGCCAATTCCACGCAAGGAAAAATATGATAGCTTGCACACAGGTCCATCAACTGGAAAATCCATAGCAGAAAAACCCAAAGAAGTCAAGACTGAAGTGCACAGGTCTTATACAAAATTGTATAAATCTGAGCCGGTCAAACCAGAAAAAATTGAAAAATTTCTTAGAAGCGCACATATTGACACTGTAGCCCAAAATCACAATCAAATTAACCTAATATCGCGTGAAGAATTATGAGAAGTAGTACGCGGTGCACCAAGAGGAAGATGCCCTGGACCTGATGGGATTCCCTATGAATTTTACATAAAATATTTTACTAACATCTCTAACATTCTTATAGCTTCAATGAACAAGTGTATTATGGAAACATGCCTCCTTCCTGGAGGCAAAGAAGCCTACACGGTCACTTTATTCAAGAAAGGAGACAGATTAGACCTATCCAACTGGCGCCCAATTTCCCTAACCAACACAGATACAAAAATTTTCACAAAAATTATGGCTAAAAGACTAGAAGAAATCGCAACTGATGCGATATCCCCATCACAATATGGATTTGTTCCAAAAAAATCCATATGGGATAACATCCACACAGTTGCAAATGTCTGCCAGTCCAAAACCTCTGGAGCCCTTGTTTTTTTAGACCAACAAAAGGCATATTATAGGGTGAACTGGACCTATCTTAGGGCCTACCTTCAAAAATTCAAGCTTCCAAATAGACTTATAAACTGGGTAATATTGTTTACAGAGTCTGCAACCATGGCTGTGAGGGGAGCAGGCTTCTTAACCAACCCAGTTATCCCACAGAGAGGACTAAAACAAGGAGACCCCTTGAGCCCTCTACTCTACAACTTTAGCCTAGACCCCCTAATCCGAAATACAAACACACTGCTCAAAGGAATCAACGTCAAAGGCTAACCACCAGTCAAAATGATGGCCTTCGCTGATGATAGTGTGGTGGGCATATCCAACAATCAGGACGCTTGCAGAATTGAGAAAATAATACAAAACTATTCAGCCATAAGTAACGCATCACTTAACACTGAGAAAACTGAAATTATACTCCTGGGAAAATATTAGACCCATTGGGCGCCATCTACCAAGGACCAACAAGATAATACAACATCAAGGCTCCTGAACAGACATAGGAGGCATAAACTAGCAATGACCTCACTGAAACTTCCATTTATCACCAAGCCAACAGCTGGCCCTGTTCGTCACTTAGGAGTATGGTTGGAAGCAGGGGGTTACGCTAACTACATGATGGAAAATCAAATATTGGACAAAATAACAAAATACATTGCCTCCTTACATGAACATCAAACAGGTCTAATAGGAAGGGTCACGGTAGCCAACTCTATGATTTTATCAATCATATGGTTCATGGCCCATGCAATTGCTTTCTCACCATATTTTTTCAACACAGTCCATGCCCTATTCAAGGATGGTTATGGTCCAACCATAACCACCCTGTACGCCTTGAAACCCTATTTGGATCTAGAAGGAATGGAGGCATGGGGCTTACTAATTACAAAGAGCAAGCAACCCATATACTGGGGTCCTGGATAGCTCAGGTGACTAGCCCAGATATTCCAGATATACACTGGGCCAGAACAGCAAGATATAACTTTACACGTGCACTACAATTAAGAAACCCAGAGCACCAGAACATATTAATCAAGTATCTGGCATCCCATCCTACAGCTGCAGGACCATATGGCACTCCTGCACATTTCAAACGAATACTCCTAGCCATGAGAAGAGCAACATGGCGGATTCACATAAATGAAAAAACCAGTCACCGAGGACGCCCAAGACTAACTCACAGACTTGAGATCAATGATCAAATAGTCACAGACAACATAATAAGCAAAAGCCCAAATACATAGCCAGGATAGATTACCTGGACCATATGGTCATACCCTACAACCTAAAGACCCAAAGAAGAGTATGGAGATACACACATCACCCTCTACTTCAACCCAGGATAAGAGCACATGTATGGAGGTGCATGAGGAGAGTATACTGAAAAGCTGAGCGGTCAAACGCCAATTACACCTCATGTGCATTATGTGGTCATTATGGAAGCCTAGCCCACCTTTTAGAACAATGCCAAAATCAGCGGCAATATGGAAAGAGGTCATGCATCTTTTCCGCCAAGAAAACGAAAATCCATTCAGCCTAGCAAGGAACATGTTCGCTATAAACATGGACTCTCCTATCCACCCATCTCTCAGGGCGCTAATAGTAGCAATAGCACTATGGACGATACATACAATGGTACTAGAATCGTTAACAGGAGCAGTGCCAACAATCCAAGAAGCCATTCATCGCTTCCACAGCCATATATTGGAACACTTCCAAGCATGGCTGTTTGGACATATGACCCCTCATAACAGAAGGACAGTCAACACATGGTTCCCCATATAATTCCTAAAAGTTGATCCTTTCCTTTAAGCATGCTGCATCCAAGAATAAGCTAGCATATCTCCCCTTCCCTACCGTCCTAATCTTGGTGATCCTGGAGACAACAAGAGGGGCCTAGAACCCTCTGGGGTGTCTCTACTTATCAAACTTCATTAGTTTTCTCATTATATTGGAAGTGCTTGTCCCCTAGTCAACCTTTCCCAAATAAATAGAAATATGGCAATCTACCCAAAGTGGGTGGTTGCCTATATAGTGGAGGGGTGAATAGGGCGGATGGATAACTGCAATGACTAAGCCTCTTGCTGGGCACCCTAATCATTATCATGGCCTTTTGTAATAGGGTTTAGGGGGAAAAATGTAGGCCTTAGATGGCATATTAAAATTTTTGGCTGCCTGTTCAACAGATTGAGGAAGAACCAGTGTAATACTTCCAAACTCAATAGGTTTTGAAAATGGGTACTTCTTTTAGCACTAGGTGGTCCCAAACTAAAGGGGGGATACACCAATCTCCAAATGGGTACTTCACTAATACCAGTTCCGCCAAAAATTTGTCCTATTGATATTGACGATTGTACAAATTTTTAAAAAATCTCATTATCCGTAGGTTTGATCCCCAATCTGAATCATTAGAATAATTCAGATCTCATTTATTATGCAATTTAGGGCATATATGTGTTGTTGTGTGGGCTGGTGCAGTTTCTTGAATATCTTCAATGACCAAGGCATATTAGTGTGGACCTGAGGGTCCTGTTGGATGATCCTAAACTGAACCACCTCTCTGCATACCCACTAATCATTTTTTACAAGATCAGAAAAGAAAATGGGGGAAGAGAAGGAAGTTTTTTAGAAGCCAAGGCAGTAAACAACCTCTCATCTACTACATGAGCTAGGTCAAAGATCTTATAAAGGGGATCTACTGGGGGCTTGGACCCCTTCCTTCTTCAGTGTGGAAATTTCTCAAGAACCTGCTAGAGGGGGAGGTCATCTAGACTTACATCATACTCTGCTTTGGGAACAGGATACATGCCACCTCCTGGTACATGAACAAGGGCGTAATTTATATGCCATGCTGTGAGTTTAATTGCAAGGAGAGTCACCACCTTTTTAAGGAGGACTTGTCATTATTGTGGGTTGCGTGGAAGGCTTTTAAAAGTTCCTTAGGCTAACATAATCTCTTGCGCTCACCTAAATACTTTCATAAGAAGGGTAACCCTTTTAAGCCACCATTTCTGTGGATTAAACGACTTAAGTTACAAGATTTTAAAATCTTTTTTTCTCTGCCTAATGGGAGTCATTTACCATAATAGGCTCATGCGACGTGGGAATAGGACCCTTGAATTGAGACAACAGGCATACATGAATAACGCTGTGTTTTTTGGGAACATCTAGTACTTAAAAAAAATAACGCTGTGTTTTTTCAGTAAGGAGGGAGCTTAATACAAAAAGCACCATTCCTAAGCGCTATAAAACACAAAGGTCCTAGAGCGTTTGCATGCTAGTATATGGGAAGGAGCCTTCATGTCTAGTTGACTATCGTCCAGAATGACCAGTGATCCTTCCTTAATCTCATGGCTTAGGTGGCGTTTTCAGTATGCGAATTTCTTGTAATCATCCACTGCCTTAGATAGGTGCTCATTTATGTGATTTTGAGGGTTTGCATATGTGATTCAGTCGTTCCTCAGCAGCAGGAACAGTAGAAGTGATAAGAGTGCCAATGTGGAATGAGGAATTGTATCTCAAATTGGCCTCAAAAGGGGAAAGGCTGGTGGAGGCTTGTGGGCATTATTTTATGCAAATAGCCAGGGAAAGGTCAGGCACACATGTGTCATGACTTGTAGAAGCTTAATAGAGGAAATATTGCTCTAGGGTTTGGCTCACCCTCTCAGTTGGACCATCTGACTGGGAATGATAAAGTGGTAGACCTGCAGGGTTTGATATAAAGGAGGTTAAGGAGAGCAATCCAAATTTTGCAGTGAATTGGGGCTGCGGTATCTCACTATCTTCCCTAAGGAGTCGAATATGGAGAATATATTAGGCACAAACAAGGCCCCATATCTTCAGATTGATCTTTGTGTTGCAGGGGATGAAGAGTGAAAACTTAATAAAGCAATCAACCACCACAAATATCGCATCATATCTCTTAATAGGGGGAAATTATACAATAAAATTATAAAGATACAGAGGTACAGGGACCCTCTGCTTAAAGTAATGGGTGTAAGAGGCTTTTTTCTCTGATCTATCAGATTTGGATAATGCACAAACTACACAACGGAAAATACATGCAGTGATCTCCTCGGAAGATCTTAACCAGTTTTGGCTCCTTTTCATCCTTTCTCTGCACTTTTTTGGACCCAAGATGTCCCACAGTTGGGGCTCATGATGCTCTTGAATCATATGTTCACGAAAAATGGAAGGAACACAAACATGATATTTGAAGAAGATTACCCTATCTTTGATGACATAGAGAGTACGCTTATGAGCTTTGAATTTTAAATCCCATATATAATGTGATTCCTTATGTAGAGAACAACTGAGCAGCGAGTATCTGATCAAGAAGAGGAGCATCTGGTGACAAATTGGCAGAGGAGATGGAAAGGGGAGCCAGGTCAAATCTAGGAGGCAGGGAAAATGGTGGTGATGTCAGGGAGCTCTCCTACGCTGGGGTTCATGGCAGGGTTTCTACTCACCATGTCTGATAAGACATTTAAAACCCCCTTTACAAATTCATACTTGAAATTAAAAGTTTCTAGATTGCGTTATGTGAGGGCCTAATGGCGGAAAAGTTTTTAGGGTTCTATAATACATCAGGGACTGGTGGTCCATGCACACATTAATCTCATGCTAGGACCCTTGGAGGAGGTAGCGCCAGTGATTTAGTGACCAAGACACATCTGGCAGCTCATTATAAGATTGTTCAGGACTTCTCATTGGCTGAAAAAATCTGTGAGATGTACTAAAGAGGATGCCCAACCCCATCATACTATTGGAGGAGCATAACATATTACTGCAACTGAAGTTAATTCACATGCCACAATGAAGGGCTTAGAAAAATCAGCATGTTTGAGGACTGAAGCGGTAAGAAAAACATCATTAATAGATTAAAACGCTTGTTGGTATTCAGGAGTTCATTTGAAGGATGGGTTCTAGCTAGTTAGTAAATGCAGGGAGCTTCAAGTTGATCAGGGGCGGGGAAAACTTCTTGAGGAAGATTACCGTCCACAAGAAGCTTTAGAGTTGCTTTTGGTTGTTGGGGTTGAACAAGACTGAATGGCTTCTAGCTTGCATGTGTAAAGCATGGGCTCACAATAGTAGGACATAATTGAATAAGTTAATAATAGCAAGCCATTTACCAAAGTAGTGATCTTAAACTTAGACATACATCTTTGGATTTTTGCATTTCGTCTAAATCTATTTAAAAACCATATGAAAGATAGTGGCAAAAATACTAGTACTTAGTAACAAACTCTGGCCCAAAGAAATAGTGTAAAGTGAGTCAATTTCCAGAATAAAAACTCTCCAATCCATAAGTATGCAGTTTCTAAATGTTATTTGAATTAAAGTTATATATAATATACAATGATTTTATGCCTAGTTTTATGGATTCTTTTTTTAGTACTAGATGGTTAGTTTTATGGATTCTTTAAAGACGAAACTAAGGAAATCCCAGTTTAACTTCACTTTTTTGTGCGCTTCAACTTACCATAAATTTAACTTTGAAAATTGAAATTCGATATACTGATTATTTTAGCCTCTGAGATCTTAGGTAATGAGCTAAAATTTATGCGAACAGAATTACCGGTTTCAGATTAATGTTTATCCAACTTAAACCCTTGATTTGAGTTCTAGAGACTTAATTCTGATCGGGACAACGTTTCTCCATCTTAAATTAGCCTGTAGTAACCTTAAGTCTAAAAACTAAGGTTATATGTCAGTTGGGAAGTTGTTATACCGTTACATTACCCCCATCCAAAAAACTTTTTTTTATCTTATCTGGACATTTTGCGCAGTATGCATTATGTCTCCAAGTAGCTTCTTCAATGGGGTAACTAACCCATTTTTATCAAGAAAAATCTATGACTATTCACATAATTATCCAAGATTTCCTCTACCTCATAATTGGGCTTCCCCAATTCTTTGGGATTAAATAGAAGAGGCTTATATGGAATAGATCCTATAAATCCCCATTAATTGGGATGTGTGGCTTACCAGATGAGCAATTCACCTTTTGATAATATAAGCTCATAAGCTACATCATTAAATGGTTAACTTGTTTCATATGGTCTCAATACCACTGGTCCCAATTTCCGACTTTTGAAAGGAACCTTATAATTCTTGGCATTGATCAATACCCATCCCATAATTTATACATTTGACCTTTAATATTTGAAAATCAGCCTGTTTCTTCTGCTTATGAATGGTCTGTTCCAGGTTTGCTTTGATAATCTTCAAAATCTTTAATGTACATTAAATTTAATTAATCAGCACCTGGGCACTGTTGCCATTCATGTCCACCCAACATCTCTGTGTTTTGGCCACGATCTGAGAGAATGGAGAAGACCCAGTAGGGGAATGATATCTATTGGCATAAGCAAAATGTACTAATTTAATCCATTTGACCCTGTAAGTTTGTTGATTTATGATGTAACAACGCAGATATTGTTCCAGTACTGGCTGGCCCTTTCAGTCTGACCATCTGACTGAGGATGGTAAGCTGATGATTGACAAGGTTGTATACTCAGCTTTAACAAATTTTTGTTAAAAGTGATAATAAAATTAAGGTCCTCAATTAGAATTACTTCCTAAAAAGACTTTGATAAGAAAATACTTTATTGATAAAGATATCTGTAACCTCCTTTGCAGTAATTCCCATTAAGCGAGGGAAAATTCAGAATATTTAGCCACGCATTCAACCACAACCATGGTGTTATCATTCTATTCTACTTTTGGAAGGCTTGAAATGAAGTCTACGCACAATGATGACCAAGGGCGTTTGGGCTCTTGTAAGGGGTGTAGTTAACCAGCAGGTGATGTATGGAGGTGTTTTGCACGTGAACATGTCAAAAAAATTGGTGTGTTCTAGTACCAATTTGGATAATCCAGGCCAAGAGAAGTATAGCAGAATTAGTTCTTGTCTTTTGTAAGCTCTGGGATGACCTGCAATTGGAATGGCATGTCAGAATTGAATCACTTCATTTTGAAGGTCAGGAACAGGAACCCACAAATTTGTTCTAATGATATTTACCCCTACCTGAATAGTTTATGCTTTTGAGAATCTCTTATTGGTTCGTTCATCCTTTCTCCAAGAAGTTTTTTCCAAACTTAGTATGCCTCTGAGACGCTCTAATCCGATCCTTTAATACTTGTCACCCATGTTGGCCATCATGACTTAGCCAATCTAATAGAGTATTCTCAGATCCTGGGCGATATTAAATTTTGAATTCATAGTAACCAATTCTAGATGCTAACGGGCTTGTCTTTTGTTCATCACCTTGGGTTCTTAAAAAATATAAATGCCCAATGATCATGCAAAGAATAAGGGGATGTTGAGAATAAAGTAGGTGGTGTTGCCATTTCTTCAATACAGACACACTAGCAAGAAGTGTCCTATATTTATAGGATAATTATTTTCAGCTGGAAGCATTTTCCTTCTAAATCATATTGATTGTTCCAGATTGTAAGTCCAACTTAAAGTATCACTAAATAAATTGCAAAATTTGAAGCATCTGTTTCAACTATGAAAGGTCGCCCTGGATCAGGATGCAAAAACACTGGTGCCTTAGTTAACTTCTCTTTTATTGCTATAAACGCTATGTTGTCTTATTGGCCCACATGAAAGGTAATTTTCCATGTTAGTTATGTAAGTGGAAGGGATAGTTATGAAACAATTTTGATAAAGTTTGACAGAAGATAATGGTGCCCAAAGGCTCCACACTCCTGTATGATCCCTTGGAACTCTTCATTCTTGCACTGTCTTGATTTTGTCCAGGCTGACTGGTGATCCTTTTTGGAATAGAACAATACCCATTAAAGTGACTGAACCCCGGTTATATTCACATCTTTATGGCTTTAATATAAGGTCAGCTTTATAAATAGCCTCCAAGACTTGCCATATATTATGCACATAATCCACTTAGTTTTAAGAAAAACTAAATATCATCCATGTAGGCGATGCAACACTGGGCCACAAGCCCTACCAGAATGTAGTAAATCATCCTTTGGAAGACTGTATATGCATTTAATAACTCAGAAATCATAACTTTATACTCAAAATTATATAAATGGTATTTAAAGGCTATATATTTATGGTAGTCAGAGCGGACTGGCATCTGGTTGAAGGCATCAACAAGGTCAAGCTTTTTAAAAACTCAGCACCCTGTCACTATTGTAAAATTTATTCCATAAGTGGCATGGGATATGGATCAGACTCATTTACTGCATTCAACCGGTAAAGTCAACACATGGGCGTATTTTCCATTGGACTTTGGAATAAGTAAATTAGAGACACAACTGATGACATGAAGAGAATAATCAGTCCTGCCCCTTACATAATATAATCATAAATATCAAGGGCTTTTGTTGCTCTAGGATTTAAAAGATTCAACGGGAATCTTTGAAGGAGCTCAGTCCCCTTTTTAAATTGTAATGAAAATGAAAATGGACTTGTTGGAGAAAAAATGGACGACGGCTTCTTTACCAAATGCTGGATAAAAGTCTTTATACTCACCTGTTAAACCAGGTACATCCACTCTATCTATTTCATTTAACTTCCCAAGCCTTTGACCACTAATGATAATCTTCCAGTAAACTTGACTCTTCCCTTTTTGGACATAATTTAACAAGGGGTTTTCAAGTTGAAATTAGGGGAATAATGGTGCCAATACCACATTCTCAGAACATAAGGATGTGGCAGATTAGGAATAGTTTGGAAATTCTCACACAGCTCAAATAGTTCTTGTTTTATAATCACTTGATTTTTAGCCTCCAGAAAAGATTTTATTGGCCAGATCAATTAAAGTAGCCATTCCACACTCTTCAATTTTTAGACCCATGCGCTGGACTAAGTCCATCTCACGATAATATTCAACTTTGCACCTGTGTCCACTAAAGCAGTATATCTTCCTTCCTTTCCTTTCAAACTAACAGAAATATATAGATAAGGGCAAAGCGAAGTAGGTTTTCTATTGCTACTTTAAGATTTATCCAACATAGTTTACTTGTTGAGATCATCTTTGATTTTGAGTTTTCCTTATGCAAGTCCTAAAACTTTTATAAGGGCTTTTCATTTTCATGTACTCTCATCTCCTCAGAGTCTTCACCAATGTTTTTTTTAGAGTATCAGAGTTTTTAGATGTCATATGGATAGGTTAAAACTTGAACATCAATAAACTTTCCTAATATTTTTTTAAAACTCTGCGCTCTTGAGTTATAGTTATTTGATGTTCTACTGGATCATAAACTCAACTTCAGATTTGAGAGTTCTTGGCACTTTAACTGCTGCCATTGCAGATAATAAATCAGGACTTTACTTTTGGTGGAGCATATGAGGAAGCTGAGATTCTGCAGTCTTTGCAGCTTTGGCCAGAAGATAGAAAAAATGTGCATGATCTGATACTGAAGTTATACCTTGATCTAAAGAAAGGAGAGAAGACCAAGCTTTATCTTGGGACTATTTGGACATGCTGCATGGTCAATTATAATTAATATTTTATCTAATGAATTGGGAAGTATAGTTGCTCTTCAATAATCCTAATAACTAGGTTGCCTTACCTTCAGATAGTTCATAAGCAACCTGGCTGATCTGTATAGAAATTATTGCTTCACCTTGTTGGGACTTTTAGCCCACCTTTCCAGGTTCCAAGGTTATCTTCTTGGCTTGCTAAAGGAATAAGTCCTGATAGCAAATGAATTGGATATTAGTTGATTTCAATTTTAGCTTAATAATGTTGTCAAGAAAATTGATATGACTGGACAATAAGTTACCTATCCAGCGGATTGTATATATAGGTGAAGGGAGTCTCAAGATTGAGCAATAGATGTATCAATGTGAAATAATCAATAAAAGTAATCATGGTTTAGCGAATTGAGGGAATTCCGCCAAGACCCAGAAGATAGAGTGAGAACCAAAGTTGGTAGCTGATAGGGAATTATTAAGCGGAAGGGTGAAACAGACTAGAGATACCATGGATTAAGAGTTGAGCGTGAGAACAATAAGGGTGAGGTTAGAAAGAAGGAGAGAGTATGGAGGCATAATGGAAGTAGACATTAAGTTTAATAATTAAATCGGTATCATTAGGGCAATAGATCCTATTAAGCCTTTATTATTATTGATTATTGAGGGCCAGTGATCTTCAAATTTCTCGTCCATTGCTCAGTGGGTTTTACCCTGTGCAAAACATTTGGCAGAATCAACCAAATCTGCTGAAAGTTAACAAACGTCTGCAAGTCATGGGTAATTATCCAGGTTTATATCCATTGTGATCAAACTGTGAAAATGCTTAAGATCTCATTGGCAGAGTTGCCAACAAAATTGAGGCATCTGATAGTTGATCGTTGATTAACTATTTTGGTACATTAATTGGGATCAGTCAGGTTTCATCACTTTCTGATTGGGAATTTAATCAACATTAATGAGGCGATTGACGCCACTTGCAACTAGCATTTGATCAGTTGGTTTGCGAGCTGCTATAATGAGAAAGTGTCCCATTACCTAAGCAGGTTGCTAGCCAATTGTGGTTGGTTTGCTGTGATCAAGTGGAAACATTAGGGCCACTTTTTTGGCTCTTTTCATTTCCAAATCTTTGGGATATATGATGGAGGAATCCTTAGCATGATTTAGAAGACCATCAATGGAAGAGACTTCAAAGGAGAATTCAATGGCAATGGCTTCCATTTCCTTATTGAGGTGCCAAACAAGTATTGGGCGCTGAATTCCCTTTAAATTCCATACTTTAAGTAATAATAAAGCAGATCTTACACTAAATCTAATTTAATATATAGCTCTATTTACCTTCAGTTCTTATTGTTGTTGTACAATAATTGTAAATCTTTTGTGTGATAAAGAGTAAGGATCAGTATCCTTAGAAGAGAAGCAGACCTTTAAAGTAGATCTGCCAACTCAGCGTGACAGGAACTAAGACCAGGGACCTCTGAATCTGAGAGTGAATTAAGTTCAGCCAGGATAGGGAAGAATTCCCTAATTGTCAATTTAATCAGTATTTTGAGGATCGTTTCAAGTTTATCATGAGACCACCAATCAACTGGGTTATTTATTCAACTGCAGATATTAGTATTCATACTATTATCGCCCATATATCTATTACTATCAATTAATGCACACTGTGCACCTAACAGAACATGTGTAGTTATCTTATAGAAATGATCAACAAATCCAGATTTTAACACACCTCCTGCTGCCTGGGCAAGCACCCTGGAAACGGATCTTTGACACCACTAGATAAATATTATCCAAAGCTTTAACAGTAATATAATTCCAATACCCATTTCTGTTTGGTCTGAGATAAATCATCATCCTTTGAATCACTCCCTAGTAGCTTTCAAATCTGAACAAAGTTTCATAATAAAAAGGCTAGTAAAAAATTACCATCAATAAGGTCTCAGTAAGGTAATACCAAGGTGAAGCCTTGGGATCTACCCATTCCTCCTTAAAATCCCACCATACTGTAAAAGAAGTATTGAAGTTTTGTAGATGTAACTCATGGGCTCATGCCATTATGACAAAAAATAATTTAGGTAAGAAACCTAAGTATTTGACTAAAGTAGTGATATCAAACCAGACATCCATCTTTTGATACGTACATTTCGTCTAAACCTATTTAAAACCCTACAAAAAATAGTGGCAAAATACTAGTACCAAGCAACAACCTCTAGCCCAAAGTAAAATTTTGATGTGAGGCAATTGAATGACTAAAAGAACTCATAAACCTTGCATGTATGCAGTTTGTATATGTGGTTATAAATAACGTGTGCATAATGAGAATATTCAATTTTTTATTTGTTATGGATTCTAAAAAGATGAAACTATGAAAATCCCCAGTTTCACTTTTCTTATTTATGCGCTTTGACTTGTATAAATTTAGCTTTGCAAACCTAGATATGGTGTACTAAATTATTTTAGCCTCTGAGGCCATGGGTGATAGAGTTAAAATTCATGGTAACATGGTAGCTGGGTTTAGTTAAATTTTATTCACCTCAAACTCTTGCTTTGAGAATTTAGAAACTAGATTATGTTCAGGACGATGTTTGTCCATAAAAAATTATCCTGGATTAACCTTGAGTCCAAAACTAAGGCGATATGTTGGTTGGGAAGTGTCACAACTGTCACAGCTTGTAGTACTGCATACACATCCTTCAAAACTAGGATCCCTAAGAATGTCACCTCCTCCAAAAAGTGTTCACATTCGAAGAGCTTCACAAAGCCCACCTTATGGATGGAAGCCATGACCGTTTCCAGATCCGTTTTCATGTTGCTCGCGATTGGGTGAATACATTAAGATGTCGCCAATATAAGCAACCTCACAGGAGAAGAGCTGTTCATCCAGACCATCATTTATGAGGAGCTGTAAAGTTGCTGGCGCGTTCTTAAACGCAAATGTCATCACTTGTAAATAAAAGATTACCATCTTTGTGCGTATGGCAGTGAGCCACTTCTGTTCCCCCTTGAATCATATTTTATTGAAGGCATCTACCAAATCAAACTTGGAAAAGGCTCGTGACTTTGCAATTGACTGAGTGATTTATTAAGTGGTAAGGGATATGGAATGGAACAGCCACATTATTGACATGCCCATAATCAATGCAAGGTCGCAGGGTTCCATCTGCCATCTGTGCAAAGACAAAGGGGGAAGCGATGGGGGAGGACTTCTTCACAATCCAGCCTTTTGCCAGCATATCATACTGCCATTCAATTAAAGCTTTGTATTCTTCCTCATGTGAGGCTATATTGGGCAATTTATCTCTGACTAATTATATCATCATTTAAAATGCTAAATATTACTCTGAAAGAGGTGGAATCTTAGTAGCTAGACTCATGCAGATACTTTTTGTATGGGGCGAGTAAAGTATGGGAAGTCAGGCGGAAGATCTGCAAGGAGAGAAGAAGGTAGGATAGAGCTCAAGGAGGTCTCAAATGGAAGGGTATCAATAGTGGGGATTACAGCTGAGTCCATTATTTTTGAAAGAGAGAGTTACTACTCAACTTGATATCCACTTGTTGTCAACATTTCTATCTAAACCAAAGATTAATGGTATTATAATCTGGAACAGCTGAAAATGATCACAAAAGCAGAAAGTATGTACAAAGATTTGTACTGGTTGATGCACAACATGACACTCCATAGGTTGAAAAATTGCTTTCAAGATTGGAGGGGCCACATCAGTGTCTAGATCTAATTCTTTTGCGATCAAGCTCCATTAAATTTCCAGCTACCCCAGTATCCAAGAGCGCCTGCACAATGACCATACTTGTCCCATAACAGAAGGTAATATATAGGATGTGCTAAGCTTGATCCTCATGGGTGAAGTTGAAAGTGAAGGGCTGTATAAGAGGAATCTAAGGTAAGAAGTGGCCTCACGTTATCTGATAATTCCTAGTGAGAGGACCAGGTAGGATTCAAGGATGAACTAACAAGTTTTCCTACAAAAATATGGATTACAAGTAGAAATTAGGTGGGGATACTTGACAATTAGGTAGGTGAACGCCTCACCTAACCCAGAGAGAAGGGTGGAGAGCACCAAGGATGTTAGCCGATTTACTATACCAGGATTGCATATAATTTAGAGGATGTCCATATTGAGAGGGTTTGACAGTTCTCAAACTGATGGTACATAATGCCGGAGGCTCACCTGCACTATTGACTTTTTAAAGGTGTTCCTAAGGATTAATTGAGAGCAATATGTTTGAATAGCATACCAAAGGCCCCTATAACAAGCCATGAGGCTGCAGTAGGGGCAATCCCGCGTCTTACTGTTGCAACCCCCAAAGTTGAGAGAGGCATGGAGGGCAACAACCCCTATATGGTTCAAAGCTGTTTAGCAGTAAATTTAAATAGGGGGATTATTTTATTAAAAATGTATAATGGATTGTGACCAAAATGGCGCAGATTGCGCCAATAATGGGACAGTTCAAGTAAAAAAGGTGGCTGATAGGATCTATGGCGTTTGCAACTGATTAACAATCGATATAGGTGAGGTAAATGTCCACTATTTCATGGAGAGAATGGTGTGACAACAGATCTACAGATCAGAATGACTGCTAGAGAAAATCTGAAAGTAATATTTTTCAGATGGTGGCATGCGTCGCTGGATAATTTTGGTAAAAAATAAGTGATGTAGCTTTCAGGGTGGATAATATGACAAGGGGTTCAACACAAAATTGTGTTTTATTGAGTAAAATTTAAATGGAAGGAAAGATAAAGAATAAACTGGCATCCTACTCTCAGGAGGGTGGTTGCTTATATAATGGAGGGGTATAAGGGAGCTTCGAACTCTGCGATGATACAGCCTCTTTTTGGGCACCCTAATCATCATGGCTTTTGTGAAAGGGTTGATGGTGAAAGCATTAAATGTCTCAGATGTAATCAAAAAGTTTTGTGGCTGACTGCCCACTAAATTGAGGAGAAATCTAGCAGAATACTAACAAACTTGAATGGATTTTAATAGATGGTTAATTCACTAACACCAGTTCCACTAAGACCCATCTAAATGTTATTGAAAATCATTCAATCTTTTATAGAAAATCCTGTGATCTGCGGGTTCAATTTGATATCCAAACCATCAATATAAACCTGATCTGACTTATTATGCAAATTAAACTTACACTGGAATTTAGATGAGGTGAGGCAATTTATTGATTTTCTTCAGTGACCAAGTCAACTTGGGGTGAGCCTGAGAGTCCTGCATGAGGAAACTGAACAACCTCTTTGCAATCTTTTTATCATTCTTTACAAAACCAAAAGATGAAATGAAGGGAAGAGAGATAGGTTCTTTGAGAGCCAGGGCAGTAACCCACCACTCATCTACTACATGAGCTAGGTCACTGATCTTAGAGCGGGCTCTACTGGGGGCTTGGACCCCTTCATGCTTCTGTGTGAAATTATTTTCTTGATACAGCTGGAGGGGCAGGTCTTTGGGCTTTCAGTTTCCATGGAATATGGCTAAACTTAATAGGGGCATTGGTGGGAAGTTGTGTATGGATGAGTGAACAGGATGTCACCTAGTTGGGCAAAGTAGTCCAAGCCTGACTCAGATTGGCTGGTGGAATGTGCATGGGTGGGGGTGGTAGCTTTGCGCTGGCCCACCAATTGGGTGGTATGGAGTTTAGTACAGCAAAATACCCCATTCAGAAGCAGCTTGTGCAACCGCAAATGAGGAGGAGCGGTGTCAGCGCCATGGGGAAGGATTTTAGCTATGGTTTTAGGCATAAAATAGAACAAACGTGTTGACTGGTGTTAACCCTAGCTAAAGACAAAGATCTGGAACTGCTGAAAGTTGATCATGTATGGGGATCCGCTGGGCAATTTAGGGGTGTTGGGGGATGAGGGTAGAAATGGCGCAAGGTGCAGAAAGGTGTTCTGCACCTGTACGTACAGTGAAGTGGAGAATTTGATTTATGCCATAGGCTAAAACCATAACGTTAACGCATAAAAAATTTGGGCTGAGAGATGCGAAAATAGGTTTGAAAAAGATAACACACCATGTTATTAATAAGGAGGTGAGTATGATTGGAAGTGAAGGAGTATTGTATAAATTAACGGGGTTGCTGCAGCTGTTAACACATCCTCCTTAGAGGAGAACCTAATATCAAAGTAGCCCTCAAATGGGAAAAGTCAACAAACCCTACTGGCACATAGAGGGCAGAGGCAAGCTCAATGATAGCCTTGTTGGCATATAGAAACAAGCACCTGCAGATGATGTGAAGGCAGAAGGTAATGTTGGAGCACGGGAAGCATTAGGATGGGACCAAGCCAGATGGACACACCTGAGGTGAAAAGCGAGGTATTTGGGGGGATTTATAAACCCAAAGAATTGGATGGACAGGCTGAGCCAGGCTGCAAGCATTTTCACACCAGATGAAAAATTATTGGAAGAATACTCACTTCCCCCACATTGTAGCAACAGGTAGTGGGACCAAGAACATCTGTGGAGTGGTGTTGCATTGTGTAAAGGGGTAAACTACTCTTTACTAAAATTTTGCTCAAAAGTGGGATCAAGCGGAGAATTTTTTAGCTAATCATGACACAATTCATAATCATTAGGTAAACTAATTCCTAGATATAATCAGGTTAATATTGTGCGGATGTACAACATCAGTTACTAAGATTGATCTACCAAGTATCTGATGACCTAGTATCAATTTTAAAGTCAATTGCTGATCACTACCAAGCTTCATTATTGTTAGTAATGGGGCTAGCTATAAAGTAGGGTCTTAAACTTAATCCATGCCTACGCTCATGTGTTTTTATCTTCAACTTACCAATGGTTAACAGGGTTAGATACCAAATGGTACTGTTGATGTTGTACATTTACTGCAGTGAAAAATACTGGGTCTTGGAGATGTATAAGCTAGAAAATAATGCCAAATATCTTTGTTTACCTTAATTTTAGTTACTTGTCCAATTGATAAACTATATTTTAATTTACACCAGGAAGGTTCCTTAGTTATCCATGATTAAAATTAGAAATAAATTGGGGTGCCAGCTGAAGGAAACTATTGGCGGTTAGTAGGTATAATAACATGAAAACCTTACCCATGACATAACCAGAAAAATCCGAGTCCCGATTCAGAGGTGAAAAAACTTTCTATGACAGAGTTGACCCTGCTCAGGTTTCATGTCGATACTTTCTCTATTTTGGTAATGTCCGTCCCCCAGTCGGCTTGCCTTGAATAAATAAAAATTAGAAATAAAGTACAAATCTTTGAATAATTGAGAACTATAGTAAATCTATACTTTTGAAAGATGGTCAATTTGGAGCCTTTAATATAAATCTACTTATAAAATGCTTTATATTCTTTATTATACTTTAGCTCAATGGCGTTGAGGATACTTTCTTCCTTAGACAGGATATGTTATATTCTAGCTAAAGGGCTCTCCTCTACTCATTCAGTGTTGCCTTTTATTCTTGGATTTCATCATTCCTTAACCATTAAAACTCCCTCCTTTACTGAAGTTTTTTTAGTACTAGTGGGGCTCAACCCAAGGAGGAGGAGCATCCATGGATCTTTATTTGCAGGTGCTAATTTAAAACTGAGAAATTTCCTAACATAGTGCCTTGGTTTTGAGCCTAAGCATCCATATTGAAGGGGAAGAGGGGTCATGGGGATTTTTCATCCAGATCCAGTTGCTTTAGGTGGCAGCCAAAGTGAACAAATTAGGGTCGGAGCATCTGTGGCATGGGGTAGAAGGAAATAGAGGTGAGGATTATCCTCAATAATGAGGCCAGCAGTGTGCATCGCCTTGACTTACTGATCGATTTGGTGTTTAGCAAAGGTTTAAGTTCAGGCACACATTAATTGGCTTGATGCATTGGCGGGTTTGGGGGTAGTTATGGGTGAAGTATGAAGATAACGCCGCATAAATGCATGCAAAGCTCTAAGCAAATCATTTTCTTCAATGGTACACTTACATCAGGGAAATTATGAAGGAAATTAAAGGGGCTTTTATGGCACAATGGCACTATTACCACATAGAGGACTTGTCAAAGTAGAGAATTGGAAGGAGCAGCTTCTTCTTCCACAGCCTTTTTATGCATATTTTATAAACTTGAAAGTTGTTACAAAGAAAGAAATGATGTCAGAGAGTTAAATCGTGGGGATATGTGGGAAATTTGGGCCAGTAGTAGTCATGTTTGATTCTGAAAGCCCATTCTTTGTCATTAATCGATTTGAGACTTTTGGAAGGGAAATATTTGTCCAGCGTTGGGCCAGCAACAGGTGCTGGTTGGGTGGCAAGAGCTGATTGGCCATGTACAACTGACCACAGAAACTTCAATGCCAATTGAGCTACCATCTGCTCTGGAATAGCTTGGGAGGTCAAACCTTGATTGGGTGGCACCATGGGAATGTGCCCACGGCAGTTGAGGGTGATAAGGGAGAATAAACCCCCAATTGAGAAAAATTTAACCTGGTAGTCGTGGGACTACTGGTAGACATGGAATCATGGGCAGACTTGTGCTTTGGGAAGGAATGAAGGGTTAGTTAAAAATGTTGTTGAAGCACAAGTTTATTAATGTTTTCATCATCTGTTTTCTTGCTAGCTAGCCGTACGCTGAATCTGAGTCACTTTGTGGTCACACTGGATGACCCAGGTATTGGAGATGCAGGCTGCTTGGGCGCTGATGGGGTTTTGTAAATCTTCAAATGGTTGCCATTGTTTAAATTATTGGCCAATTTATTTGATTTTAGTCTCAAACTATAGGCTCTTGATGCTCTGCATAGTATTTGTCAGTTTTTGGTTTGAAATTTTTGGTTAAAGTTTTATCACAATTTTTAGGTTGAGGCATTTCATATGTTTAAGTTAAAATGTTGTTTTTTATTTTCTATGAGTGCTTCAGGTACTCGGAATTGGTGTTATTGGAGAGATTTAGCTCTGAGGATCACAACGCACTTTATATTTTTATGATTGGACTTGTATTTCCCGAGATATTTAGGTTTTAGTGGAGCAGTTTAGAAATTTTCAGCGCAAAAACACCCTCATGCAGACAAAGCCTAGAGGCGACTGAATTCAGTTTTAAAAATTCTCAGTACTATTGGTGGAAGAGGACAAGTGACTCGATCACCTGGAACCTGGTTTATTGGGATTGGTTGAGCAGTTTATGAGATAGTGGTATGCCAAAAGTACATTTGAAACATAATGGTCAATTTTCACGAAATGTGCGAGTAAGACATTACATACCTATGGATTCCATGTCAGAAATCCAGGGTTAGTCAGGTCAGGAATATCACCAGAGGAGGGCTGGGCAAAGAATGTGGGCGCAGCAAGTGAAAGGCACTTGCGTTATGATTTGTCTAGCCCAAAACACAAGGGAATGATGGTGCAGCTATTTTTGACATGTGCTCAGGATGATCAGGAGTGAATCTAGTCATGGAGCATGGGGCATCACAAGTTGGATGTCATAGTAAAGTGGGTAGATCATTGCAATTGCGTGAGGCCCCAAATGATTAATGGCACTATTGAAAACAAC
Organism: Massospora cicadina; assembly: GCA_022478985.1. NCBI lineage: Eukaryota > Fungi > Entomophthoromycota > Entomophthoromycetes > Entomophthorales > Entomophthoraceae > Massospora > Massospora cicadina. The sequence goes on from JAKSZP010013147.1 coordinate 235,018, forward strand.
AATCTGCAACACTAAGTCAGCACCAAAGACAGCAAAGCATCAATCAGTTTGTGACAGAGCCATTCAGGGAAGAGGTTGGAAGGCAAGCCAGCAAAATAGACCACAAGCGTGACATTATCTGAAAGCTGAGTTTAGATGTTCAGGATTGATATAATATTATAGATTAAAAAGCTGTGCTGCTGCCATGGAGTGGAGTTTACAAAAAAGCTAAGGTCAAAGTACACCTTGAAAGGGCAGAGATTTATGAATCAGGTGGGCTTATATACTGCTATGGCCTTCTTGATGATGTCCTCACTTGTATGGGAGAAGAGGCTCACATACTCAACCCAAAGGATAAAATGCAGGTTGCTCAAAGGGAACACCAGGGGCTTCAAAGCACCACCTGGGAGCGCGCGAGATGTTGGGCTAGGCCCCAAAGTAGGATTATCAACTGGAAGTGTTAAAGGGACTAATTGGGCCAGCTTAGGCGCACTTCAGCGGCAGCCAATAAATGCTAAGAGGTGGCGCACCACTGCCCCACAAGGGAGAGCAGGAGTCAATCATGCTGACATTTCTCAAAGTAGTGTGGTAGAAAAGGTTAGTTTAATGTAAATGACTTTTTAAAACTTAGATTTAGTCAGATAAGTAATATAAGCAAAAATTCCTATGCTGAGGTTAAAAACCTGATTTGTCCTGTTTTGGTAACTCTGTTAAAATATTTTAATGAGGTAGTTCTTTTGGAACTTCATTCTCTTTTATCTTATTTGTTTTGGAATTTATCGGAATAGTCACTCAATTCTATTAATTGCGTATGGCTTGGGTGCTATTCCATACTTATTTGCCAACATTTGATTCAGGTATAGATAAAGCAAAACACCCCTCTTCTTTTATCAAAATATTTTTAATTGGCTTAGGCGATGATCATTTACCAGTTTACAAACACTTAAGTCATCATGGTTAAAGCAACATCTCCTCATTTTAATTCTAAGGGTGCTCACCTCAAGATAATGTTGCAGGGGGACATGGGATCATAAAAATCTTCCATGGAATCGGTTTTCTATAGTTCCCAGGATCATATCAGCTATGACATATCTGGTTTCACCTTTTGAATAGCTGATAAGGATCAGACCAAGAGGTGTATAGTTTTTGGTCTTCCACAAGTTTGATGGTGATAAAACAAGAAAGGACAAGATCAACTACTAGATAAGAGTGGAGTACAGGCTGTTATGCATTAATTTGAGCAGTTTCCCTAGTGGTGGTTGATACTATGGACTTAATGGCAACTACTTATAACCATATTATATCACTCAATACATGAATGGGTAACTTTTTACTGATGGTCACTGTTTTTCTCTATTAGGGGTTGTACACCACTGTGCAACTGAGGTTTCTCTTCCATAAAGAACCTGGAGGGTAAATATCTTTATGATATGATGTTGGAATTTTTGCCCATATTACCCAGCTTCATCATTTATGATTCATCGCTTGTCCACTATTAATTTATCCCTTTAGTGGATGTGGGTGTCATCAATTATATATATGATATCTATTGATCAGAGAAACATTCTCAAAGAATATTTTTGATCCATTGGATTACAATCTTCCAAATCAATGAGTGTTTCATTGGGTATGATCCCTGACTATAAACAGCTGATAGGGAGTTAATTTATTATTAATATTCAATTATTTTGCAGGAGTTGAACAGGGTTAGTCACTGATTAACTAAGGAGTCTATGAGTTGCTAGGTGAGTGATGCCGCCTGTGATAGAGCAACTTTTAATTTAGCTTTAAGGATCACAACCCAATGTTTATGGGTAAGAGTCCCATTACATAAGCAGGTTGATAACATAATAAGGGTGATTCATTGGGGTTGAAGAAGCGTTTGAACCGTTCTTCATTTCAACTTATAAGTAGTGGTGTTCAAGTAGGGGAGAGAATTAATTAATCTGATGATGAATATCATTGTTTTGAGCGACCTTATAGTGTTAATTCATCAGCAATGGCCGCATTTCTCAATTGTAGTGCTGATTAGAGAGTTAAGCGCCAGATTTTTTAAAATTCCCTTTCAAAACATTAAAATAAAGCGGATAAGAAAATCTTATATACTTGTTTCAATTTGTACTGTTTTTCTCTTTTGATTAAAGTTGTTGGAAGAAAAAGAAGATCCTTTTGTCTATATTATTGCTATCTCCAGGGAATTTGCGTGATGAGAAGGAAGAAGAACCTCTGAACCTAATTCTAGCTTAAGCTCTACCAGTCAAAATAGAGAAGAAGTCACTACAATCTTTGAAGAAATTAAAATTAAAAAGCACTAATTTAGCATTGGACCTAATTACCATCTTAGTTATCATAAAACTCAACTAAAGGAGTAGTCTTCAAACTATTACTGCCCATCATAATTAATAATCACCTATTTAAAAAATGCACATACAAGGAACCTGTGCAGTTGAACATGGGAGCTGAAGCAAGTTACTATCTAAAAAGAGTTGATGGATCCCATTATTAACAATTGGTGCTCAACTGAGTCACTACAAGTTCCCAGTTTTAACATATAATGATAGCTCACCCTTTAGCCCAGAAAGGTATTAGGTAAATTGTGACCTACCTATCAGATTGGTTAATTCCACTTTACCTAATTATTAACACTGAAGTTATAATAATGTTCCAATTCTCTATTAAGTGAGGGGTTTTAAGGAGCAATGATAGTGAACTGTTATTCAATAGAGTTAACAGCTTTTGCACTCTCTATATCTTAATATCTGACTATTATCTGAAATAAGGATCCTGTGAAATCCAGATTAGGTATAAATATTTAAAGAACTGTTGCCAATAAAGCCTATGAAGCTCTTCAAATGACAAAGATAAGCTTGGATTTCGCATAACAGGTGAATAAGAAGTAAACCCCTAAAATAGATTTGAAGGTAATGGTTTAAAGATTAATCCCTGATAAGAGGTGACAACATGTAAAAGCTGAACGCTAAGTCAAAGATGGTAACTCTTTGAATAAACCTAATTATGTACTGAAACAGTGATCATGAAAGCACTTATAAATAAAAAGACGCGTTTTAATAAAGGTTTTATTGGGAATACAATCATGGAGTTGATCTATAGTAAGAGTATTAAACAATTTACTTGGGATGGGGCCCAATCCAACTTCACAGCTAGCGATGTAATTAAGGATGATGCCTGAGCGATTTTGGTGCTAAAATTGCAGCGTTGAGCCATAACCTTTTGCCAATATGAAGTTTATAACTTAACTAATACCCTCACTATGATTCATGCAATATTTGATTGATTTATTCGAGGTATGCTGACCAGGGGACAGACAGTACCGATCACGACACTCAAAATGGCAAAACAAACTACTAACCAGGTGGGAAGCAGAAACTGCTTAACCCACCATGGCAGAGGGTGAGGAGGGGTCGGGGGTTGGTTTTCAGAAAGACCCACCTCGATCAAGGGGTGTTGGTGTCATGCAATATTTGATTATATGTTTAAACTTGATGTTACGATCTTTAAAATTTAATTAATTTTATTAATCAAATAAATTGTGCATTGATTGTGATCTAGTTTGGATATCAACTTAATAGTCCCATATTCATTTAAAATATGTGCAATTACTATGGAGGAATTTTTTGGCAAACTAGATTTTTATAATTGAATTCTTTGACCCAGTAATGGCAAATGTGGCCATACCTACCTCATGTAAATGCTATGCTTTTAGTTGGGTATGTTATCCAATTTAATTTATATTCATCATTGACTACCTTTTTGGTTCATTGAACCACTTGGTTTATATCATATGTCGCAATAGTGGTGGCTTTAGAGGGGGTGTGGCATAGTTGGGAGGGCGTCCCACTATCACCCCTCATGACACGGGTTCCAATCCCATCATGGCAGATAATTGCATTTCAGTGCCAAGAGTATATCAAAAAATGTGGATTTGCGCACCATGCCTCAGTCTGACCAAGAGAATTAGGGAAATTAAATCATGAAACCCCAACCTATCAGAACATGTGCAGGAAGGTATTAATCTCAGTACTTGGGTTTTGTCCTCCACTACTATATGTTAGCTCCCTACTACCTATCCTCTCTATCAGTGCAGTATATTTGTACCAATGTCACCCCAACTCAAAATAAAGTTAGACAGTGGCAGCTTTAGATGTTACCACTTGTATTAAGATAGCCTCATTCAAACTTTTAAATGATTCACTGACTAGAGTATATATCAATGTCCATAAAGGCAAGTTGATAAGAGCCTATCATATCAACATTAAACTTAAGTTTCTAGAGAGTGTCAGCAATTAATTTCATTTTTTAGGCTTGGTCGATCAGAATAATAAATATCATACATGCCTCTAGAAATTCCTGAATAAAATCAATTATATGGTCTCAGTAGCATCACCATAGTAACCGCTCATAAGTCATCTTAACAGCTTCATGTCCCTTATAAAGTGTCCTTCAAGAACGTCTTGGTTTTTGAGGAGGTTTGGTATATAAGGTAACCATTTCCCATCATCTTTCTATAGATCATCCCATCTTGCTCTTATGCATTATGAGTCATCCATTAAAATTTCACTTGGGAACTCTAATATTTCCAACTCCCATCTCTATAGCCGACCAAAAAGGCCATATATCAGTTTTCTTATGAGGTGAGACAGCTAGACTAGCATCTGAGCCAGCCTATGAGCAAATAGTTGTATTGCCCTCAACTAGTGGACAATTGTAAAGTCATAAATATTTAGTCAATGTGCCCATCTCAAAAAGTAGTTCAGTATTTTTTCATTGCGTTATTTTCAAAGTTAATGAGCAATGGTATGTAATTGCGGTGAAGTGTGTGCTATATAGGTATGGATGGAATGTTTAATGGTTTTAACATCAAGGCTCCTTATTCAATTACACTGCAGTTCTGTTTTGTTTTAATTTAATGTCATTCTGAATTGTGCTACAGGTTGATCTATATGCTGATTGACGTTTTTGGAGTAACAGTTCTCATGACTGTCACCATGGTCAAGAAATGGACTTGAAGCTGAAAATAGCAAAAAAGGTTGAAAAGCGAAAAGATGGAGAGAATATATACTACTTCTTTGTGTTTGATAGCGTCAATACATATAGGGCGTGTGGGGACATGGTGCCTTAGGGAATTCGTAGCCCCATAGGATCAGACTCTTTTCCTGCCTTCCATATTGACCACCTGGATGGCGCCCTCATTGTACTGCGTTGTCCTCATGACCGCAGAAGTGGAAGCAGTGCCTATAATGATTTGGGAAGCGGGGACAGGATTCCTGAAGGTGATATCATTAATCCTTGTACACGTGATGCTTCCCAATTGGATCTAGTTTCAGTGCCTTCAAGGTAAGGTTCTGTTAATGCTGGTTTATAAGTCAATCTGTCATGGCTCAATTTTAAAGCAGAGATTTCAGATTGCTTTTCATCTCAAATCCTGTCAACGCCCCCTCAAGGTCCTTTTGGAGGAATCATAGGGCCAGAGGAACTGGCCATGCACTCATTCATCACTGTCCCCTGATTGTCTCTGGCAATGGAGTACTTGGAGTTTACCTATAAATGACCTTATAAGGTCTAAAACAAAGAACGTCAAGCTTTTAATGTCGACATCTGGGTTAATGTTGATCAAAGATAATGAGATCACCTAATTTAAATGGGTATGGAGGGTCGGCCAACATTAATTCAAGATGTCTCCCTTTCAGTGGTGGTGCTTGTTGGGATCACAGATTAGTACCAGGGATCCATCTTATTGTTTGAGGGCTGGATGACCCAAAGTTCAAGGGTATTGATTTTTTACCAGGGTTAATTCTCTTGGTTGAGAAGTCTTATTTATAGCTATTGAGTCTGGTATGGTAACTTAAATAAATACAATTTTTACTTAAGATTGCAATAAGGGGAGAAAAGGCATAAAGTTTATTATTCAATACTTGCTTTTTATAGGAAATTGAGGAATTTGATCAGGAACCATTTAAGCCGTCCAAGCCTAAATCTAATAGATAAACCAATTGGGATTTGGTACAAGTCCCAATTAATTTAGTCAAGTAGATAGAACTCACCTCATAGCTCAGTTTTGAACCCTGAAAGTTGGGTGACTCCAAGGGAGCAGGATTCTGGAATGTCAGTTGGGGTTAATCGCCAATATTGGTCATAGTCAACTTTTGTCAGGGATGATGTCCAGAAGTTTGGGCTTGTGAGCAAATCAGGAATGATCGCTGACCAAAATAGTTGTCAATTTTTGTTGGGGATTATTCCCGGAAGAATTGTGGGCCTTGTGGTCATATCAGGACTAATTACCATCATCCAACATATTCAAATCCATTGTTTGGGTGGGAATCCTGTTAATACCCCCTCTAGATCTTGGCGTAGGGGGAAAATGGATGAAGAGAGTGACTATGTACGCAATTGACAACTTTGCCCTGAACAATTTCAATGATTGAGTATTTGTTGCCCCTTCTATATATGACTCAATAGGCCCTGATCAATTAGTACCCAGTTTGTAATTGTGACCTCCAGGACGCTGATGGTAAAATAGGACAAGGTCATCTGGTTGGAAGGAGTATAGGGTTTGTGCTAGTCGTTAAATTGAGCAGCTTCTCTACTGGTTGTGGCGGACAGGTTTTTGGCAGCAAGGACTTGAACTCTTATGATTTCATTTGCAATACTTCACATAGAGACCCCATGTGCACAGGAGAAGCTTGATCAAGCATCGCCTGGACTTTTTAAAGGCAGATGGGGATTTCCGCCATACAACACTTGGAATGGTGACATCTTAGTAATTCGATGGTAGCTGATATGGTAGGCCAAAACTGCACTAGGCAAATATTGGAGCACTGGAAGCTTTGAATTACACTTCCAATGGGGCATGTTTAATCTCAAAAGTTACACTGGGCGGATTCTCCAAAAAGGCGATAAATTTTAAATGAAAATACAGGTTATAATTCAACCTAATTTTATTTTCGAAAAGAAGGAATATTTATAGGCTTTTTAATGGTTTGTAATCTACCAGAGCCAATTAATCTCTGCACAATTGAATCTTCAATAAATTGATCAGGATTAGATTGATCATTAACATTGATAAATTGAGATATATTGCTTGCTCCTTTTAATGATGTCAGTGGAATTGATGAAGTGGATTCTTTAGAGATATGAGAATTCGGTGAAATCCCAATACTTCCCCCCTCAAGATTTGATCGTGGTGGAGGATGACCTCTTTAAAACCTAAGATGAGTACAATTTATCACTATACCAGTATCATTATGAACAATCGAATACTCTAATCCTTTTCAAAATATAGCTCTATAGGGACCAGACAACTAGTTCCCAACTTTTCATACTGACCACTAGGCCAAGAATGATAGTACATAATGTAATCCCCAATCTGGTATTCAGTTAATACAGGTTTATTTTGTTTGCTTTTTGAGTCTCTTTTTGTGTGGTTGTTTCAATTGAATTCATTGCTTGATCCTGTAGATGGGTAATCTCATCAGCCAAATTCCTCATAATTAAATCAGAATTTTCTGGGATGCTTCCTTCAAGGATTGTCTGAATACTAGAAGGGACTGAAGGATCCCGCTCATATATACACTTAAATGGGGACATCTTGATAATGTGGTGATATCTTATCCAATAAGCAAATAAGGCAATAGGCAAATAAAAATTCCACCGAGTTGGGTCAGTGGATGCCATCTCTCTTAGAATCAAGACCAGGGTCCCATTAACTCGTTCAATAGCCCCATTTGTAGATGGATTATATGGGACAATAAATCGCTGAGTAGTATTAAATAATTTGGATAACTCCTGTATAAGTTGCGAGGTGAAGTTAGTCCTATTATCTGACATAAGGACCTTGGGACACTCATGTTGAGAAATGATATGCTGATATAGGAATAACGCTGTAGTCTTAGCCAAAGGGATAGCAATAGAAACGGCCTCAACCCATTTGGTTAAATGGTCAACAGCCATAATGATATACTGATGTCCAAGCAATCCCCAAGGAAAAGGACCTACAACAAGAATGCTGACCATCTCAAACGCCTTAGTCGGGGGAATAACTTGATGTTGATATGTAGGGTTAGTAGTTCCATGGCTTTTAAAGATAAGACATGAGTCAAGGGACTCTCAAATGAACTCAGTCATGTTGTTCCAATAGTATCGAGTCTTCAACCATTCTTGAGTCTTCTTTAACCCACCATGGCCTACTTGCTCATGTCCTTCCATGACAGCATGAAATCTAGAGTTGGGATGCAGAAAGGGAGACCACTTGGATTTGACTCTTTTATACTAAGCTCTTATCGAATCATAGTATCTTTGGTTTTTGATTTTAAAAAGGCTCAATCCTCTTCAGTTTCTCAATCCCATAACTTAGGTGTCCAATAAGATTGTATAAGCGTTCTTTTTTTTCTAGTTCCAAGGTCAGAATAGGCAGTCAGGACAACCCATCAGCATTTTGGTGCTGAGCCCTTGAGTGATGAACAATACAGAAATCATAATTTTGCAACCTTAAAGCCCAACAGGCTAACCTCCCATCAGGATCCTTCATGTTCTGCAACCATCATAAGGAGGAATGATTGGTAATAACAGTATAATGGTTAACATATAAGAAGGGACGGAAGTGTTTGATTGCTAGAATTACTGCCAAATATTTCCGCTCCATAACACTATAATTTCGTTCAGCCTTCAACAAAGTTTTGCTATAGAAAGCAACAGGATGATCATTCTTCTCTTCATCACACTAAGATAAGATAGCCCCAATAGCGACATTGCTTGCATCATTATGTAAAAAGAAAGGCTTATCAAATTGGGGATGAATTAGAACATGTGCCTTGATCAAGGCGGTACGCAAAGAATTGAATGACTGTTATTGAGCTGACCCCCACTCAAAGGGTACTCCTTCTTGCAACAGGCGAAATAAGGGTACAGCCATATCAGCAAAGTTGGGAATAAATTTCCGGTAATACCCAACCATGCCAAGAAGAACTTGAATATCCTGTAAAGAAGAAGGAGGCATTCCAACTACAGGAAATAAATGGTATAAGGTAGGATGTACGAGTTGGTGCAAATATTGCTCAGGGACAATTCCTGGTATTTGAGAGGTTTGCAGCACTTCCCACAATATAGAAGGTACATCATTAGATCTATATTGGGTAGAACGAGTTCCAAGGATTAAGGCCCCTTCAAGCAATTGATTAATGATATTTTGTAAAGCCTCAGGCGGTATTTGAAAGTCTGAGGTAAAACTTAAGTTAGGACCATAAAGTTATAAGTTGGCCTGAAATTTCAACGTGGAGGGTAATCTTGGGATTTGGGCTCCAGTTGAACGGACCCATCATAAAAATGCTGCCTTGCTCTTTGCCTTGAGCTTTGTCAGGCAAAAAATGAGAATCCATAATAGTGATAGACGTTTTCACTGGTGCATAACTCAGAGTGCCCCTGTAGTGAGCACCAGTCTGGAAGTTTTGAATTACACTTCCAATGGGGCAGGTTTAATCTCAAAGTTACACTGGGCGGATTCTCCAAAAAGGTGATAAATTTAAATGAAAATACAGGTTTATAATTCAACCTAATTTTTATTTTCGAAAAGAAGGAATATTTATAGGCTTATAACAGTTCATAAGCTATCAGAGCGAATTAATCTCTGCATGATCGAATCTATAATCAATTGATCATTATTAGATTGATTGTTAACATTGATAGATTGAGATATATTGCTCGCTCCTTCCAATGATGTTGGGGGAATTGATGAAGTGGATTTTTCAGAGATATGAGAATTTGGTGAAATCCTGATGGGGGCCAATAAAGGGGGTCAGTTATAACCGTTTTCTTAAGGGTTGCAGTTAGAGTGCCATTTACCCACTCTACCATTCCATTGGTTGCAGGATGATAGAGGTGAAGAATACCTGATTGGTTACCATTAGGTTTGTTAAATCTTTCACTAAGGTCAAGTGGAAATTTTGTCTGCTGTTGGAGAGAATGACATTAAGGCACCCATGCTGGGTGATAAACATATTTATAAAAAACGTGGCAGTGGCTTTTGCTGAAGTGGTGGGGAGCAATATCGCTTCAATCCACTTAATTAGATTCTCTACGGCTATTAGAAGAAATCAACGTCTATTGGAGGCTCGAGGAAGAGGTCCCACAACACCAATGTTAATAGTATGAAATAGTTCACAGGATGGGACCACTGGATGTTGAGAGTGAGAATTAGGTCCATCTTGGCAATTATATACCAGACAGGATTCCAATATATTTGGATAGAAACAAAAATTCCCTCTTATAACATTGAGCTTTAAGCCATTGGTAGGGTTTCAAGTCCCCCACAACTAGCTTGCCGATGTCCCTCTAAAATGATGTCAGTCTGTGCCAATGGTCTTACATAAGGCACCAATTGCTTAGACACAAGTTTACACAATTGTCCATTCTTGATTTGGAGATTTGCTAATCTTTTTGCTAATTCATGCTGGAGGGTCGGGAATTTATACTTCCATAACTGTGGTTAAGTTAGGAGGTCGTAAAGTTAATCATCTTCAGGGCCAGTTATAGTTAAGATGGGAAGCTAATATAAGAAATCCACGTTTTGGTGTCTTTTCCCTGGTCAGTGAATAATGGAAAAAACGTATTTTTGAAGTTTTAACGCTTATCAAGCTAATCTCCCATCAGGGTCCTTCATTTGATGCATCTAACATAAGGAAGCATGATCTGTTATGATGGTAAAATGCTTCAAATATAAGTAAAGGTCAGAAAACCTTAGTGGCTAGTAAGATCGCCAAGAATTTGTGTTCTGTAATGCTATAATTACGTTTGGCTTTAGATATGGTCTTGCTGTAGTAGGCGATAGGATGGTCCACTAAGCTCTCATCATGCTGAGATAGTATGGCTCCAGTAGCAATATCGCTTGCATCAGTAAAAAGGAGGAAGGGTTTAATAAAATTTGGATGGATAAGTACTGGTGAGTGAGAAAGGGAGATACATAGCATGTCAAAGGCCTGCTGTTGTCTTCGTTCCAATGGTAGAGTATCCCTTTCTTCAATATACACCAGAGGCTCAGAGGTGTCTGCAAAATGGTAAACAAATTAGTGATATAGCCCACCATTCCTAGGAAAACTTGTACATCTTGAAGGAAATTTAGGGGGTCATCTTAGCAAAATCTAAGATCTTATCATCCACCAGGAGTATTCCAGCTTTGCTGACCTTATGACCCAAAAAATCTATCTCACTTTGGAAGAAAGAGCATTTTGACAGCTTTAGTTTTTAAAAAAGATTGCCATAATAGCTGAAAGACTTGCCTGAGGGGATCTATATGTTCAGTAAAGGTTCTTAAAAAAGGTAATATCATCAAGATATGTTAGTACCAGGAGCGTTTAAAATCGCCTAATAGTCTGTCCATAGCGCGTTGGAAGGTAGCAGGGGCGTAAAACAACCCCTGAGGCATTCAAGTGGACTCAAATAGTTCTTCACATGTGATGAGAGCGCATTTTGCCTGATCTTTGGGTGACAAATCTACTTGCTAGTATTCACTGACGAGATCCATAGCAAAGAAATAGTGGGACCCTGACATTAAGCATAAAGAGTTGTCTATATGTGGCAGGGGGTATCTATCTTTTCAAGTTTTAGAGTTGAGGTGGCAATAATCCATAACAACCCGATGACCACCATCCTTTTTCCAAATTGCTAAGAGTGGGGAAGCCCACAGGCTTTTATAAGGCATGAGTAATCCGGCCTCCAACAGTTGCTGTAACTCTATGGCCATTTGAGCTTCCTCAACTTTGGATTTTTGATATGGTCAGTATTAAAATGGAGGGTGATTCTCCACTTTTATTTGATGTATTTCCCCAGACTTTTTCCCATAGTCACTTGGTCCTGAGGAAAAAATATAGCCATATTCCTCAAGGAAGTGTTTGACATTTTGGCATTTGTTTGGGGTAATATTATCCCACTTCTATTTTCAACCATAGCTATAGAGGGTGGGGGATCGAATCCTAATTCCTGTAATGAGCCAAAGAAACTCACATCAGCAATATTCTTGATGGAACATAGTTTTACATAAGCAATAGGGGCATGCTGAGAGACCTGGAGAGTTTTGTGGATTAATTTCCTAATAGAATTAAGATAGAATTTCCGTAGGCTGGGTCCAAAATTATGAGGCAGGTCAGTGCTTCATTTATAAAAGGGTTGAGGTGTCCATTAAGCCCCTATATTTGATCAGGATGGTAGAATCCAAATCACGTATCCACAATCTTTGAGCTTGAGGGTATTGTAATAGAATGAGGGGAATACAGAGGGATCCCCCATTCAGCGTACACAGCCTCTGGGGGTAACTTAGTTTTCCCCTAAGACTTAATACTCAAAATCTGCAGATGGAGGATGGGTATTCAATGAAACATGTTCATTTTTAGGGGCTCCTTTACTTTTGATGGGGAATTCAAATATTATTGGAGTCCGATAACCTAATAGGGATAGGTATTTTTCCTTGTGGTTAATGATGCAGTTAAACTCCCGCATCAATTAAACCCCAATAAGCAACTCATAGCTATTGTTTTCTAGAACAACGGTGGGGCAGTAACTAATAACTTCCCAAAACAAAGGGGTAAAGCAGAGTAGGCTCTGATCCCCTAGGTAGACTGACTATTAGCCGTCCCATATTTGGCTTCATGAATCAAATTAGAGCCATTTTTTATTTTGATTAAGTTGGAAGGAAATAATGTTAACCGTAGAACTAGCATCAATTATTGCCAGGACTTTTAACCTTATGGTTTCTACCTTGACCTGAACCACTGAAGATCTGAATTGGGAGTTGAAAGATAATAGACTGTTATTAGGTATTTGCACTGAAGCAAGCATAGGATTCTGCTGTGGCCAAGCTCAGGGTTGCTTAATACATATAAGAGTTTTATCTGCCAATGCTTGGCTTTCTATAGAAGAGCTGACCTCCAAAATTTGTTTGGGTAACTGACCAACATAAATGTAAGAAAGCTGGAGGTTTTTATTCTTTTGAATAGGAAGAAGGAATTCAAATTCTGATGGGGCAGCCAACACAAAACAATTGGAAGTACTGGGGATACAGCTAGAACTAGAATAAGGGTCTTGAGGCACTTGTTTTCCATCAGCATAGGGAGCATCTTACCCCTATACTGACGGATCTTTTGCTGACTTATGTTGAAAGATGTGGCAGTTGGCTATAGTGTGGTTGTTTCTCCTGAAATGAGTGTAGTATAATTCAGGTTAGGCAAATTGGAGGGTGTAACGGCCAATACTTGGGATTGGGGCTTATCATTAAAAAGAGATGGCCTGACAGGTTTATGTAGTTCAGCCGGAATTACCAATATAGCCTCTTTAATGTGGAAGAGGGACGTTAAGTTAAACTTCACCGCTTTAAGGTAAAGTAAGATTTTAGGCTTATGTTTAAATGCTAAAAACGCAGCGGTAATGACATAATCTAATGTCAGACGATTCCTGTAACCAGTGTTTGAGCCTTAAGGTAAAAATGATGTGCTAATTTGCTGATAGTTTCTCCTAGATTAAGGCTAATATCCATAAAGGTTTGTTTTGGTTTTTAAGGTTAAGTCACTTCCATTCTCCCGAAGCAAAGCAGTCTTGGCATTGGTCCAATTACGGCATTGCATCAGATTGGGGACCATAATGTCTTGAGCCATATGACTAAGACAGTTAGTCAAATGTTTGAGACATTGATGATCAGTCACTTCCACCATCGAGCTTTCATAACAATATAAGAAAGAAATAATGCTTCCCTCTCCAGGTACATATTTTTCTTTGAACAAAGGTTTAAATGTACCACTGGGGGAGTTGAAGGACAAACGACATGAACAGATATGGGACAGCGTTTTCTCCTAATGATGAGGCAGTATCTCAGGAATACGCTTGAGGTTGGAGCGCATCTACTTGTCTCCGCAGATTGTTAAAATCATCAACTATGAGATCTACTCGTTTGTGAGCATCACTGAGAGCCAATTTTGTGGCGATGAATTGGTTTAAAAGCGTACTTCATTTTTATAGAAGTATTGGCTGCTTGGAGGTCGAGTTGATGTTGTTCAGTGGTGAGCACTCGTTGCTCTAATCCACGTACCAAAGCAGGTAGGGTGACCAAGGTCCTGAGGCATTTATGATGAACAGGTAAGGAAACTTCAGGAGAGAGGGGAACTCCATCATGAGTAAGTTGGGCTCCTTGGGCGATGCATCCAAATTGGACATCAAGATTTTTTTATTTGTTGGATTAATGCCTTGAGGAGTTTGTCAGGGATTATGGGGTCACCACTGGGTCCTGGAGGAGCTCTGGGCCCAGGGAATTCGCTTCCTCCATCATGTCCATAATGACCAGGAGGTCTTCTTTCACCATACTGTCCATCATGACCAGGGGGTCCTAGCTCACTTTCACGGCCATCATAAATGGGAGTTCCACATTCACCAGGCCCTCCTTGAAACGCTGATCTATAGAAACTATTCTGGCCTTCTCTTAATTCGTAGATAATTTCCTTCAAGGTTTAGAGGCGTTCATCAGCTGAATTAATAAAGTTATCAAGCTCAGAACATACTTCCTGGGTACAATCTACAACTTTATAATGAATAACAACCTCTAGTTGACTAAAATGAGTTGTGAGTTCTGTTAAAACAAAACTTAAGACTCCTTGATCCAACGAATGAGCACATTTTGTATTTCATTAATAAAATGCCGATTTTCCACAATAGCAGTTTGGTTTTATTGCCAAACTGGGAGGCATATTAATAGAGTTGGATGTGTTGTAAGTATATGGTCTCTGATAGCTGCAAGTGGCGGATTAATTCATGATGAGGAAACCCCGCTACTTAAAGTAAATGATATAAAGTGGGATGGACAAATTGACGCAGGTAGCGTTCTTTACTTCCAGCTACAACTTGTTCTATATCCAGTGATGAACTTTGGACTAAGTTCAACATAGGGGCTGGCATGGCAAGAGCTCTTCTTCTATTGGCTTGGCCACAGGGATGAAGGCCCTTGACAAGAGGAGCTGAAGGGCTTAACGAAATTGGACAGATTTAAGCTACACAGTGCATTCAAAAAGTTCTGGGACTAACGTTTTAAAGACAAAACTTTACAAATAAATAAACTTTCTCTTTTTACATCGATGAATCCCCCCTCAGGTTGAGACCATCTAGTACTAAAAAAATAAACTTTCTTTTGTCTAATTTAACAGACAACCTTTCCATCTCTATACATATTTATATTGCTAAAACAATTGTTAAAAGGTATGCACATAGTTCCTATTTTGTATAACCATGTTTAAACCAGCTGTCACATTCTTCTGAATTGTCTCTACTTTATCAAAAGGATGAACCTTCAGTGCCACCTTCAAATTATAATTATCCACCCTATTCACCAGATATGGCTCTGTCTGACTTATTTCTGTTCTCTAATCTGAAGGTGGCACTGAAGGTTCATCCTTTTGATAAAGTAGAGACAACTCAGAAGAATGTGACAGCTGTTTTAAACATGGTTATACAAACTAGGAACTATTTGCATACCTTTTAATAATTGTTTTAGCAATATAAATATGTATAGAGATGGAAAGGTTGTATGTGAAATTATGATAAAAGAAATTTATTTATTTGTAAAGATGTGTCTTTAAAACGTTAGTCCCAGAACTTTTTGAATGCACTGTGTATATTGGTCGATGGATGGAGCATGGAGGGTAAAATCCGTAGAAGAGGGAAAAAGAATATTGCAGTTGGTCGCAGTATCCCCAACATTCATATTAATTGCCCAGTCACTGAGATGTGCAGCAACATGATCTGAGAAGTTTTCTGAAACAGATTTGTTGTTGTCAATACTTGCCTTTGTTGTTTATACTTTTCACCACGAACTTGGTGTGCAACCTGGAAGAGAGCACCAGTTAAGTCTGATCATGAGTTAATACCAAGGATCCTTATTATTGTTTGAGGGCCGGATGACCTGAAGATTGAGGGGGTTGATTTTTATTAGGGTTGCTTCTCTTGGTCAAGAAGTCTTATTTTAATCCAGATATTAAGTTTGTTATGGTGATTTCAAATAAATACAATTTTTACTTAAAATTGCGAAAAGGGGAGAAAAAGTGTAATTTTCGTCTTTCAATACTTGCTTTTTAAGGGATTTGAGGTATTTGATCAGGGACCATCTAAGCCGTCAAAGCCTAGATCTAATAGATAAACCAATAGGGGATTTGGTACAAGACTCAATTGATTGATTCAATTAGATAGAGCTTTCCTCATATGTCAGGTTTTAACCCCAGAGTTGGGTGACTCCGAGGGAGCAGGATTCTGGAATATTGGTCAGGGTTGATTGCTAATTTGGTCTTAGTTAACTTTCATCGGGAATGATGCCCAACAGAAGTTTGGGCTCATGAGTTGAATTAAGAATGATCGCTGACCTCAAAAGCTGTTGATTTTTGTTGGAGATTATCCTTGACAGAACTGTGGGCCTTGTGGTCAGATCAGGACTGTTTTTATCATCCAATGTATCCAAATCATCATTTGGGTGGGAATCCCAACAGTGCTAATGCCTTTCATGGATAGGGCTTGAAGCCGTACAATTTCATCAGTTAATTTCCTCATGATTAGATCAGAGTTCTCAGGAGCGGAGGTCTTGAGCAAAGGCTGAAAGCTATTTTGGAGCCAGGCAGTGCGCTTATATAGGGCTTCAAAAAGTGAAATCTTTAATAACTCAGTATTAGCTTAGTCTATAAACAAGCAAATCGCTCAGTAGATAATGATTCCAGCGAGTAGGGCCAGAGGTAGTCATCTTCCATAAGATAGAGACAATAGCATGTTAGCGTGTTCCACCGCCCCATTAGTGGATGAGTTGTATGGGCAGCGAAACTTTGGTTAGTGCCAAAAAGTGAAGTGAGTTCTTGGACTACCTGCGAGTAAAATTCAGCCCATTGTTTAAAAGTGAAATTTATGGACATTCATGCTGAGTAAAATGGATTGAATAAGGAAAAAAACCATGGCTTTTTCAGTAGCAGCAGGGACAAAAATTGATAAATTCATTTTGTTGGATGATCCACAGCTAGGAGGATATAATTGTGGCCAAGAAACCCAGTGGGGAGTGGGCCTATCACATCAATGCTAATGACATTGTAGGATCCCGTTGGGCAACAACTGAGTGTTGTTATTGAGGACTGGCCCAGTCAGGGATTAGAAAGTCATACAGGCCAGCAGGACTTCTTGAGTGGTTTCCACCATTTAGTCCCATTAACATCATGCCTTCACCATTCGTGAGACTTCTTAACTGCCCTTGTCCAACAGTAGTATGGCACTCTAGGATGGCATTGGTTCAGGAAGAAGGGCGGAGCTAAGGGATCCATTTCTTATTGACCTTCTTTTACAGAAGATTGTCCTTGATCTGAGTATCTTGGGTCATTTTTTGGAGCTCATCTTGGATCTCTGGAGTTTCTAACTCAAAATGTTCATGTTGGCCAATCTGGTCATACAGTTGTTCTTCCTCAGGGTTCAAAGCAGCCATCATTGGCATCCTAAAAAGCCATCAGCATTTGGGTGAATTTCACCCACACAATGAGCATTTGTAAAATCATAGCTCTGCAGTCCTAAGGCCCATCTGGCTAAACGGCCATCTGGGTCTACATCTTCTGGAGCCGCCAGAGCGATGAAGGACCAGCGACGATGATAAAGTGGGTGCCATAGAGACAGGACTGAATTTTTTGATTACTAGCAAGACGGCCAGGCAATCCTGCTCATTAATGCTATAGTTCCGTTTGACCTTACCTAAAGCCTTGTTAAAAAAAGGCCACTGGGTAGTTTATCTAGTTTCATCAAGCGGGATAGAATGGCCCTGATGGAGAGATCACTCTGTCCATGAACAACAAGAAAGGTTGATCAAAACGTGGGCGGATAAAAATCAATTTGGTACAAATAGTGGCCCCAACGCGTTAAAAGCCTGTTCTTGTTTTAGCCAACACTCAAATGGCACGTACATCTGTAGGAGGTATGATAGAGGCTCATCTAGGCTAACAAAATGAGAGATAAATTGATTGTTCTAACCTATTATCCCAAGAATATCTGAATATTCTTAGGATTCAGGGGCGTGACATCATTTTTAATTTAATTTAATTTTAATTTAATTTAATTTTTTTAATTTATTGTGGGGAAGGCCGACCATGGGACGGACACTTCCGAATATGACTCAGACGAGACAAAACTTAGTACCAGGTGAGGCACCCCAGAGAAGCGATGCTATCTCTTGTTGCCAGCGGGAACGCCACTTATGGGAAGGGGGAGGGAACGTGTGTAGGGGGCGTAGCCACTATTGAGCACGTGTGGAGGAAGGGGTCTGATTTGATGAACCAGACTGGGAACCAGGAGGAGACCAGCTGCTGGCGACGTGGTGGGAGATATCCAAACATCCACGCTTGAAAGTGATCCACCAAATGAGACCGGAATCTGTGGACAGCTTCAGGGAGGGTGGGGATGGATCCGGCGATGGCATCCAAGACAATCGTGTGGATAGTCCACATGGCGATTGCAACCACCAGAGCATGAAGGGAGGGTGGGAGGGGGAGGCCATTGATGAAGCAAACATATCTCTTGACAGACTGAAGGGATGTGTTTGATCCTGGCTTAGCAGACGTTGGACTTCGCGCCATATTACTTTAGAGGTGGGGCACTTCTCCAGGCGGTGAAACAGCGTTCCATACTGGCCACACACGACACAGGATGAGTGTAAAGCATTAGAGCACTCAGCTGTACGATACACCTGCCTCAGGCAGCGCCACACATGGGAGCGAACTTGAGGCTGCAACAGAGGATGGTGTGCGTATTTCCAGATAGTCTTTTGGGTCTCAGTGGAATAAGGGATGTCCATCATGTCCAGGTAGTCCACCCTGGATAGGACTTGGGGTCGAATGGGTATCACGCCATCATGGATGGGTAGCCCCTGTACCTCTTATGTGAATTGAGGAGAGGGGCAGCCTCTTTGGGTTGTATGTCCACTAATACGAATTCTCCACTCTGCGCTTCGCATGGAGAGTAGGATTCGTTTGTAGTGGGTTTTGGTCCCGTGAGGACCTGTGGCTGATGTGTGTGATGCGAGGTATTTCATCAGGGAGTGGGGGTTTGATGGATTGTTGAGGCCCAAGGCTCAGGAGAAGTTGGAGCGGGCCGCGCGGGACCAGTGTTGGGATGGGAGTGTAGGAGCAGTGACGGCCGCAATCCAGGTGCCTAGGATCTTGGCGGCATGGGCTTTGAAGTCAAGTAGGCCCATGCCACCATGATGATGAGGGCCAAACATGACCTCTAGCCGTACTGGTGGAGGGCGGCCTGACCAAAGCCAACCTTGTAGCAAAGCATACAGGGATTTGAAGAAGCTTGGGGAGAAGGGGATGGCGTGGGCTCCAAACCAGACTTTGGATAGGAGCATAGAGTTGGCAAGAACAACCCTGCCAGTGAGGGTAGTAGGGTGGGCTCTGAGAGAGGCGATTCGCTTCGTCACGTTGTCCAGTATATGGCCCTCCATTACTGCTGACGCGTATCCACCTGCCTCCAACCACACGCCCAGATGGCGTACCGGTCCTATGGTAGGTCGCGGCACAAGGGGAGCACCAGTGGAGTGGTGTGTTTTGAGTTAGTAAGGCGTGGACTTGGGCGAGCAGCTGGGCTGGGTTGGGAACTACTTGCTGAAGCCCAGCAGTTCTGAAACCGACCAAGGAGGATGATTTCAGTTTTGGAGGCATTCAGTGCCGCGTTGCTTACCCGGGAATATTCCTGGATGAGGGCTTCAAGCGCGCGTGCATCTTTGTTATTAGACACCCCCACCACGCAATCATCTGCAAATGCCATCATCTTGACTGGGGTTTGGCCTGGCACATGGACCCCAGTGAGTTGGGAATTCACATTTCGCAGTAGTGGGTCAAGGCTGAAGTTGTATAAGAGTGGGCTCAGGGGGTCCCCTTGTCGCAGGCCCCTTTGAGGATGGACTACTTCCGTTAGGAAACCTGGGCCGCGCACAGCCATTGTTGCAGATTCCGTGAGCAGCATCACCCAGTTAATGAAGCGGGGAGGTAGGCGGAATTGTTGGAGGCAGGCCCTAAGGTATTCCCAGTTTACTCTATCATAGGCCTTTTGTTGGTCCAAGAATACAAGTGCCCCAGAGGCTGTGGACTGACACACATTAGCCACAGAGTGCACGTTATCCCAAATCGACCTTCTGGGGATGAAACCGAATTGTTCTGGAGAGATGGTGGCAAATGCTACAGTCCCTAAACGGTTAGCCATGATTTTTGTTAAAATTTTGGTGTCTGTGTTTGTTAGAGAAATGGGGCGCCAGTTGGCTAAGTCTAGCCTATCCCCTTTCTTGAAAAGTGTGACTGTAAAGGCCTCATGTCCTCCTGGTAGGAGGCGCATTTCCATCAGGCTTTGGTTGAGTGAGGCTAGCAACAATGGGGATATATATTTAAAATATTTTTTGTAGAACTCATATGGAATGCCATCTGGGCCTGGGCATTTTTGGTTTGGCGCACCACGAATGGTAGTCCATAATTTGTTCGGAGTAATTAAATTCATTATTTCAGGTATCAGAAAATGGTGCGGATATGAGCTCTGTCAAGAAATTCCGCCATTTCAGCCAGCTGAATTGGTTCAGCTCGGCATAACTCAGAGTAATATCTTTGCATTTCGATTGCCACTTTGGCTGGTGTGTCCACAATAGAATTATCCAATCTTTGCACCTGTGTGCAGGCCACGCTCTGGTGTGGTGCAAAAAATTTTGAAGAAGCATGCGGTGCACTTGTCGCCTTTAGTGATGTGTGTGGCCCTGTATTGGACACAAACCCGATGTTTGTGTTGCCTTTCAAGTGCGTTGAGGTGAGCTGCTGCCTCCGCCCACTTCTGGCCCCATGCAGGGCTATATCCTGAGGCTGGAATGTTGGACTCCAAGTGGGCCAATTCCGCCAGTGCACGCGATATAACCACCGATGTGGCTCATGAGCGTCTGGATGAGAGATGGCGATAGTGGCGGATGGTGTCTTCTTTGAAAGTTGCCCATGTGGAAATGGGGTCCGCGCAAAACGGTGCAACAAACGATTTTGCCAAAGTTGCCTCTTCCACCCACGTGGAAAATCCTGGCGATGCAAGCTCTGGGGGCGGATTTTACACCAATGTGGGGCCTTTGCAACTGTGACAGGTAAGTGGTATGTTATTGAGACCAGTTGGTGGTTGGAGAATTCCATTTTTATTGTTTTGAAGTGGGAGATGTGGGGTTGGAATTTCGCTGGCGCTAGAATAAGTTCAATGCAGGTCATGGACCTTAATTGGCCGTTGTGGACGTGGGGACGCGTCATGTTTTCGAGCAGTGGGGCATGTCGCAGCAGCACATCCATTAACCCAAGGGTGGCTTTTAGAACGCATAGTTCTATGTGACCCTGTGGGGTGTGGGGTGAGGGGGGCCACCAGTCCGTTGGTGAGGTTAGCCAACAGTTCATGTCACCAACTAGGAAAGAATTGGGGGGTAGTGGGAGGGATTTGACTGACAAGAAAAATTCCTGACGCTCTTGTGCACCGTTTGGGGCGTAAATGTTGACGATTGTGTGTGCAACATCAGCCCATGAGAAGGTGACAATGAGCACTCGGTCATTTAGGAATGTTTCTGAAGATGTAAATTTGAAAAAATTGTTTTTCTGAATTAGCACCCCACAGTGCTTTGACCAAAAGGATAGGGATGGTAGGAGCATTGTTTTCCAAGCATCCTCAGAACCTCGTGG
This sequence comes from Massospora cicadina, assembly GCA_022478985.1. Taxonomy (NCBI): domain Eukaryota; kingdom Fungi; phylum Entomophthoromycota; class Entomophthoromycetes; order Entomophthorales; family Entomophthoraceae; genus Massospora; species Massospora cicadina. The sequence continues at coordinate 256,740 of JAKSZP010013147.1, forward strand.
ACAGTGGGTTTCCTTGATGGCCAGGATATCCACGGGTAAATTATTTTGTAAAAAACTCAGTTTCCTAGCCCAGGATAGGGAGGCCTTGAGTCCGGCAATATTCAGCATCCCTAGAGTGAAGGTTTCCCCCATCGCACCTTAGGTGCGAGGGGAGGGCCCCTGGCCCACCAGCCTCTTCCAGGTCCCCACGGGCTTTCACAGCAGCGCAGGTATTAGCAGCAACACTATTGGGGTTTTTGTTAATTTTTTCAGAAAGAGTCACATTGGCTTTGGCCTTCGCTTTTTGTTTTCCCAACGTCGGACAAATTTTTTGCGGTGCGGATAAGTTTGGTGCACCGTTAAGTGGGGCAAAAAAATTTTTTTGGTTGGGATAGGTCCCAAGTCAGTTTCGACTGGGGCTTGGGTTTCAGCAATTGGGTGAGATCGAATCTCCCATCGGATCCTCAGATTGAGTGGCCCGTTCAGCTTGGGCCTCCCAATCTGATTGGGTGATGGATTCCTGAGTTGCTTCCACCGCGAAGGTCTCCATGTCCTCCTGGCATTGTGAGTGTGGGATGGTGGTGGTGACCTTGGCCGCTTCCTTGGCCGCAGTCCTATGGGCCTGCTTGGCCTTCTTCCGCTCCTGTGGGGAGATGGGCTTTACCAATAGGTAGCAGCCTTGTGCTCCCCATGGGAAAGCCTCTTTGGTGCTTGCAGTTGGTTTGTAGTGTGCCTCTCCGCTGGCCATGGCTGCCGAGGGGTGCTCTTGGAATGTAACGCCCTCTTTGATGGGGCATGCATGTGCCTTATGGCCAAACGCATCACAGTGGGTGCAAATGGGGGGCGCGCTGTCCACAGTTACCCGGAATGGGTGGGTGGTGTGCCCTGCGATGTCAATAAAGGTGGAGTGCGGGATCTGGGTTAGGTCCTTCATGATCTCCTCAGTTGGGGTCAGAACTACGATGGCTTTGCTGGTGCACAGGTGTGGCATCAGCATGAAACATTGCATTTCGAAAGATTGTATTTCACCATATATGGCGAGACCATCTTTCAGGTGTTGCTCCAAAATGTCACATTTTACCATAGTAGGCAAAAAGTCAAACGTGAGGAAAATTTGGTTTGATTTTGTCCATCTGGTGCATTTAGTTTCGATGACCCATTGCCCTTCGGGGAGGTCAACCACTACGCGCACCGCTGCAGCCTCATCTGCTGCTATTTTGTTTTCAAAACCTAGGTCCAGCCAACCGCGTGACATGGAGTGAGGTGCAATGTACACCGTAATTGGGAAAATTTTGTGTACATCTTCACAAAATTTTTCCCAAAGGCTTTTTTTTGGATGTCCAGATACACACGGACTCCAAATTCCACCAACGAAAGTGGCTGGGAATGTGGCGTATTGATGTACTGGTTGCATCGTGCTTGCCATGCGAGTATCTCCGGGGAAATTATGACTGCCAGTTTTTTTAGATTTTTTTCTATTCCGCCAGATTCTCCGGGGCGTTTTTGAATGTCTGAGGCCGCGGGCCTTCCGCCTGCTCCTCTTGCCTTGCTTGCACAACTGCTCCCAGACATGGGCGCAGACTAATCCCCTCTATGAGATTATCAAACTAGATTTAGTCTTGAATTGAATGGGTTGCAAAAGTGTTTGCAACGAGAAAGAAAAGTCTTGGCGTGACATCATTTTTATAGAATTAACTTTATTTGGTATGGGTTAGATACAATCCTTTGAGAACTTGTGTTATAAAAACTCCATATCTTACTGAAAGAAGAAGCACTTTGACGGTTTGAGTTTTATCAGAGCCTTTAAAAAACCGACTGAAAACTTCCTATAGATGCTTGACGTGTCCATTTAAAGCTCATGAGAAGACAGTGATGTCATCAAGGTAGACGAGGACACATGATAGTTTTAAGTCCCCTGAGGATACCATTTATGGCACATTAAAAGTGGCCGGCGCGTTACAGATGCCCTGGGGCATTCTTATAGGCTTGAACAGCCCTTTTTTGGCTATGAGTGCATACTTGGCTTGATCTTTGGGGCGAGCGCTACTTTCCAATTTTACTGGCAAGGTCCATTATAGAAAAGTACTGAAATCCAGCGAGCAGTTGGAGGGTGTCATAAATTTTTTAGGCATAGGATAAATCTTTCTTGGTGATGGAGTTGAGCAGTTAATATTCCATCACCACCCAATGGCTATCATCCATCGTCCAGACCATCAGGAGAGGAGAGGTCCAAGGGCTTCGCGAAGGTACCAAGAGTAAGCTTTGAGTAGTTGTCTAAGCTCCACCGCCCCCTGAGCTTCTTCAAACTTACTTTATCAGTAAGGGTGGGGCTGAAAGGGAAAATGTACCCAGTCTTTTAAATAATAATAAACCCCATTTAATTTTACAAAGTTGTAGATTGATGCTAAGAAGATGTCTGATTAATCCTCCAGTAATCCCTGAACTCGGCTCTTCTGGTTTTCAGTGAGATCCTTTCAGATACTAGTGTTTATCAGGGCCAATGATGAGGGGCATTTACAAACCAGAGTCCCCTAAGCTCCCAAAACTACAGACACTGTCAACAGCATCATCATGTAGGAGGCGGACATAGGCGGCAGGACTTGTTGGTACTACTACCTTGGGACTGTCAGTAAAGCTAGCTAAAATACTGATAAGATCTGGCATAAGCTGGATCTAGAATCCCCATACAGGTTAAAACCTCCTTAGTGGATGGGTTATCTAAGCCTCAGATTTCCAGTAGATATCCGGAGGGGATGTTAACATGGACCCAGGTGTCAGCAATGACTTGGGCCTTTGGAGTAATAGTGGTCACCCTAGGTAAGAAGATTGGCACTCTTTTTTGTCCATCAACATCAGGCAGGGGCAGCCGGACCTGAGACCCCCTTATATATGATATTTGAGTTGGTCAATTTGGCCCTTACTATCAAGTAGGTAAGCTCAGGTCTTGACCTCCATCTTAGAATCGCAGGAAGTTTCAAAGATTAGGGGGAATTAATGCCCTAATAGAGTTCAATGATTGTCATAATAATGCACCACGCAGAGTAGCCTCAAAGAAAAACAGAGTTTCAGGGAGAATGTCATACTTGGGCTGTCCAGTGCAATGGTGGGGGTGTCTAAAAAAGCTTTCTAAATCAGATAGGTAAGAAAGAATAGGCCCCTATAGTTTGGGTACATTGCAGGCCAGCCATGCCATACTCCGAATATAGTGTGGCAAGTCCAGAGCGATCTTGGTATGCTTCATCAACTTAGACAATATAACATAAATGGGGGAACCACTGCCAACTATGGAAGGAAAATGAACCTTATTAAATTGAACAGTGATGTGGGTAATTAGACTTCTGAACTGGTAAGGCGGCATAAAAAACATGGGAGAGTTATCAGAAGAAGAGTAAGCAGTATCATTTTTTTATAAAAATGAGTCCAAAACTTTTTCTTGAGGTATGATAGCTCCAGGTTTATTCGAGATCATGGACAGATTATGAGGCGTAGCAGGGATGTCAGCACGGATCGCCTCATCCTTCATGCTAAAGGCCATTTTCCTGTCTCTTTAGCATGTCGTTTCCAGAATGTCTTAGCACTGTGTCAGAAGCCATTGCAGTAGGTGCGTCGGGATTAAAGATTTTTCTGGTTCTTGACCATATGGACATGATGAGAGTTGGAGGAATTTGAAGAGGTAGCTTTTGTGTGCAAGATCGATTCAGGGATCTCATTAATTGCTTTCTTTGATCTCTCAAATGCATTTGAAACTGTTCTTTTGGCTGATCATATGCATTTGAACCTTGGGATAGGTTCCCAACGTGGAGATTATAACGGTAATGACGTCGTCCAAGTTATTTCAATTTGTGGTCACTAAGGGCTGTGCTCGGACGTAGAAATGTCAGGCAAACTCCATAGAACTCTCTTATTTATTCAGGCGGATACCCATAAAAGCTCGTTTTTTGTTGTCCATGGTTTGATTTCTGCCAAATTCTTGGATTAAGACCGTATGGACTTGTTCTCAGGTATTACATTCTTTTAAGTGGGGAGTCATGATCTCCCATGAAGTGCTGTTAAGGCAGTTGTGTATATGCCTCACTTTTTGCCAGTTGGTAACCTCTTCCATGGAATTCTCATGCTAAAAATAGGAAGTGATGCTTTCCTGACCATGGGTGAACCTTTCTTTAAAACTAAGTTAGTATCAAGTTACAAGAGGAATGGAGAGGGTGTTAAAGCCATAAATGGGTGCAGGTTCAAAGATCTTGGTCTTCGCATAGTCATGGGGGACCTTCTGGTTCAACCATCATCTTAGGCCCTTGGGTCCTTTTGGATATCATCCTAATTTTGGGTGAGGGTGAGAATGGAAGCCGTATTTGCAACCTACTCCTTTAGGGATTGAATGTCGGCGCCCTGAAGGCAAATCTGGCTCTTGATGGTGGTCAAATAGGCTTTGAACCCTTGAAAAATATGTTTGAGCTGAGAGACATAAGTATCAGTAAGTTTGGAGAAGACACTGAGGTTGTCCATTTCGTCTGACAGTGTCTAAATGGATACCATAGGGTCAAATAGGGACTCCATCCACTCAGAGTTTGCATCCCTGAGCTACATTCTTGATTTGATTGCGTAGGGAAGCCACGGCTGTTATTGCATCCTTCCACCATGGGTCTTCAGGGCCATCAGGAATAGGTATCACAGGGCCTGAGGGCCCCTTGAGGTCCATGGGACCTTCAGGTCCCTCACATCCTTCAGGGCCTTCACTCCTGGGTGTGTAATCGCGAGAGGCCATCTCATGATAGTGTTATTATAGGGTCTGTACCAGATCTTCAACTTGTTGGAAGCGTTGGTTCCAAGGAGCCTCAAAAAGTTGATTTTTTGACGCAGTTGGTCTTTGAAGCAGCCATAAATTCCGCTAGACAACACCACGATTTGGTCACAGGCTTTGTTGATTGATTGTTGGTTATTAATAATGGCCTCTCAGTTTTCTGGATGAAGGAGGAGGCCGCGTTTAAAAATCAACAACATGGTAGCATAAAGTTTGAGTGAGCCCCAGTTGCTGAGTGACTTCATGATGGTGAAATTTGTATAGCTGGAGGATATTATGAAAATCAGGTTGAACAAAGTTCTGAAAGTAGCCTCAGATCCCAGGGTCAGCTCTCCCGCGGCAGCTGGGCTGAGTTATAAAGATCCCACATGGTTTGGGCACTGAAGAGGCGCTGGAGCAGCCTGAGAGGGCACCCACAGAGTAAACGCCATTTATAAACTGTTGAACAATGTCGTTAAAGTTCTCATACTGAAGTTAATACTGATTAATCAACTAAGGGCTGGGAAAACTGGAACGCGGCCCAAAATTTTAAACTTTTCAGGCTGTGTGGGTGGCACTTCATACCGTAAGGTACTAATCCATTGAGCAACGCTTCTCAACTGATCAGAAGATTAATTTTTGTAACTCTATTCTCCAATATTCAGGATAGACGTTTTGACTTAGGACAACTCAGACCCCCTGTAGTGAGCACCACTTCTCTCATTGTAACAGCTTTCTTGATTGTCACCGAAGTTGAGTGGCTCAAAGCTAAAAATTAGTGGAGAGATTAAAAGGCAAAACGATGGAAAGAATATAGACTACTTATTGTGTTAAAAAGCGTCAATATTTATAGGGCGTGTGGGGATATGGTGAATCAGGGACCTTCGTGGCCCCATAGGATCAGGATCTGTTACTGCCTTCCAGAACAACTCCTAGATGGCGCCCTAATTATACTGAATCTTCCTCATGAACGCAGCAGTAAAGCACCTCTTATGGTTTAGGAAGCGGGGATGAGATTCCTGAAGGTATTTCCATCAGTTCTCATATGCATGATGCTTCATGATAACGCCTAGATTCAGTGCCTTCAAGATAAGGTTCTGTTTACGCTGGTTTTAATTTCAATCTGTCAAAGCTTTATTTGGGACAAGTATTTTGGTTTGCTCATCTCAAATCCTAACAGATGTGAGGACTAAAGTTTGCACCTAAAGTACATCGCTTATAATGTGATCAGGAAGAAATGGCTGGTCAAATGTGTTTGGACCAGGACAGGTTATGTAAAGGGCTGTTCATAGAACTTTAAAGATTGTTCATTATATGCTTTTTATGTAAAACTGGCCCCTCTTATTAATAGATGCATAAGAGGCTAAGCCAAATAAGAAAACCTAGGTATGAAGGGGAGATAATACCTCACCAATCAGGGAATACTTAAAGTAGCCCCTCAGTATGAATAAGGGCTCATATTTTAAAAACATACCCTTATCTGTGGTAGGCTGTATTCCTGTTTTGTGACCTCATATCATAAAGCACCATTTCTGGTTGGGAGAGTAAAATTTGGAAGGTTGATGTTTCATAGTTTCTTTTTCTAATTTGGGTATTTACCCGTGTATACTAAAAAAAAACATTAAAAGTTTTTAAAAAGAATGTGATGTCACCTAGAGACACTAAAAAGAATGCCATCTTTAGATTACCCAGGAGTCCATACATTGCATGTGAAACGTCACTTGGCATTGCATAGGTCCTGATGCATTTGAGTTGGCTCAAACAGAATAACATTGGTGATCAAAGAACATTTGTTTTGATCTTACTGCACAAGCTCAAACTTTCAAAACAACCATTAGTAAGATCCATGGCTAGAAATATTGAGCCCCAACATATAGGCGAAGCCATTAATATAGATTAGACAATAGCAATCCTTACTGGTTACTAAGCTTAAAATTAGTTAATCACCCAAAGACTACCTTTTCATTTTTTGACCAGAAAAAGTTGTGAGGCCCAGGGGTTTTAAATGGAACAAAATACCCCCATCTTGTAGTTGCTTGAGCTCTACAGCCACCTTTTATTTAACAACTTTTTTGTCAAAGTCAAGTATCTATAAGTTATTAGTTTTTTTTGTATGGTGAGAGACTCCTTTCATCAGTGTAAAGTCATATGTGGAAGAGAGTAAAATTCAGCGTATTCTTACATTAGATACTCACTCTTTTTGCAGTGTTTTTTATATAAAGTGATTCCTAATAGAGGTTTCTAGTAAAGCTACTGTGATGGTTGCATTTAGCAAAGCCACATAATCCCAAAATCAAAGATACTAACGATTTTACGGATAGGCATCAATGTATATAGGCAACAGGAGAACGGTACCCACAATGCAAGCTTTTTTTTACTCAAACAATGTACAAAGGCAAATTGCATGAGTTCAAATCAAATCTACTCCACATACCGATAATTCAGCTCCTGACTCAGTATTATTGAAGAAATCAACCTCTGAATTAGTAGACAAAAAAAGGTGAGATCCAGAATCACTTAAGACCAAGATGACAAAGAGGCCACCCTATTGATTCCAGAAGACTACAATAACAGAAAGGAAGTCGTCTCATCAGGCGCCTTTTTCTGATGTTCAAAGAGACATCAATTGTAATTCCAAAAGGGAACGTTCCAAAAGCGAAAAAACATGCGCTAACTTTTGGCAGATTTGACTAATTCCGCCAAATGTTTTAACTTTGTAAAAACCACTGAGCAACGGACAAGTGATATGAGAATCGCCAGCCCTAAATAATTGATAATAAATACTTTAAAAGTAGCTATTTCCCTGACAATACCAATTTATTTTAAATAACAAACTTAACGGCTACTTCCATTACTCTTCCTTACTACACTCTTTCTCCTTAAAAACCTCTCCCTTCACACTCACACTCTCAACTCTTAATCCTTGGTATTCCTTGGAAAATTAAAACATGTTCCACTTGGTAATTCTCTATTCTCTATGATCTAGGGGTTTCATTAAAACATTGAGGCTTTAGAAAATTCTACAAATTTTCCAAACTATTATTCCTCTGATTAATTCACATTGCCTTAACATTATCAATAGCGCAATCTTAAGGTTCACCTCGACTCTCAAATATGATATACTGGATAGGTGACTTATTGTCCACTCATATCAACTTTGCGACATTACCCCACCCCTTGACTGGATGATAAGCTCCTATTGTTTGTATGACCAAGGGAACTTTGCAGGTACTTGGTTGAAGATCCAACCTCCTGCAGTTGCTAAATTGTGTAGGAACTCCCCAGTCTTCTTAAATATCTCAAATAGTCCAATCCATATGCTGGCAAGCTTGTTCCTTCTTCTTAACCCATGTTAGTCGTGGAACAGGACAAGATCTCCCACCCCAAACTGAAGGATAGTGCTGCGTCTACTTTGGTCAGCCTGATCCCAAATCTTCTTGGCTAGAATAGTATAATATGATTCAGTTTGGATTTTAATCAACATGACTGTTAGTGCAGACAATTAGTGGTGGAGCTCGACTCCACCAGTATCCTCCGCACAGGAAAAAAAAATGATGATAATGCTGGATATCTCCATAAAGTAGTTGGAAAGGTCTCTTATTGGTTGATGAGTGGTAGCTAATATTATACACAAAGACAGCAGTGGATAAAATGGTACTCCAATATGAAGGCCAATCATTTACAAGCTTGCGGAGAATATTTACCAAGGTTCTGGTGACCCACTCCACCATTCCATTAGATTCAGGGTGGTAGGGTGTATTCAAAGCCCCACGGATTGCCATTAGTTCGTTCAACTTAGGTAGGATATGTGGCGTGAAATTGGTTATGTTGTCCTTGAGGATAAATTACAGACAACCATGTCGCTGTATGACACACTCCAGGATGAACTTGGTGGTGGTGACAGCCCCTAAATAATTGATCGCCCTTACTTCCATACATCTTATCATATGGCCAATTAGTACTATTATATACTTGGAGCGGTTCACGCCAGTTGGCAGAGGCCCTACCACATCCAAAGAACCCGTATGCCATGTGAAACGAGGCTTTATCATCTGGTAGGTGGTCTTCCTGTGAAATGGTTTCTAAACTTGACACTGGTGATAACAAGCAACCATTTTGAGCACATTATAGAGCATACTCTCCCAATAGTAATGGGGTTGCAGAAACTTTAGCAATTTCCGCAACCCTCCATGACCTACCACTATATGAGCATCCATAATAATTGCAGGTCTAGCAGAAGGGTTTGAGAAACTCAGCGTCAACTTGCCAATCAACTTATATAGTTACCCATCATGCACAAAGGTATCCAGTCACGGCCCATAAAGCACTTTGATCACCAGTGGAGGCTCTTTGTGATATTTTCCCATAATCATCTTCTTGTAAGTGATGTCTGCCAAATCCGCCATAATAGCGACCATTGGTAATCATGAGAGACAGTCCGCGTTATATTATTTCACCCCTTGTCAGTGTACAATTTTGAAGTTATACAATTGGAGCTTCAAGGCTCATCACGTGAGACATCCTTCTGTTTCATGGAGATTCTGCATCCAAAGCAAGGATGCGTGGTATATTACCACATTAAATTTTAACCAGTGAAGGTATACATGGATAGTTTATATGTATATATTACCGCTAAACACTCCCGCTTGGTCATGGTGTAATTTTGTTCAGGACCTGTTAAGCTTTGGCTATAATACGCCACGGGATGCTCCACACTGTCATCGTTTTTTTGGGATAGCATGGTCTCTATGGAGGAAAGGGAATCATCCTTTTGTACAATAGAATCTTATCAAAATTAGGGTATTACAAAACGGGTGTTCTAGACAACAAGGTTTGTAGAATATTATAGGCAGTTTGGCGTCGTTCCATCCAGTTGAAGGTGGCATTCTTCTTTAATAACTTAAATGGCGGAGCCCCAATACAGCTGAAAGTTAAAGAAACTGATGGTAATACCTACCATACCCAAAAACACTGAATATCGAAGTTACTACCCAGCTGAGTCATCTTGCATATAGCTTCCACTTTTGATGACTGAGGACTAAGCCCTTTGGAGTCTACCAAAACCTGGGGTATTCTAATTTTTATTTAAAAAATGGAACTTTTAAGGCTTAATTTTAATGTTAGCTTCAGAAAGTTGGCGTAACACTTGTTTTAGAAAATTGAGATGTTCTATGAACATCTGCAAAAACACATTATTATTGTTGATTTACACTAAAATGCAAGACAGCTTCAGATAACCCAAAATAGTTTCCATAGCTCGCTGGAACGTAGCTGGGGCGTTGCACAAACACTGTGACATACATGTAGCTTGGAAAAACCCATTTGAGGTGATTATAGCGCACGTCTCTTGTTCCGCCGCTGGCAAAACAATTTTCCAGTTCCCCAATATCAATTTCATAGCTGAGAAATATTTGGCATCGCCTAGCCAATCTAACTCATCTTTAATTTGTGGAAGCAGGTATGGGTCTTTTTTTGTAATGCTGTTAAGCTTCAAGTCGTTGATTACTACTCGATTGGAGCCATCCTTTTTTGATGATTAACACTGGCAACGCCCAGGGACTCTTTAATGGCTCTAACAATCACTGTTAAACCAATTTGTCTATCTCAGCGGATACAAATTCTTCCGCCACCTTGGAGCAACAAATGGGCCCTGACCAGATTGGGGGGTGATCCCCATGTCCAATCAATGCACAAATCCGTGTGCACATACCAAGTTTGGTTATCAAATGCAAATGTGCTTTGGTACTTCACAAAAAAGATCTATCAACATTTCCTTCTGATCCTCCGACAGGCCAGTTAGAGCCTCATGTGGAACCACAGTCATTACACTGGTTGAGGTTTTTAATGGTAGCTCAAGATTGGGCCAGAAACCAAAGTCATGTATCTGGTAAACCTCATCAATAGGAGCAAGATGCTGATAATCCACCAATTGATGCCTTTGCACCATCATATATATCTCCTACAGGTTGGCTATCAACACCTTCACTTCCCCCTGCCCTGGTAACAGGAGCAAGGAGCTCAGGAACCACATGGGGGTTTGAGCTGCATTGCTGATAGGGTCCCATAATCTCACCGTAAAGACCTTCCAGGATATCTATTGCAGGCTCCTTCCCTAGTATGCCCTGATGCCCAAAAGGTATGTAAAGCACTCGCAGCTTGCAGCAGAATACCATTGTACTCATAAATTTGATCAGGAAGTGCTTGGGTCCTCCACTTCAACCACCAATATTGAACAGGAAATACTTCATCACTGTACGCAAGATTAATTTTCCTGTAACAGATGAACTTCTTTGGGTTTCCTCCAGAGGTAATCTAAATGGGATCTATTGGCCTATAATGCTAATGGTTTCTTCTGCCATATTGACCACAGCCCCAAATTGCCGCATGAAAGAAGCTCTGATCAGCATGTCATAATTGTTATTAGGTAATACCACAGCTGGAGCTGATGCCCAACTGACCCAAAACTCAAAGGCAGCGCGCTGTAAGCGCCCTCTAACACAGTGCTCTGTGCCCCACAGTTCCATACACCACTTGGTGCTCCACATCAGGCTTCAGCAGAAGCTTCGTTACAATCTTGAAGGAGATTTATTGAGGGGAGCGCCAGTATCAAAAATCGCCCTAATTTTGGTTTTTTTACAAAAATATTACATTATGTACATAGTAAATAAGAAGAACCATTGGTGCTTATTACATAAACATCCAAAGACTTTTGGTTATTAAGAAAAGCGAAAATATCTGCGCCAACATGTGAATACTCCTGGGCAATATTCTCTACTGGAATCGCCACTTCCACCCCTTCTAAAGCAGTGACATGTGTTGAAGGTTCGCCTTCAACTGTACCATTCCACTAAAGGACTTGCCAGGCGTATTATTTTTGCACCTTTTGGTGAAACTCTGTGTCTGCATTATTGGGGTCTCTCCCTCTGTTTGAGGCCAATATATTGTAAGGGATGTGCTGATACAATAAATTGTCAGGGTGAGTACCAGAACTGACATTAAGCGACTCTTAGGAATCATCAGGGACAATTATATTTGAGTTGGCGGAATATGAGCTTCCCATCTCTACTCTGCTCAACCTTTTCCATGTTCATTTGGTGTGACTGGTACCGCATGGACATCCAGTTTTCATGGACAGTAACTTCATAATGCCCTCATTATACGCACGAAAAATAAGCATTTGTAAACGGCACTAATCTCTGCATCCCCCGTAGACCCAGATCTGAAACTAATTGCTGATTGTAATGTGACAGAGGACAAACTGGCTGAGTAAATTGAAGGTAAAAGGACTTACCAGAGCAATAAGTGGGCGAGTATTCCCCAAATGATTATAATCAAGTAGTTGTCGTCCAATATTTGGTTGGGATTTGGTAGCGGTTTCAGGGGCTTTCTGTTCCATATTGGGACACTAATTGTGACGGATAGACGTCATAAATGACTGAGGTTTTTAGTAGCTCCGCGCCTTCTTGAAGAATGTATGACATAACATTATACAGTTATCTATATGGCTTAACAGTCACCATCATTGCTATGTCCACCTCCTCGTTAGATACGATAACCGCCCCAAACAACACATGAGACTCAGTCTTAATTTGCTCTGCAAACTTTACCAAGGATTCATTCTTTTGTAAAGATATTGTCAAAAACTCTGCCTTGCTCTGAGCCATTTTTGGCCTACCACTAAACAGATATATCAAGGTCTCCTTCAACTCTTGGTAAGTTATGGTACTAATCTTAAGGTAACATGTAACTTGATCAATGCTTGCAACGTCCAACGTGTATAACAACAGTTGAGCTTTCTTTTGATTGGAAGTCACCCCATGGAAAAATCAAACCACTTGAAAAAACCATGTATATTTTCATCATGATTAAATGAGGGCATCTTGTTGCTGCAGACCTCCCCTTCCCTAACAACCTCAAATAATTTACACTCAGCACAGTATAGCCCCTCATTAGTGTTGCCCACAAGGTTGGCAAGTTGGTTGGTTTAGCCACCCACCATGTGCAATTGGTATAAAAGGCTTGGTGAGATGCTTGGTTATGTTTTTATTTTCGCGGAAAAGCATTTTTTGAGCCTGGAGTATTGTATCCAAGGCAAGCTTAAGTTTCACGTACTGTGAAAACTCAATAAACTTGGAATTATCCCATTGAAGGGGACCAGTTACGCCATTGAGTGACAATTATGAAGCTTTCTTATAAGTTGAATAATGGCCCCCTGTAGTGAGCACCACTGCTAAATTTTGGTGGATTTCACTGTTTCCGCTGAATAAATTGCACAGGGTAAAACCTATTGAGCAATGGACAAGTGATATGAGAATCGCTGGCCCTCAATAAATTAATAATAATAATAAAGACTTTATAAGGAGCTATTGCCTCGACAATACCACTAATTTTAATAACAAACTTAAAAGATACTTCCGTTGCTCTTACTTACTACCCCTTTTTTTCTTAAAAACCTCTCCCATCTCACTATCATGCTAAACTCTAAATCCTCAGTATTACTTGGTAGATTCAACATGTTCTGCTTGGTAATTCTCTATTCACTATGATCTAGGGGCTCATTCAAACATTGAGGCTTTGGCAGAATTCCACAAATTTATCAATTCATTATTCCTCTGATCAATTCACTTTGCCTCAACATAATAATTGAAAATTCTTGAGGTTTACCTTAACTCCCAAATCCAATCCACCAAATAGGTGACTTATCATCCAGTTATATTAACTTTGCAACACCATGGTTCCCTTATAAAGATTTGAAGCTTCAATTTAAAGATAAATCGTTTTTTGCTTATAGTATATTAAAAAAGCACATATTTCAATATTTTATTCATGTAATTAATCAAGTCTTGACCATCACAATAATTCAGCCCTTTGATGTAATTTTATTAAGGATAAATAAATCAGACTCCAAGCAATTTTGAAGCCAGTTTTTAGTCTGGCTCTGATATCTACAGTGTTGAAAGAAAGCTGGTGCTCCTTACCTGATCTTACAAGTTGCAGTTAGAGTAAGGATATAAAAGTAGATAGAAAATAGTCCAGAGCAAGAGACCTTCCAAGATAATGGGGTTAGAAGCATTGCTATTTGGTCAAAAATGCTCACTTTGAAGTAGGCGTCCCTTCCCCAATCACCATTGAGTTTATGGCTGATTATTAAGGACAAGTAACATTATAAATTAAAGAAAATACCAAATAAGAATTTCTAACCTCGTCCTAATTGTACAACAGCTAATGACATATTTGTGCTGGAAGGACACTCTAGTTGGGCCAGAGCCTCTGATGTTCGCTTCACTAATATAGGAATATGGTTATCTCCCAGTCTACCTACCACAAAAGTAGGAAACAGAAAAACCAATACATTCAATTTTTTTTACCCTGCCTCTATCAAACTATTAAGATTTTAGGACTAAACCACCAAGAAGTACTTCGACAACTGAACCTTAACGTGTCCTTTCATTCATCTACCTATGAATTCTACCAATCTACTTCTTCCTTCATGAAAGAGAACTAAAGTGCTATCCTTAAGATAGGCACTTTATCTAACGTTTTTTTAATTTTAATATGATCTTACTGGATAGAAGAACCTTTTCATATTTGCAGAACTAACATGTGACTCAAGTGGACGCTGACATAACTGGAGCTTACCTTTAGGTCATACAGCCAATGCGTCTCACTTGGAATGTGTTTCTGGCCTCGAGGAACAATAAAGATAATAATTCAGGTGGTTTAAATAAGCTTTGTAACAAGCCCATCCAGGGGCGTATGGACCTTATGGCCCTGAAGGACCCCAGGCTACCAAGGTTAACCCCTGACCACGAAGTCCTGCTGGGCTCATTGGGCCTAAAAAGGGATTATAGCTTATAAGTTTCCTAAGTTCAACTGGGCCACCTGATCCCTGAAATACTGGCCTTCCCAGGCTTCCAGGGCTACCTATGTACATCAGTCCCCCTAGGCCACCTGGATCAGAAGGACCTCCCAGTAAACAAGGGGAGGCATGGACTTCTGGCCCCCAGGTCTACAGGTCCCCTGGACTTACCATAACTGAACCCAAAGATGACGCTTATTAATTTTGATTGAGTAAATTTCAGAGTTAAGTCACTTGACTCAAATTCCAGGATGCGGTTGTAGCTCACAGCTGTGCTGTTAACCTCGAAGGATGTACCTTGACCCTATGTATAACTTTAATGCCTTCGTCAATGAGCTCATGAATGGTAGTAGCATTTCCCAACCGTATAGTTTTCAACTGGTTTGCATTGATGACTGTTTTATCCAACTTAGCTGTCAAATTGAAGTCATTAAAGTGGAGAAACTTACTAAAGCAGCTGTAGAAGATCATATGTTAGAATTACAAGAACATAAGGGCCAAGTTGAACATAAGGCCACCGCTACCACATTAATGACTCAGTACATTGACCTAAAGAATGATGTAAGTGATTTGAGGGCTCAATTTAGTCATATGTGACCCACCAAAATCACTGATATTAAGTCCTTAAATTTTCATTTTATGCATTGACTTGGTTAAAAGCTTTATGCAAAACTGTTTATACTAACTTTATGTATTTACCTAAAAGGAAGTACATCACTGGTGAAGGAAGTATGATCTCTTTCCTATACGTCTATGAAAGCGCCATGGAATAAGCTACTGTTTGACATAAAGTTAAGCATTTTTTCACCTGTTTGAGCTGTATTGCTCAGAAAAATATAGTCCCTCACTTGTAGAATAGCCAAACTTGACGATGACTTAATAATGCCTAGGAAAAAATAGAAGCGACCAGATCCTGTCTTCACAGAAGCAAGACTTTACAGGTATTCATATAAAACATGAAGAACACCAACTGAT
Source organism: Massospora cicadina (assembly GCA_022478985.1). Taxonomy (NCBI): domain Eukaryota; kingdom Fungi; phylum Entomophthoromycota; class Entomophthoromycetes; order Entomophthorales; family Entomophthoraceae; genus Massospora; species Massospora cicadina. The sequence goes on from JAKSZP010013147.1 coordinate 272,330, forward strand.
TCTGCCAATTGATTTTACAAGAGGCTCAAACCTTAGTTGTTTATGATCGCATTTCCCTTGATAACGCTATTACAGCTGCCATCTCAGAAATTGCGTCTAGCCCTGACATACAGCTACACATCAGAGCTTTCAAGAGAAGAATCACGAGCATTTTGAACATCAAGGAGGCCTTCGTTGAGATCTCTTCCAGTTTATCCAGAAGGCTTTGCCCAGTTACTCTCTCAACTGACACCCTCAGGTCAATGCCCTTTAAAAGAAGGGGCTCATAAGAAGAATATAAATTGAACTTACTGTGGAAGACGCTAACATACCTCCCTGAAATGCTACAAGAGAATTATATACAAGGAGGGAAAAGACCCATCAAATAAAGGAAAGGGCTCTATGTTGGCAACCACCTTATGCATCAATCCGCTACTTATAGAGACATTAATGCAGCTGCTCCCTCGACCAGCAATTCTGCTTATATGACTATCAAAAGTAAAGACTCTGATTTGGATTACTCTTATTCCCTCTGTGACCCCAAAATTAGTCTTTACCCTACAGCCTCAATTGGGGACTCAATCACCAAAGTGGAAGTTTGATTATACATATTAAAAATTCAGGCCATTGCTAATCTGGCTCACCAGTGAATGTTATATCCTCCAAGCTGATCAATCAAATCAAATTTCCCCTGACATTCAGTATAACGTTGAGCATAAAAATCTGGAACATATTGCACCAGGTCTCTCAGCGCTTATCTGGCCTTACCCATTTCATTTAGAAATTATTACAAAAGCTCCTTCTGTGGTCCTTAAAAACCAGAGCTATGACTTATTACTAGAAAATCAAATTTTAAGCAAGCACTCTAGAATTATTAATCTAGCTGAGTCCTATTTTCTATCCTTGGCTTTTGTTTACCGCTTATTTTCCAAACTCCAGTCACAAAGAGGGACAGTCCTAAGAAAAGAATATACTTCATGTATAATACAAAACCTAATACTAGATTGAGTATCATGTATTAGGACTCTTGCTTAAATGCCTCCTTAGTCCGCTGAGCTCAAAAAGGAATGCATTTATATGCTATATTTCAAGTGGTAGCACCAGATTAGGAGCAAGTTATAATGGATATCCATATCCAAGTACATATAATCTCGCCCAAATACTAGATAGTTTGCGGGGTATAAAATTCATCCATCATGGAGATATTGCCCTATCCAGAAATTTCGGAACTGGCCTATTCAGTTACAATTTCACTTTTTGGGTAGTCTGACCCAAACCTCTCATATCATAAGGGAAAAGACCATATAACTTTTTTCTTGTAATTTTTTAAAAAATTACATAGCGTACCTAAATTTGATACTTTAGAAAGTTTTAGCTCAAGGATCTTCCTACTATAGCCACCATCAAACATATCATTGGTCATACCTTACCAAAGCTCAATGAGAGGCAACTAAGAGACTCTTAAATCATTATTCTGACATCTTTTCTTCTAAGACTTGCAATCTACAAAATTATTGAGTGACTCATTAAGTAGATACTGTAGATGCTTTGCCATTATTGACCAAGCATTATTGAAAATAAAAAGTGGAGGAAGCCCAAGTAGCCATTTGTAAAAATTGGGAACTGTTGGCACTCGACTTCCACCTTTAGAATTAGCACCAATGTTTAAAATTGAGACTTTGTTCTTTTTAAGATTATAACTCTTTCAGCTCCCAAGGTTTTCTTTCAGAGGTTCTTTATATGTGCAAACAATATCCCTTGGTAAATAAACTGATAAAATATGGGGGTGTTTGTTACTAGTAGTGAGACTAGTATCCAGTTGAGTAAGGAATGCCCAAATATTTCTCCTGAAAAGGACTCTCCTTTGAACAGTACAAGAATCCTTCAACCCACTGGTGAAACGAACAACGCTCTAGATAATAAGGGAATTCCTCTCCATTCAACTCATCCTCAGAGTTGACAACTTCTAGACACAACGACAGAACTTACCTACTGACAGCAGGTTCAGAGATTCTAAGGGAAATTCTTTTCATAACATTTGACTCCTAATTCCAACTTAGAGGTCACTACTTAATTCTATCTGGCAATTAAAGTTCATTGATCTTCTTATGAAACTTCTACACCTTCCTCACCCTTTTTCCTAAAAGCTTCGGAGAGCTTGAAAGCAATCCAAAACTACAATAAACTTATAATAAACAAAGATATTTGAGACTTATCAAATCTTTATCTTTGTTCCTCTTTCACTAAATTTTTACAAGGGAATAAATAAGATGTTAGGCGTCCAACTTTTCTGTTGGTGCCTCACTGGGAAATGACAGCCATTGCCTTTGAATTCACCCTCCAGGGTAGCACAAAACTATGGTCTTCTTCATCAGTTAGGTCAAGTTCTCTACCCTACTCAAAAGCACCTTCTTTGTATTGAAATGAAGAATGTGATTCAACGACTTTGTTCAACACCAGAAATTCTTCCTTATTAGTATAGTAACCTGAATAGGTAATTGGACCTTGCCCATAATCAGCAAATCACAGTATTCAGGAGGTTAAGTCGCCAGTTGCTACCAAGGCGGCATCATTCTCCTAGCAACTAATAAATCCTTAGTCAATTGACGATAAAATCTTATTGAATTCTACAAGACAATAAAATTATCAATATAAAAAATAGACAACTTAATTGCTTGTTTATTGTCAGGGACGATCCCTAATGCTAAAAATTATCGATCTGGAAGATAAAAACCCAGCGGATTAATAAATATTCGTTCAGTGTATTTCACTGAATATTAGGCATCACTTGAAATGATAACTCCCATATCTACTTGTGGGATGAATCCCCTGCAGACAAGCAGACTTAAAATCTTAGTCAAGCGGGATAATTAGGTCATATTCGAAATACCAGAACCATTTATAAAACAACATTTTAAGGCTGCCCTATTGAAGCCTTCACAAAGCCCTATGCTTTTCCTCTGATTTTAGTGAAGAAGTAAGTTGGGTCCCATCGTGTAGTGATGGATTAGTGTAAATTGATCTCAATAGCCTGTAAGGACAGTTATCCCCTAACTAGGATTGTTTTTTACCCTTGGATGCTAGCTGGCTTCACAGTACTTCTCTACTATGTATTTAGCCAGTGAGTACTAGCAAATAGACCTTACCTTGAAAGACCAATCTAAGTGCACTCTCATTGCTAAAGAGGGCATATTTGACCCTACTCAAATGCAGTAGGGCTATGCTACACCCCTGTCACGTTCCAATAAGCCATGGTTGGCATCCTTGTGGACCTTAAAATGTCATGTCATGATATGTTAAGACGATAAAACATTTTTTTCCAAAATTTTGCTACCATCTCAATTACTTTAAAAAAGTAGTAAAACGTTTGAGAACAGTGTATTTAAAGTTGAAACCATCGAAGTGCATTTACCAGCGATTCATAGAGTTTTTAGAATATAAGGTAACAAGCGAGATTATCCAACCACTGACAGATAAAGTTACGGTTATACACAAGATGAAATCTTAAAGGAGTCTAAGGGACATTCAGGTTTTCTGAGGATGATGAAATATGGCCGCCAATTTATTCCTCATTTTGCCAAAATTGCGGATCCCAAGCCTACTCATTACAAAAATGTGCCTATCCACTAGGAGCTATCACAACAAAAGTCCTTTAGTGAAGATAACTGGCACTAACTAAAGTTCCTGCTTCAATACATCACAACTTAGATAAGCCTTTCTTGTTTTTATTGACACTAGTGATGTTGCCATTAGTGCCATTCTTTTGCAACATGTCAAAAACTAGGATGATATACAATTGCATACTTTAGCAAGACTCTTTACAAAACGGGATATAACTATAGCGCCACTGACTTTGAGTGTTTAATATACATCTAAACCATAAAGAATTTCAGTCACTTCCTCTATTAAATTTACTCTATAATAATAACCAATAACTCCTCACTTTTGCTAGCTACAAAAATGCGTTACTTTGATGGCTCTTAGCCAAGTGGGCCTTATAATTACAAGCAACAATATCATATATTCATTGACTAGGCACCATACACCAAAATGCTGATGATCTCTCATGATTGCCAGTTCTGATCATTTTATCTTCTGAGGAGGATAACTGTCAGGCGAACAGCAAGTAATAATTAGACTGGCCTGCCAGCCAAGGTGCCAGAGCACCCAAACGGCAAACCAGAATGCTTAAGGCACTGCTGCTGATATGACAAATATGGAACCAGAAAGAAGTTCCACCAATATCTGCTGGTGAGCCAGAATTTTGTACAGGCACAAAATAAGGTACCAGATGAACATGGCCGTTAACCCCAAGGGGTATGAGAGCATCAGCGGAAAAGGCGGCTTAATTTTAACATATAAAAATTAAATTTTGGGGAAGGTTTTTTAAAAGAAAATTTTAAGGAAGAAAAATAAACCAACAATTTTCTTGATGCGATGTGACTGATTAAATAGTAGTCAGTTTGGGGGAGAAAAATCTGGGATCAGGTCTCACAAGTTCAACCTAACTGGCGAGTTATTCAAAAATGGGCAGATTAGTTCCCTGGGAACTGACATTGAAAAATTTGGTGGTGGGCTGAGTCACTGTCAGTTTAACCTCGAACGTCTGAGCTGAGGCTTGGCTACATTTCCAACAGTTGGCATGACTGCGTTTGGCCTGACAAGTGGCGGGAATCCCCCAAGGCCACCCCATATAGGGGTGGGCCCATTTGGTTGAGAATGAGTTTGGGACACCCAACCTGCCCATGCTCGGTCACTTGGTCATTTGTTCAGTCAGTGGCATTGCATCAGGCGCAACGCCCTATTAGCCAGCAGAAAACTTCAAGACCTCATCTATGGTGTCCAATGCTGTTACCTGCCATTGGGGGTGATCCTCAATGAGCTTAGGAGGGGGGAGATTTTTCTGATCATCATGTTAACCAAATCACAACCTTCAGGCATTCCAGCTAATAGATCAGTCTTCATACCTTTTCAACCATTTGAAATCTGAGCATTAGGCTGATTGCCACTCAAATTAGTTGCGATTAATTTCATTTCTTTGATCTCAATGCAGCTTTACTGATTCCTCATAGCAGCTCTGCCAAGGAGAGTGTGGGTACTGGGAGTGTTATCCGAAGCAGGAGGGCTGTTACCCAGCGCTCATCTATCACATGAGCAGATTGTCCTGAGTAATGATGAGTATGGCCATCCTCTTTGGTGCCTTCTTGCTCAGAAATGGGAAAATGGCCCGATTGATGCCCAGAGTATGTTCCCCAGGACTTACATTACCCTTTATTTTTTCCAAAGGAAGGACCCACCACCAGGAAATTTCACAAGAGCCACATTCTTGTGCGCTTTGGGTAACTTGATTGCCATAATCATCGCGAATTTTTTGGGGGATGGGGAGCCTCGGGGTGGGATATGTGGAACGCTTTGACCAGGCCCATACAATTTGCACAATCACGCACCTTGACCCAACTGTTTTCATAGGCTGGATACCCTTTCCATGTCATGATTTATTGTACAGAACGTTGGGATTTCCAGGATGCCAGGATAGCCTCTACCTCAGCCTCTTCCCCATTTTTGACGATAATTAGTTATGGTTCTGTAGGAATTGCACCCTTGAAGGGCGACAGCTGGGAAACATGGAAAACGGGATGCTGCTTCCAATGTGTGGGGAGCTTCAGTTGGAACACCCCGTTAACCAATACCTCATCCACTAAATGGGGACCCAACTGTTTACTGGCGAATTTATGGGAAGGGACCTGGATTCTTAGTGACAGGTATTGAGCATGACGTAGGGGCCCACCATAAACTCATGACCCAAAAGACGCTTTCAATCTGCGAACCACTTGTAGTCATCCATAGCTTTTGTGAGGTATTCCCACTAAGGCTTGAGTAAATCTAATATGAGCAGCGTGTTCCGCGGCAGCTTGAACCTCAGGCCACAAGCATGGTCTGACCAAAAACAAAGGATTATAACCCAACGTTGCTTCATAGGGGTAAAACCCCGTGGATGCATGGGTCCCATTATTGTACGCAAATTGAGCAAGAGGGAGGTTAACAGCCCAAGTATCCCGCATGGCTGTAGCATAGAAATGCAGGTACTGTTCAAGAACTTGAAAAACCCGCTCAGTCTATCCGTTTGACTTAGGATGATATGCCGTGGAGTGACAGGGGGATATTTTCAGGATTGATAGGAGTTCACTCCAAAACTGCACAGTGAACTGGGAAATACGGTCATTGATGATCTCCTGGGGAGACCAAACATCGAAAACACATAGCATATGAAAAGGTGGGCAGTTTCTTATGACATAATTGTGGAAGTAAAAGGTATAAAGAGGGAAATTTTTGTGAAGTGATTCACCACTAACATCACCACTGTGAACCCATTAAATCAGGGGAGCTTGATGATAAAGTCCATGAACGCTGATGTCTATGTGCCCTCCGCCTGCTGTATGGGTACAGGAGGCCATTTTTACCGGAATAATCTGACTTAGCCCTGGCACAAGTAACACAATTGGTGATCCAGGTCGGAACTTCTTTTGTCAAACCCACCCAATTGTAGATCCATTTGATCAAATCGATGCATTTTTAGAACCAAGGTGACCAACCACGAGGGATCGTGATGTGCATGAAATACCTCAGTTTGGAAGGAGGAGGGAACCCAAACGCGCGATCTAAAATATATAATACCCTCCTTCCATGAGTATAAGGAGTATTTATGCTTCTGGTGGGATAACTGCTCGACCAACTCCACGCCCTCAGGGCAGGCCATTTGACTGGCTAAGACATGAGCAACTAATGAAGCGTCATGAGCCAGAGTGACAGAAGAAAGACAGGGGGAACAATCGACAAGATTTGGGTGGTAGGAATCACAGTAACGAGATCCACTTCCTCTAGATCCGCGGAACTATGGTCAGGGCTTCAGCTGAGAAAACTGAGAAGTACATTGAGTGCCCCTTCTATGAATTCATATTTGAAGTTTAAACTGCACAGGTCCCAATAGGTTCAGACTTGCCGATGTGCCAATTTTTGGGGTTTACAAAAGTATAAAAAAGCCTGGTGATCCGTGCAAACCATTAGTTAATGTTGGGCACCCTGTAACAGGTACCTCCAATGAGTTAGGGCCTATGCAATGGCTGCCAACTCCTTGTCATAAATAGCCCAAGACTGCTCCGTAGAGGTTAACTTTCTGGAAAAGTAGGCGACTGGGTGTTCCAAGCCATTGTGCTCCTGGAGCAACAATGCTCCAACAGCTACTGATGACGCATCGCATGCAACAATATACAGATTGGTGGGATTGGCGTGTTTCAAAATGGGAGGGGATACAAACACCTCTTTAATTGATTTGAACGCCTGTTGGCATTTGTCCATCTAGCAAAATGGTACGTTTTCCCTGTAAGGGGGTGGAGTGGGGCGGCGAGCTTTGAAAGTGCGGGGGAGAATTTTTTTAAGAAAATGATGATTCCCAAGAAAATCCATAGTTGTTTCTGGGTAGTTGGGGTTGGCCACTCCCGGATAGCATCTAACTTATTGGGAGGGATTGCATAATCATCTTTAAGGATGAGATTCCTGAGAAAGGTAACCTCCTCCTTATAGAACTCACACTTGGAAGGCTTGACGAACAAGCCTACCTTATGTAAGGCGGCCACAACTGCTTCCAGGTCAGTAGCATGTTGTTCTGGAGTCGGGGAGTGAACCAGAATGTCATCAATTTTTGCCACTGCGCAGGTAAACCAGAGGTCACCCATTACATTGTCGATCATATGTTGATATGTAGCAGGGCATTCTTCAGCCCAAAGGGCATTAAGTGGAATTGTAAAATGCCTCGCTTCATCCAGATCACTATTACCATTATTGCCCTTTCATCACCCAAATAGGTTTGATGCATTGATGAGATCCAGATTAGAAAACACCCAAGATTTGGCGATTGCTTGGCTTATAATCTGTTCTAAAGGCAGGGGTAGGGATTGGAAACTGTTATTTTATTAAGGTACCCATAGTCCACACAGGGGCGGAGAGAACCATTGGCTTTTTTAGCGATGATGATGGGAGACGCAATGGGCGAGGTCTCCTTGAACAACCACCTAGTCATAACATATCATCCAACCAGGTGTTGAGGGCGGCCTCAGCCTCTGCTGTGTGAGATACAACGGGAAGTTGATACTCACTAACTCCACCGTCATGCGAAAACTACAGTCAAATCTAGTGTGGGGAGGCAAACAATCCGCCTTTTCAGAATTAAAATTGCTTTGATAGCGCATTAAACTTTCTGATGTACGGATGGTATGCCCGTAGGGGAGACGATGGATGTTATATTACTGCAACCTTGAGCTTTCTTATGAGTGTCAGCTAGGGAATTCACCCTCCAGTTGATCATTAGTGAACAACAGCATGTTAGACTCCAGGTGGATTTTGACATGTTGCTGGAGCCTTCATCCTACTCCTAAGATCACTGGAAACATCAAGTTTGGCATTGCAGATAAGCAATCACAGAAGCTTACTGGTGTATTGGAATGTAACTGGTCAACGTACCAGGTATGAGGTTTGGGAGGCTGACAACGCAACCACCACCAAAGGACCTGCATTCATGGCAAGTTAAATGGCTGGGCCAGTTCTACAATCATAAAATTTCCCGCAGCTCCAGTGTCCACCAGGGCCTCAAAGGAGACTTTATGGGTTCCAACACTAATCTTCAAGGGTACTAAGAAGTAAGAGGAGTTCTCTTTATTGGTAGTTGTGGATGAATCCAGTGATACCGAAGAGATGGTAGTGGGGTCAGGGGAAACCACTAGGCTTTGGTGGGGAGCTAACTTATTACAAGTCAGGATGTCAGATTCTGCTGATATGGGCAGAATAGCCGCGGCAACTATGGGGTATGGGTTTGGAGTTTTGAGAGGGACTGGACTAATGTGGACAGAATTGATCTTCTTTTCATCCTGGTTCAATTGGAAAGAAGGGACCATTGCTGCGCCAATATACGTGAGAAAGGCGGAAATGGCTAAAAATAATGGTTGGTCAATTATGTCAGGCGACCAGCAAGTAAGAATTAGACTGGCCTACCAGCCAAGGTGCCAGAGCACCTGAACAGCAAACCAGAATGCCCAAGGCACTGCTGCTGATACAATGAATATGGAACTGGAAAGGAGTTCCACCAATATCTGCTGGTAAACCAGAATTTTGTACAGGCACAAAATAAGGTATTAGACAAATATGGCCGTTAACCCTGAGGGATACAAGAGCGTTGGCGGAAAAGGCGGCTTAATTTCAACATATAAAAACTAAATTTTGGGTAAGGTTTTTTAATGAGAAAATTAAGGAAGAAAATTGACCTACAATTTTCTCAGTACAATACGACTGATTAAATAGTAGTCAGTTTTGGGGAGAAACAATCCGGGATCAGGTCCCACAAGTTTGACCTAACTGGCGAATTTTATGGGAATGGGCAGGTTAGTTCCTTGGGAACCAACATTGAAAAATTTGGCGGTGGGCTGAGTCGCTGTCAGTTTGACCTCAAACATCCAAACTGAGGCTCAGCTACATTTCTGATGGTTTGTGTGACAGCGTTTGGCCTGATGAGTGGCGGGAATCCCCTAAGGCCGCCCACATAGGGGTGGGCCCATTTGGTTGAGAATGGGTTCAGGACGTTCAACCAGCCCATGCTCAGTCTCTGGGTCATTCATTTGGTCAGTGGCATTGCATCAGGCACAACGCCAAATTTTCCAGCAGGAAACTTTGAGGCCTCGTTGATGGTGTCTGATGCTGTTACCTGCCCACAGGGGTGATCCCTGATGAATTTGGGTGGGGGGAGATTTTTCCAATCGTCATGTTAACCAGATTGCAACTGTCAGGCATTCCGGCTGATAGATTTGTCTTCATACCTTTTTAACCATTTGAAATCTGAGCATCAGGCTAATTGCTGCTCAAATTAGTCATGTTTGATTTCATTTTGGCAATCTCAGCGCAGATTTCACTGATTCTTTGTAGCAGTTCCTCCAAGGAGAGTGTGGGTGCTGGGAGCAGTATCCAAAGTGGGAGGGCTGTTAGCCAGCGCTCATCTACCACATGAGCAATATTGCCCTAAGTAATGAGGGGTACTGCCATCCTCTTTGATTCCTTCTTGCTCAGAAATAGGAAAATGGCCCAATCGACGCCCAGAGGACGTTTCCTGGGACTTACGTAACGTATATGACCTTTTTCATTCCTATTAGTAGCCACTAGAAACTCCCAAAAATCAAGAGTGCTCAAGTTTGTGTGATTAATACTCAAGTAAATGATTGATTGCTATATATATTAATAAAAAGTGGCTCCCTTACATCCACCCCTCTGTTTGGATTGAGGGACATTATGGAAGTATATACTATCACCAGACATGGGGCGGTAAAAAATCACCAGTATTTGTAATTTCAATACACTGGGATGGAATTCTCACCTCAATTTAAGATGTCTTGGATGCCTCTATTACATGTCGTTAGCATGACAGTCCAAATTAAATATCACAGAATCAAGTAGTTTCTCCTTTGTCCCCTTTTCACACTGAAAGCATTGATGTTATAGGTCCTTTGCCTACAGGAGTCCATTTAGCAATATATAATTCTGACCATGGACCACATTATCAAATGGATTAAAGCTGTATCCATCACTATGGACATCGCTTAAGCAAATGCCTTATCCTTTACCAGCAACTCTTCACACAGCATGGTAGCCTGAAGGTGATCTTAATAATTATTGGTATGAATTTCACAAAAGAGGTTTTTTACAATAAACTTCCCTACTCAAGACTTTCCAAAAATTTTAGGCACCTTTTAACATTTCACAAATGGGCTTTAGAAAGAGCATATGGCACTTTCAAATACACCATGAGAAAGTTGATTTCTACTGACCCATTACATAGTCATAATTTTTACCAAGTGCTCTACCTGTTTATCAGGTTGCTATCATAGGGAAATATATATCTCCCCCTTTAAGGATCTTTAAAGCAGAAAACCCTTTCTATCAAATATTTATTAACCTATGCTAATGTCAGAAACTCCCAAAATTCTGATATCACTCTGAATCCTTAAATAATGAGACTGTTCAATTGCAGTATCTGGCATTAGATACTTTGGTGATTACCAAAACCAATGAAACTAAACAAAACAAAATTCACGTTACCCTCCTTACCAGTATATCTAATTGGGAACTTAGTGGTACTCTACCATCATTGCTCCAGTGGAAAACCTACTAAGTTTGCTACCTATGGGCTAGCCAAATTAAAGTTTTATTTAATCATGGAGCAGAGTACTCCATTGTCAGTGTTGAATAGGGCATCGTCATTAAATAAGCACATATGAATATTGTCAAAGCTTGAATACCCATCCAACAGGATTTTTAGTGTCATTGAAGAACACAAAAAATAGATTAAGACAATTCTGTATAATGTCAAGATTGAAGCTCCTCCACCTACCAATATTTCAATTCCTAAAACCAAGTGTAATGGATCTGTTTCAGCCTGGTCCATACATCAAATAAATAGTGAAGTTTTAGATCCTATCAAAATTTGATGGTTGATTCATCTGAAATAAGTTTGATGGAAACTAGATTATGAAATTGCATAGTGAAGGTAAAAACTCAGGATTCAGGAATCTAAACTTATCTAGCGGATGTTAGACCAGAATTTTAAACGCTCTGAATAGTAGAAATAGGAAATTGAGTCTTCATGGATGATGGTCTGGTTATTACTGATGAGCTTAGGTTAGTAGTAAAGCTAAAACAAGGGTTTTACAAATGTTATATATAGAAAAATGCAAGATCAAAAATGTTCCTTTCTTCTTTTATTGCTTAATTACACAGGTAAACATTGTAGTATTATCTGAATGATTTTAATAAAAAAAATTTATATTCATAAAACGTTAATATGGGGTATGAGCTTGAATATCAAGCTAGCTAAGCACTGGCCTCAATTCCAGCGTTTTCCTGGGCAAACTATCCTGTTAGCATACACTGTCACCAGAACTTTCATTTGAGCACCTTTGATTTCCTGACATGGCGCACATGTTCATGTTTTGATCTTGGAAGACCTATCCGTTATGTGGTCATTCACATGGCTTGTGCTTCACAAGTCATTTGTGGAGTACTGGCGCGAACCTGTTCATTACACTTAGTCAATGGAGGCATTAAACTCTAAACTAGAAGATAAAAAGAGATCCAGAAACACCTACAACAAAGGTGACAAAGAGGCCTCTTTATAATTTTGGAAGTCTACAATAATGCAAAGTCATCTAGTCACACGCTTTTTCCTTTAGTTCAAGAAAATCCCAATTATATTCTAAGAGGAAACATATTAAGTGCAATAAACCCCAGTACTGTATAATTCACAAGCTTTACCTAACTGAAATATCATTTTTTTTCTTATATAAAATTTAAAAATAATTTGTTTTGGGACTTTAATGAAGTAATATAGCAAGCCTTAGCCATCCAAATAGTTTGGACCCTTGCTGTATTTTTATTAAAAATTTTACATCCAAATTTGAGCATCTTAAAAGCTTGTTTCTTCGTCCAGCTCTGCTATCTACTGTGCCAACTTTGGTAAGGTAGTAAAAAGATACCGAGATTGGACCTTCATATGCAGGATTAAGTACCATTAGGAATGTTAGCACTTTCTTCATTGAGGATTGTTAACTACACAGTTTGCTTAAAATTGAACTGATAGCGTAATTATATGGGTCCGAGAATTATAACTTATGCGACTTTAAATATTTTCATTGCTCTGGTGCATATATGGGCTTTACTTTGTGGTCTTTTAACACTGGTGAAGGAAATCATACTTAAAAACCTTATGCATAATACTTTATGCAGTCAGCCCAGCCATTTAAAACCGTAAGTCTGGTTTTTTTAGTGCCTGTTTGTTGATGGATTTTTATATACAAGGGAAATTCATCGCTTTATCACTAACATGAGTTTTAGTTAAGTAGAGTACAATTAAAAAAAGCTCAAAAAAGAAATAAGTATTTCATGGCAATCCTTAGCTTAGATTTTCTAACAATACCACCAAAGTAACTATTGATAATTGTTACACTGGCCATCTAGTAACAAAAAAATAATCGTTACACTGGATTGGAAGTGAGGAGTAAGCTCCAATAAAAGAATTACACTGGAAGAAAAAGAGTTTTTATATTACAGGTATTGAGGGAGGTTAGTGGGCTATTTTAGTTTGTTAATTTAACAATAATAGCATTCAATAATGATCAATTGTTATTGATAAATAGTATGGGTGTCTTTTGAACTTTGATCAAAATTCACGTGACTATACTCCCAAATTGGGGGGTAGAGTGAGGAACATAGGATAATTTAGATTAATATTGGAATTATCAGTTATCTGGTTTTTATTTTTTTTAGTACTAGATGGTGTTATCTGGTTTTTATTGATTTAGTGTTATTCATTTATAATAAGCTTTCTGGAGACAGGGTCCTCAATCTTTGTAGTTTGTTAGATAGGGGTTTTTAGAGAAGTTTGTATCTCAGCCTTTTCATGCTTAGTTGGGGTGGCAAAATTTCAGATTAAAATGTTTTGGTTTACACTGACTAAACACTGAAATCTGTTTTGAAGCAATAAAGGGTGTAATGCTATCCTTGGTAAAAAGTTCTTTTAATGCCAATGCAGAAAGTGTTTCTTTGTTGGGGCTATGTTTGCCTCAATGGCAATATCTTCTTGGACTTTACTGCATTCTTGGCATAAAATTTGTACGTTGGCCTCCTGAACAAGACACAATGTAATTTTTGGCCAACCACGTCCTTGGATTTATTAGAAACAAATGTATTCTCTGAGAGAGTGCTCTTTTAAAAATTCTCAGACTGGCTACTGTACCCTCTGCTCAATTCTGATCATAGACTGGTTACTAGAGAATATTTACCTAAACCAAAAACAAGTAATTAAAGGATTTACTTGAGATTCTGTGGTATAAGGCTTATACTAAAAATAGAAACAAATTTTTTTACCCTTCTATCAAATTTAAGGTATTCATTTTAAAAGTTATGATATGGGTGTTGGTGATATTGTATCTTCTCCATAAACTTCTGGTCAAGTGCTTCTTATTTTCTGCTTTTTTTGTCACGGCATTCATTTTCTAAGTTACATGATCTGTGAGCTTATCTCATGTTGACATCCCTTGACCAGGACGTTGGGCTTCTACTTATATAATCCCCCAACTCATAGTTAGGGGTAGTAACATCACTTTAGGTAATTGACACATATCCCTTTTTAGATCTTGAGGTTTGAGGCTTAGGTCATATCGCCATTCTGAGGCGCCTAGATTCAGGGTCTAAACAATAATAGAAAATAATTGTTTTCCAGATTTAGTTATATTTTCATGTACAGTTCTACCAGGTAAAAAAAGTATTGGATGGGGAGTTTGTAATCCTCCCATCATCAGTGTCATTAACTAAAATTGTTCCATCATTGGGCGGTTGCAATTATTTAAACCCTTAAAGATATAAAAGGGCTTGAATTGCGCCATCTTTGGTGCATCAGGTATCAATTTACTTGTGTATGTCTTTGTGATTTCTTTGACTGAAATCTTTTTAAACAATTATAAAAATTGTTTGGGTCATCACAGTCTATAAAAAGTGGTTTTAATCTCTATGCTACATCTCAATAATGATTAACAGAAATCTGACGTTGTTGATAATTAGAGGGGTTTCCTGAGGTTTAGGATTTACTTTATGACAAATTCCTGGTCTCACCCATGACAAGAGGTTTTTGACTCTTTCAGCATGAAGAACCTATTACATAATGCTGAAAAATCATTTTCTGCCTTTTCAACATGTCAGCAATAGCATCCCTTTTCCATATGACATCAGCATTGACAATAAGTGCACTTTAGTTCATTTAAAATTTTCTTTTTAAACTACAGCATGTATTTAAGGCTGAGTTTCAGTGGAAGAAACAACAGCATTATTATAAAGTAAGTCTGGGGTAATTTTAATTAAGGAGACACTTATAATGTATACTTGTTAGATATTGTTTGAGTCACAATATGTGATTTTAATTCAGGACAGGCTGTGAGAAGGATATTAAAGTAGTTTATGGCATCATTTAAAGCAATTTGGTAACAGTAACCAATGGTTGAGCTCTTATGCAAAAATAGTTACATGAAGTCTATTGATCTTTACCTTTTCTGTAGTTTTATTAATTTGGAAACCTAACTTTGGTTTTTTGTTGTTTGTTCACTACTCAACAGCTATATTATTTCTATTTTAACTTGTTCAAAGTTTTAAAGATAAAACCAATATAAATTATAATTCCTTGGGCTTCACAATTAAGACATATTGGCAAATTATCACACCTTCAGTCCATAGCTTGTTAGATTACACTTATAAAAATAAGAGAGAGGCTTTGTTTATTTTATTTAGGAAGTATTGTATATGAATGTGGGCTCAAAGTGAGATGCCACAGGAAAAATGAAAGTTGTTAGCAAGTGGGGGAATGGGATCATGGTCATAAAATTCTCTTCCAGAATGCTGCTAGTGACCATGTTAGTCAATCCATTGACCTAATCTATCTAAAACAACATGTTTTTAGTTTGATGCAAGGTGAGATTATCTTACTTTATTATAGTGGATGAACAGCGGAAGCCTAGTGTAGTTTTTGAAGCCTCAAAAGTGATATACAATCCTTGACCTGAAAATTCTCCATTCCAATATACCTCATTCTTTAAGGAATGAATTTAATTAAGATTCTAAAACGGAAATGACCATGAGTGAAGCCCTAATATAGCTACCAATGACTAAGAAACCTCAGCATGGTATTCGCCACATATACTATATTTACAACATAAATTAATAACTGGTGATAATGAACTTATTTGCCCCTTTATAGCTAAGCTAAGTTAGATAATTATGAAGAACTCAATGCCATCCAAACTTAGTATGATGCTTCTGACAATATATGCATTACTTTTGCTCCGCTTGATATGAGTTTTCACATTTGAGCATCATCATCTGATTTATATTTTACCAACTGGGTGTGTCCAATTTCAGATAGTACATGGGGCCATATATCTAGGCGCCTCAAGTTGCCACCATTTAACATACCACAATTTATAAGTTCAGTGAAGGCAATATACTTTTGCGAACACCAAAGACATCCTATTTGACCAGTAAGCGGAGATTAATTCATTAAGATAGCCAACGTCCTGATCAGAAGAAATCTAATGCAAGAAAAGGTTCCAACCACAAGGAGAATATGCAAATGATATTTGAGATGAAGGATTAATTGAGAAAGCACTTGACGTAGAGTTTCTGTAGAATGAAAATATTGAAGAGATACCAATATCAATAATCTAAATCACAAAGAAGAAAGGGGCCCCCAGTGGTAGAGTATGGACTCGACCACTGCCTCCTGAGTTTTATCTCAGCAGATGAACTTTGGGTAGGGGGACAATTTATGACTGTATGGTGTTGTGCACCAATGTCCCAAACTAAGAATAGAAAATAGAAAGGAGGTCCATGGAGTTCCTGGGCTTTCAAAACGCTGTACGTGGGTTTACTTGGATTCATATTCCTTTACCACTGAATTTAATTTCCCATTTCTCCATTAATTGGTATGGTATCATCCCGATATTTTCTTAATTCAAATAATTATATAAATCACATTTATAGTTTTTTTAAATTTCGTAAAAAAGCTAAGATAACTAAAAAAATCTGGCAATTACTTCATCTTAGGACTCATTTTTGTACTTCACTTTATTTAGTTGAGTAAAAATCACCATATACCACAATTTAATTTTCAGGGTTTAGCTATTTTGAAGAAGAATACCCATCATGATAGGGTTTGAAAATGCCTAATAAATGGCAATTTATGCCAGGTGCTTAAAAATAATGACAAATTTTACAAGGACGCCATAATGTAACGGGTGAGATCATGCCAATATATCACGAAAGACTTGGGTAGTAAGATCCATGTTGCTGTCCAAATTAGGGACAGGGCCGCAGAAACCCACCCTCAAACCCTCTCACCATAAATTGTTATTCCCACATATTCCCGCACCACTGTTCCCATGATGATGCACATCAAAAGCAAGATCTGGCTCCATGAGAGGGCTGAGAATGACGTCAACGCCACGGCAAGCTCACTAATTGAGCTCATCACTTGAATAAAGTAGTATAACTTGAATAAAATAAAAATAAGATTTATAATAGCTTGGAGTTTATTTGAATTTCCTTATTCTTCTTAGAAGATGAAACTGGCCATTTAGGGCCCAACCATCCCCTAATAGCTAGCACTCTACTAGTCTTCTAATAAGCTCCCCTCCTACGCTAGGCTTTCTTGAACACCATCCAACACATTGCTTGTGAAAACTTCTCATCCCACTGGATCATCATCCAAACTGTTTGAAACTCTGACGTCATATTCTCTTGGTTACATCTCAATATAAGAATGTCTAATCACTCTTCCACATCCCAAATTTCCCCGTCTAACTCACCATCAACTCTGGATCTCTCAAATCATTCCCTGACACTTCTCTCCTAGTTGAGGCCCTTCCTACCAAAGCAATGTGCAGATTAAGTGCAGCCTGATCCATTACACATAAGGGTTTAATTGGGAAGTAATACATTTTTAAAAATATACCAAAGGCCCCTAAAACGATCCAGAAGGATGTAATAGAGCGAACTGCAGGTTTTACTGGGGTCACCCCAAGAATGGGAGAGGCGATGAGAGCAGCAACTAAGATTCATGGCTGTATAGAAACCGTTGAAACAAATTAAAATGTTTTTAGATATGAAAAGAGCGGATTGCAGCTCATATGGGATGGTTCAGCTGAGAATATGGCAGCTGCAGGTTTTCAAGGAATGCAAGTGGATTGGCAGCCATAACTGTTGTGGGAACCAGCTAATTGTTGCTCGCTGGTTCCAATTTTCTGCTGGATTCCACAAAATGATTTACTTATATCAAGAATAAAAAACACCATAATACACAATAAGCTGGTTTTTATATGTTTTTATTACAGGTGGCGTAGAGTAAGAAAGACTCTCCATATCTTACCGCACAATATATAAACTGTATCAATGGGTCAAAAGGAAATCAATACTAAATTTGGAATAGCTTAAAATGGCTTGTTTAGGAACAATGGAAATTTGACCTATCAGAGCTTGGAAAATTCGCTTCAAATTGGTGGAACGACTGATAGAAAGTTATTTTTAGGCAAGACAAACCCAAGGTTACGATTTAATAAATTACCCAATCCTCATTAGAGAACTAATTGACCCTGGAAACCCCCGTCAACCCTATAAAAGGGGGTGGTCCCATTTAGGTGTTTAATTTGAGCTAGAAGTGGCCTGGGAGGAACCTCCAATGGACTCTCCTGGTTCCTCTGCGTAATCAGGTAATCCTATTGCCTGAATTCATGCTATTTGTTTGTGTAGTATTTGTAAAAGTGTTACCCTTTTGAGGGGTTCCACCAAGAATCAACCATGGTCTTTTGGCCAATAATATTGATATTATTACTTAAAACGTTCTTATCCCAATTGCAAACTTGTAAATGTCTGACATTTCCCCCTTTCGGCCTATTTTTACCCAAAAAATTAAAATCTGAAGCTGGGAGTGCAATTGTCTGACATTGCTCCTCAAGGATGTTGAGAGATAATAGGGTCATAGGAAGCGGCCATGTACCCTGTTAATAATAATCCCTGTAGATAAAGATTTGATAGAGTACTCTGCACCTCCCTTGTAGGTGATGACAAAAGGGCCTTCCTAGATTGTCCCAAGCTTACCACTTCTAGGAGTTATGCGGTTATGATTATACAGAACCAGGTCAGACACTTGGAATGTAGGTAGGGGGGTTCAGAGCTCATTGCTTCTGCCAATTCTCTAGTCACCGTTCTAGCTAATTTGGGCATAGCCTCAGATTTGAGCTGGATGATGCGCTGAGACAATCTTCTCATGGCTTTTTCAGGTTCCTCACCTCTAGAATAAAATACATCTTTAGCTTAGAGAGCAGTTATTCCTTGTTTCCTCCAATAGAAGACACAGTATGAGGACATTTTCAAGTTCTGGTTATAACTAATCTGGTATGCCATAAGAACACTTGGTAGAAATTGCTTCAAGTGAAGTGGATCAGAAGAGGCCATTTTTCAGAATGAATATCAAGGTTGTATTTGCTCTCTCCACAGTCCTGTTAATGGAGGATTATATGGAGCTGAGAAAAGTTGTTGGGCTCCCATGGAAGTAGCCAAGACTTTGCCTACTCTGGAGGTGAAGCTCTTACTATTGTCGCAGAGTAGTACTTGGGACATCCATGAAAATAATAGATGGTTTGATGTAAAAACGTGGCTGTGGCCTTTGCTATCTGGAAGTGAGATACACGGCTTCAACCCCTTTGTAAAGTGTTTATTGCCTACAAGGATAAATTGTTCACACCAGTAGTATGTGGGAGGGGACCTACTACGTCTAGGCTGATGGTGTGAAACGGTTGTTGAGGGTTAATTAGTTGATAATGGTATCTAGACTTGAAACTGGATTGCTTCTTACACGTGAGGCAGGCATCCAAGATGTCAAAAATAGTTTTCATAATTCCTTCCAAATAGTACCAATCCTTAATCCACTAATAGGTTTTCTTTGCTCCTCCATGACCTAGGATGGAGTGAGCTCCCAGGATAGCAGGTACACGTTCTGAGGGCTGAAGATAAGGTAGCCACTTTTCCCCCACCTGCTTATACAACTTTCTACTCTTCATTTTATTGTTGCGGGAGTGCCAGGCTAACATTTTCTGTATGGGCTCATCCTCATCCTCCCAGCTATTGGGGGTCATTGAGAAATCATACAACCTTTCCATTTCACTATTATCCACGTGAAGGACTGGCAGCCAAGTTAACCCATCACATTCATGTGATGAGTTCCAGCACGGTGTTCACTCTACATGTCATAAAGCTGGAGCTTTAAACCCCATAGAGCTAACCAGACAGTAGGATCCATCATGTTCTGTAACTATTTCAATAAAGCGTGGTCTATAACCACAGTGAAGTTGGTCCTATACAGGAAAGGGCGGTAATGGTTTACAGCTAACAAAACATAAAGGCACTCCTTCTCTGAGAAGCTGTAGTTGCGTTCCACCTTTGATAGTATCATACTGAAATAATACACAGGATGATCCACACCATTTTCATCCAATTGGGCTAGGATGGCCTCAATGGCGTAATCCGAGGCGTCATTAAACAAGAACAATTTTTCCATGGTCAGGATGCCTCAGGATAGGACGTTGTTGTAGCAGTTGCTTCAGCGTCTCAAAAGCGGCCTTTTGTTTGGCACCCCAATGAGAAGGGTTATTCTTGGTCAATAGGCTGACAAGGGGCTCGCTAAGTTGGGTGAACTTAGGGATAAACTGATGGTAATACCCCATTATCCCTATAAATACCTGAATATCTCATAAATTTATAGGAAGAAGCATTTTTGAGATGGCTTTGACCTTATTTTTTATTGGCTGGATTACCTCTTGAGAAATGAAATGTCTAAGGAAATTCAATGTCCTTTAGAAGAAGGTAAACTTCAAGGGTTTAAATTAATATTTGACTCATGTAAGCGTTGAAACACTCCCTTCAAATGATTAAAATATTCGTTAAAGGTTTTTGAGAACAATGTGATGTCATCAAGATAGACAATGACACAACTTAACTTTAAATCCTGCAAGATGTGATCCATAGCGCGCTGGAAAGTTCAGGTGCTTTGCACAACCCTTTATGTAAGCTGATTGGTTGAAAGAGACCCTCACTGCAAATAAGAGCACATTCCTCCTGGTCTTGGGGAGAAGGTCCATTTGCCAATTGCCGCTAGCCAAGTCCATTGCAGAAAAGAAATTAGATCTGGAGAGTTGTGCCAGGGCGTCATCAATGTGGGGGTAGCTATCCTTTATTTTGTTATTTAATTTGTGGTAGCCCATGACTATATGATATCCTCCATCCTTCATTTTATGCAAAAGGGGGAAGACCACTGGATTTGTTGATCTAGTAGCCCCGTGTCTTTAACTTCTGAAGCTCCTTCCTCATCTTATTTTCTTCCACCTTTGACTTACGGGAAGGTTTGGAACTAATAATAAGGGCATCACCCAAATCAATGGAGTGGCTCCAGTCCTTCATGTGGCCATAGTCAGTATCTGACTTCGAGAATATGTCGCTATATCCTTATAGTATAGTATGGAATTTTCAGCTTATCTGGGGTCAGCTCATCTGAAATATGGACGTTGGGTAAGGTACATACCAGGTTATCCATGGGCAAGCCCAGATCCTCTATAGAGCCAATGAAGTAAATATGTTCAATGTCCTCTTTGGGGGACCAATAAGCCTCTGCCAATCTCCTGGTGTTTTCTTGTAGCCATGTCCTTGACGGTGAGGTTACCTAACAGAATAGTAAAAGGCCTCTAGTAGGCTGGGTCTAGTATCCCAGGCAACACCCAAGGCTACAAGGGCTAACGCCCTCAAGACTTATGATGTGCAACAAGCAATGGTGTGGGATTTGGAGCGTGATCTTCGTGTCAACCACTCTTTTTTCACTATACTTAATCAAGACCTCATCTGCAGCATAGAAAGGGATACCGTCCTTAGCATCCACTAAATCAGGCAATTTCTTTGTGTTGTGCTCGGAGTTGGAATAATGCAAAGTCATAGTGGAAAATGGGTATTTAACTAAACAAGTGTATCCGTTCTTGGTGGTATCTTTATATGATAGTACTAAAAGGACTTCATCGTTGAAAGAAAAGATGAAACTTTGCTTCATGTTGATAATACCATCATATGCAATCATAAATTGGGTACCTTTGGGCATATCATAAGTGTTGTTGTCCAAGGACACTTCAGGAGCCAATAATATGAGTTTAATAATTTGAATGGGAAGGGAAGAGTATGCCCAATGGCACAGGTGTTGTTTGGGCCTGCGGTTCCAAATTCTTGATTGTACTCCAAGTCAGGAGATAGCTTTATCTTTTTGATGAGCTTAGTAAAAACTTTATGTTAATTGACAATCCAGTGTCCAGTATAGCTAACATCTGGACTTTTTAAATGACCACTTCCACCTTAGTGTTCCTCCAAAGTTAAGAGAAAGAGCCAATACATCTGTTGGGATTTTAGCCCATACTCCCAGTATGCTAGATTACCAGGAATCGCTAGGGGATAATTCCCTAATGCGAGTGAATTGTAAATTAGTTGACCCTAATTTCGGAGTAACAATGTTTGGGGGATTTTAGGACATTCGCCAGGTCATATCCATTGAGGATTAATCCATATGAATGCTTAAGATCTCATTGGGCGAAGTTGCCAACGAGATAGGGGCATCTGATAGTGATTAGCTATTAGGTGTACCAATTTGGATCGGTCAGGTTTCATCACTGACCAATTAAGCTTGTAAGTAGTAAGTTGTGAGGCGAGTGATGCTTCCTGTAACTAGCAAATTGATCAGTTGGTTTGTGATCCGCCTTAATTGGTATCAAGTCACATTACCTATGCAGGTCGCTAGCCAAATATGGTTGGTTTGCTTGGATCAAAAGGAAAACGTTAGGGGCAAGTTTTCTGACTCTTTCCGGTTTAGGTCTCAAGGATGTCCAATGATGGAATCCTAACCAGAATCAGGAAGACCATCGCTGCTGAGACGAGGATGGGTAATTCAATGGCAACAGCTGTAGTTTCATTGAAGAGGTGTCAACTGAGGGTTAGACAACTGATTTCCACTATAAATTCCTTAGAATTCAATTATATCAAAAAGCAAGTTCTAAAGTTATATAGTTTTCATCTGGTATACAGTTTAAGTAGTAAACTTCATCAGCTTTCAATTTGTTTTATTCTTCTCAAGAATATTATTGCTGTGTGCGTTAATTGGGAGACTCTTTAAGGAAAAGAGTAAAGATCTGAGTGGGGATCTAGAGAAGAAGTGGAAACAATAGGGGATTGCTGCTGACCGAGTGTCAAACTGGAGTAACTGTCACCAGGGAATCTCAGAGAAGATTGGGTTGGGAATAAGAATTCCATTTACTATGGATAATAGTTGTCATACTATTATTAACTGATAAGATCAAATACTATACAACGTGGACAAATTAATCAATAACTGATCCTGTGCAAGTAATACGTTTATAGGGGTTATTTTTTGATAATAACCAGACCCATAAATTTTTACAAATTGGAGCTCACTACAGGGGTGTAGTTGGGAGAAAAACTTATGATGTCATATAAAGATGAGTTAAGAAAACTATGGATGGAGTTAGCCGCCATAAATCAGAACGCCCTAAACTCAGCGGATCATTGAGAATTTGCAGCCTTGAAAGAACGATTTGCTAATATGGAGGAAGGAATTTGATAATGTCATGAGTTTCAGGAACGAGTTACTGATAAAAGTAACTTTGTTAAAGAAAAAGAAGGGTATTTAATTCAAGAGATCACATATATGAAAATGGAGCGGGAAGAAGATTGCGTTCATTTGAGAAATTTCAGCGCTGATATTGAGCAAATGATCAAGCAGGTCAAGGATCTAAAAACTCACAAATGCGATTGTGAGCCGTTTGTGGCAAGCGATGCTGAAGAAATATCTCCTCATACAATAATTGGGAGTCAAATACCCCAAGAAACATGCTTCCCACTTTTGATTCCATTTTGGAGATGACGCCTGAAATCACTCCCCAAGTGAGCTAAGTGTCAAAACCTAGAGAAATGGCTAGAGATAACTCAGAGGAATTCAAGGCAACGCCAAAATTGCTAACTTTCCATTGGGATAATGTCCCAACGTTTTTCTGACTGTTTAATATGACCATGTACAGTTATGGTGATCATTAAAAGGCGTTGACGGTCATGTATTGCCTAGACACCAACTATCGGAGCTTAGTTTTGCCCCACCTGGAGGGAGACAGCTGGTCATATGTGGAGGCCAGGGTGGCCATCATGAAGGAATTCAGGAGCCAAACATGCATGTCAAAGCGCAAACAAAAGTTTATGGGCATCCAGTTCCATAAAGATGAGTCTTTAGCAAGCTTTGTGGATCAGTTTACCAGGAGTCGCAAATTCTGTTTAGAGAGAAGGTACTAGATGAATTCAATGCAAGAATCACATTACAAGCAGCCCTTCAGCTCTATCGCAAATTGCACCAAATGATTTCTTCCATTTTTGTGATGGAAATTACTACCTCTCAAATGGTAGATAATTTGAAATTTTTGGGAGCAACCTTTGATGCCCCAAACAGAAGTTTTAAATCCAATCTGGTGCACAATTCGAATCCCATGAAGGGGAATGAAGAGCTAAAGAGACAAACAACTGAACCGTTCTGGGGAATAATCCTGAAGAATTCAGACGGATGAATAAGAAAGAAAAGATTTGCTACCAATGCGGAGGGAAGGGACATTTCGCCATGCATTGTAAGAAGCCAAAGGATCACATCAATGTGGTCCAAGTGAAAGAGTCTGCTACTGCAAAGGAATTGGGAAAAGGGCCCATAGCCTAGATGGGGAACAATCTAGAGATGCGGAAAATCCTGTTCCTCCTGACATCATGAATGAGGAAATTGACATCAGTGATCTGTTTGTGGATGAAGACATACAGGATCAACTGTATTAAGTGGTTAATTTGGACGCAAATGCAGTGACCAGATCTGGGGTGAAGGGATCAACCCTGAGATAATCAGGGAGGTTGCCTGGCCATATGCCCGACAACTGGCAGACAAGATCTGAGCTGCCAAGAATCCTGATGAATTATCCAAAGTCCAATTAGATGAGGCAAACCTGTCGATCCCCCTCAGCACAATAAATAAATTGTTTCCTGATTTATTGGCGCAAATCATTCACATTCTTGATTTTGCTAATAACGTTGCTATACACTCATACACTATCTTAAAATACTCCAAGTGTACATATATAGATATACAAGTGAATTGAGTACAGGTAAGGGCTATTTGTCGACAGTGGAGCACCCATCAACATTGTCTCAACCAAGTTGGTGAATAGGATGAAGATATCGCCTGACTTGGTACACAAGAAGGAGTACAGGAAAGCTGGTCCAAATACCACCATCTCATGTGGAGCGAATAGCACTTTTCCACTACAATTTGGGTCCTTGGTGGTATCTGCGCCAGCAATAGTTTTGCTATCCAAAATTAAGATATTCTGAGTAAGAAGGAATTTCTATGCAAGTACGGAGTTAAATGTAACTTCAAGGATAATACGTTGACCATATTGGATCAGATGCTATAAATGGTATATCAGAAGGATAGAGAAGCTCCGCTGAATAGGAGAAACAACTTCATCAATTTAATATACAATGATGACATTGTCCCAATTCAATACCAATTAGTTAGTCAGAAGCAGCGAGAAATGCTGACGGAAACCCTATAGAACTGGGGAATTTCACTGAGGATCAAGAATGAGAAGACCATACCACCAGGATCCCAGATGATAGTTGACATGGGGTTGACATTGGAGATACCTGGTCTGCTGTAAGTGGAGGTTGGAATCCCCTGTAAGAAGTCCAGAGTAGAGCCTTGGGTAGCTCCTGGGATAATAAAGCTGGGCCATGGAAAAATTCGACTTCTCCTGGTGAATTTGAGTGAAAAACAGATAAAGTTCAGAAAAATCAGATCATCACGTTTGTTCATTTAATCCTGGCGGCTAAATTGAGGAGATTCCATGATTTTAGGACTCTCAATGAGATGGGCTTACCAGCTGGGGTAACTGAGAATATCAAACTATTGGTTGATTGAGAGCAACTCACTGATCTGACGGAAGGCCATCAAGAGGAGGTGCTCAAATTGTTCAAAAGTATCAGAAAGTAAGTGCTCGGGATGACCATGACTTGGGATGTGCAAGAGATGTGATACACAAGATTGCCACCAGGAAAAATTTGCTGATCAGGATGAGACCGATTTGCTGCTCAAAAGCAGCTGAAGCGGTAGTTAAAAATGAAATCAGCAAACTAGTGAAGCATGGGCTTTTAGCTCCGTCACCAAGTCCCTGGGTGAGTCTGATTTTAATCATGAAGAAAAAGGATGGCTCCAATAAAGTGGTGATTGACCACCAAAAGCTGAATAAGATTACAAAGAAGGTTTTGTATCCTCTACCAAGAATTAGTGATGTGCTAGATTGATTGGGAGAAGTGAAGTATTTCTCAATGATGGATCTGATCTCAGGATATTGGCAGATCGACTTGCCAAGGGAAGACCAATAAAAATGCATGACTATTACCGTGCAGGGGCTATACCAACCAACGAGGATGCCCAGGGTCTATGCAATACGCCTGCAACGTTCCAGAGGACCATGGACGCTATACTGAGTGACTTGAAGTTGTCATGCATCCTGGTGTACTTGGACGATATCAATATGTTCAGTAGGACGTTTACTGACCATTTACATCACTTGGAAGAAGTATTAAAGGGACTGTCCATGGCCTACCTGAAGATTAAGCCAAGGAAGTGTCACTTCTTAAAGAAAGAGTTGTGATATCTGGGACTCATAATAAACTCTAGTGGATTGCATCTGAAAGCCCAGAAGATAGAGGCCATAGTATGGATGGTTGTGCAAAAGAGTTCATGAGACATACAAGTGTTCCTTGGAATGGTCAGATATTACAGAAGATTTATTTGGGACTTTTCCCAAATCTCTGAGCCCTTATTCCATCTGTTGAAGGATCTGAAGAAAGAATTTGTATGGAATGAAGAAGCACAGTAATCCTCTAATGAGATAAGCTGGTACCTAATAGAGTCTCTGATTTTGAAATATCCAAATTTTGATCGAGAGTTTATTATACAAACCAATGCTTCATTGATGGCGATTGGCACCATACTAAGCTAAGTAGATGAACTTGGGGACAAACATCCGGTGGCATATGTGAGCCAGACACACTCAGTTGCTGAGAGGAATTACACCATAATTGAGCGTGTATGCGTTGCATCCTTTACGCCTGTAAGCAGATTCAGGTGTACATCCATGGAACGCACTTCAAAGTGGTGACAGAACACTCCTCATTGCATTTACTCCATAATTTGAGAGAACTAGAAGGATTACTGGCCCATTGGCACTTAAGCTACAGGCTTATGATTATGAGATTGTCCATCAAGCGGGGGCTTCTCACCAGAATGTGGATGGCTTATTGCGGTTGCCAATGGTCCAGTTGGTATACCCGCAGGCAGATGAGTTATTCCAGAGAATGGTCGATGGAGAAATTGAGAACAAGTCCTGAGAAATCCAAGATGCACTTTAGAAAGTGATGGAAAACACCAATACCATGGATAGACAAGTGTTTAAAATAATTAATGGGAAGCTGTTATTATTCCCAAAGCTGTCAGAAAGAGCAGCTATCATTCAAGCTACTCATAAGGCTGTCGGACATGGAGAACTGAGAAAAACAACTATTCATATTTGAAAGTACTACTACTGGGAGTCAATCAACTATGATGTCGCTGACTATCTAGCTTGTTGCGTGGAGTGCCAGTTGAACAAGCCACATAAGAATACAACTGGATACTGAATTGTCCGCTCTGGATTTGCCTGGCATACGGTGTCCATCAACATGATGGGACTGCTGATGATGAGAATAGGGGAGTCAAGTACATAATAGTTTCTATCAACCATCTGACGAGCTGGGTCAAGACAAAGGCCCTGGCGAAAATAGACGCCACCATCACTGCAAAGTTCATCCTGGATCAAGTAGTATATAGACATGGATGCCTGCAGGTCATGCTTAGCAATAATGGGACAAACTTCACATCTCATGTGATCCTGCGACTGAATGAGATAATGGGTATCAGAGGAGTCATGTCTGTGCCCTACTGGCCAGAGACGAACGGACTGGTAGAACAAGTGAATGGAACGCTGGTCATGACGCTGAGGAAGCTGGTTGTAGGAAGAACTTCCACATGGGAATGTACCTGAGTTCAGTGACGTTTGCCTACAATATTAGTCATCATACAGCGATGGGAAAGACGCCGTTTAAATTGCTATATGGGAGGAAGGCCGCATTGCCACCAAATTCATATTTGTTGGTGGAACCAACATCAGGGATGAGTGCCAAACAATACTTGAACTGACTGAAAAATATCCTAATTGAGATGCAATAGCAAGCATTTGATACTACATTGAAGAAAAGGATATGAGCAAATTGACAGACAATAAGAACTGACCGGCCTTAGCGGAATAATGAATAGGCAAAAGAGTTGCCTATTGCAATATTCATGGTTTTGGAATGAAGAAACAAACTGGATGTGTTGTGGTTGGGTCCATTTGAGATTTTTGCCAAGATGGTGACAGATGCCTACTCCATCAAGAATCTCTTGGATGGAAGAGTTGTAAATCAAGTTCATGCTAAGTATTTGAAGTGATGGTTTGATGAAAAAAACAAAAGAGTTCCCAAAGGACTGATGAACCATTAAGTTGGTCATGTCCTTATGATTAGATCAAGTCTGAGAAAAGGACCTCTGAACCATAGAAAATTTGTAGGTTTAAGAATACCTAGGACCCAGTTTGTGGGAAAAATAAAGAAAAATGGACCGATGAACTGAAACAAGGTCAGGTCATATGGAAAAAAGAAGGAAATAAAAGATTGATAAAAGATATTGGAATTAAGTAATAAACTGCAAGAAATAACTAATATATTTTTACAATTTTTATTTTTACTGATTATCCTTAATATGGGGATGATTCTGCCTATGTCAACTCTTGGGGGAGGGAGGATGGATCGCTGTAGGAATGAATAACCTGTCAAAATTAATGTAAGATTGGATGCTAGTGAAGACTAGAACTACAAGAAGCCAAGTTATCTGAGTGGACGTAGATCCCTGTGAGAAAGTGACTAGGGGAAATGAAATTGAGATGTTGGAAGAAGCTAATTGTAAAACCATGGAGCGGGGAGGAAAGCAACAGTATATAAAGAGGTAGTCGGCGAATAACCCTAAGTAATCCTGATATGGTATCGGAGCCAGAAGATTAGTCTTGAGTGCCTGAAGATGGGCTTCATCAATAACACTGGACATATAGGCTTGCAGAGAACAAGGGATGCTATATGGGGGTTGCCAAATCATGCCCTCTATTAAAGCCATCAGCGGAAGATACTGATGGGAAGCACTAGAAACGAGATAGTCATCCAGGTAGTTAATGGAATCCTGTAAGCAATGAATACAGGCTTCTGAGAAGCTGAAGCTTTAGTAATGATGAAACCTGGGAGATGCTGGAAGCTTCGTGGACTAACTTTGAAGAACTTGGCTGGCAAAGCGAAGAGCATAAGTAGCAATAACATGATCTAGGATGTTCTCAAGATTGGAGAAATTCAGCCCTAAGGATAAAGCATTGGTGACAGGGGCCCATAATTCGGTGTAGGGAAGTTCAAAATAAATACTGTCGCTAATGGTGAGCTTAGTAGCCAAGACAGTGGGTTTTTAGTATTGTCTGAGTCAGAAGAGGAACTCAGGAAGCAAGTCCGACCCAGCAAGAAAAGAGCGATCAAGAGTGAAGGGCATAATTTCAAGAGAATCCAAGATGATGTTTGACACATTTGTGAAAGGTTCCAAATCCAGGAGAGTTTTGAAATCCAACTCTAAAATTGAGGACAGAGGGAGAATCAGCCGTGAGTCATTTGAAATGATCGTTAGCCTAGTTTCTGAAGGGTTGTTTATCATTTTTGGTAGCTCCATGGAAGGACTAGCAGCTGGTGCCAGACTAGGCGTATGAGTCCTAGAAGGACCATATAAGAGGTTCCGTCGTGCATCCTGACTCATCTGCTGGAAGAGCCAAAGATCTTGGTCAGACAAACTGTTTAGTAGCTGTTGGTACCACGACTTATAATTTGTCATATGAGCTGGATGAAAGGGGGTGTCAGACTTATATGAAAAGTTGACATGATGCACTCTAAAATTTATTAGGTTCCAATTTTGTGAAATTAATCTCAAAATTAATGGGATAAGCTCTACAGAGAAGAATTAAGAATGATATGAGCCAAGAGGTTATAAGAAAATAACAAGGGTTAAGATAAATAGGAATTCTTAATTGGGCCGCAAAAACAAAAATTTATGGCAAGAGTCTCCTGTCTAGGATGATGGGAAAATCAGGAAATTGAGGACGCTGGAACAAGAATCCTGAATATGACAGAGGGTCATATGCCCTGAAGGGGGGAAAACCTGAACTGGGACTAATATTGCCATGAGTAAATCAATCAGCCCATAATGACAATAGATCATGGGGACCGCGCTCTGAGTAGGTGGTAGCGAGGAGGAAGAGGTAGAGAGCCGCATGCCAAAGGTTATCCCAAGCAGCATTGAGTATTGGTGATTGTACTCCGCTTGAGCCAATGAAGTATTCAACTGAATGTCTGAAGCGGTGTTCTCATGCCCCAGTCCTTTTCTCTCTGGAAATCTAGGCAAGAGGGGGTTGTGTTGGGATTTTTGCTCATATTCCCAGACTGCTAGATTACCAGTAATAGATAGGGGATAATTCCCTAATGCTAGGTGAATTGGAAATCAGGTGACCATAATTTCAGAGTAACTATGTTAGGGAAATTTTAGGATATATGCCAAGTCATATCCATTGGGGATCAATCTGGACAAATGCTTAAGATCTCATCAGGTGGAATTGCCAACGAAATAGTGACATCTGATAGTGATTATCTATCAGGTGTACTGATTGGGATTGGTCAGGCTTCATATCGACTGATTGGGAATGTAAGTAGTAAGTTGTGAGGCGAGTGATGCCACCTGCAACTAGCAAATCAAACTATTGATTTGTGACCTGCCTTAATTGGTAACAAGTCCCATTACCTAAGCAGGTTGCTAGCCAAATATGATTGGTTTGCTTGGATTGAGAAAGAAAAACGTTAGGGACACGTTTTCTGACTCTTTTTCGTTTAGGTCTCAAGGATGTCTGACAATGTAATTGTCAGAAAATTGACCTTGGGCTCTGCTAGTTGGCAGGCTAACCAATATGAAAAATGGTCAGCCCTTGCCATTTTACCTTAGGCGTCAGGGCTAGCAGCACCGGCTAACCCCTTGATATGTCACCCATGCCATTTTGGGGATCCTCTTTAACCTAAACTACAACCAACAAAATAAATATAAACTTATATCAAAAGGTAGAATAGGCAAAGGGAGATCTTTATCGAAAGGGAAGCGCCAGGTATTTATACTATTTACAAAAGGGCTACTGCGCCCATTGCTGACCTATCAGCTCTTCCGCTGGTTCTTCCAGCCAACCACTTCTATTCTTCTTCTTCTTCTACTTTATCTCTTCTCTGGCGTCAACCCTCTTGCTCAATCCTTCCCAATGTTCAAATTAGTTTTGGTTCATCCTCATCCTTAAGTCAATGGTGAACCATATAAATAATTAATACAAATAAACATCATATTTGTATTCGACCTTTGAGTTGATATAATTGCACCAGAAACTACTTCAGCTTCTTGCTTTGACTTGGAATACCTCGGCATCTCGCTGATATCTATTATTAACTATCTTGATAATAAATGAGGCACCAGAAACAGCCTCAGCCACCTTGAGCTCATAATTGTTTGATCTGCCAACATTGGATAATCAGTCAGTGAAAGTCTGAAGCAAATACATCAGCTTTCCGCCAGAAATCCCACATTGGACCACAAATGGCTGTTGGCATTGACCACTAATTCTGCTGACAGATTGGATCATCCTTGGCTATTAGTTGCCAGTGATCCTTCTACTAATTTGGGGCCACCAATTGGCCCCACTCAAACCTAAATACCAAACTCGGCGGAATACTAATTTTATCTCAACCCAAATTGGGGAGCAACTAACAAGCAATCACATTAAATCACACGAAATTCAGTCAATAAACCATTCTGCTGGGATTGGCTATATCATTCCAAATAACGCTAAATCATTGGAGGATTCCATCTGGTTAAATTCATGACAGGAATCTTATCCAGGATGAGGAAGACCATCGCTGTTTAGATGAGGATGAGTGAATCAATGACAATGGCTGCCATTTCATTATAGAGGTGTTAACTGAGGGTTAGACAACTGATTCCCACTATGAATTTCCTAGAATTCACTTATAATAAAAACCAAGTCCTATAGTTATATAGTTTTCATCTATTTTATAGTTTAAGTAGTAAACTTTATCAAATTTCATTTTTGTTCTATTATTCTCAAGGATATTATTGCTGTGTGCAATAATTGGAAAACTTTATGAGGAAAAGAGTAAAGATCCGAGCAGGGAAATAGAGAAGAAGTGGAAACAATCAGGGATTGCTCTCAACTGTGTTTCAAACTGGAGAAACTGCCACCAGAGAATATTAGAGAAGAACGGTGGTGGGATTTTTTCCCATATTCCCAGCCTGCTAGATTACCTGGAATTGCTAGGGGAAAATTCCCTAAGGCAAAGTGAATCAGAAATTGGTTGGCCCAGGTTTCAAAGTAATTATGTTCAGGAATTTTGGGATATTCACCTGGTCATATCTGTCAGGGATTGATCTGGACAAATACTTAAGATCTCATCGGGCAGAGTTGCCATTGAAATAGGGGCATCCGATAGTGATTAACTATCAGATGTATCATTTAAGATCAGTCCAGTTTCATCACTGACTGATTGTAAATTAAAAGCAAGTTGTGAGGCGAGTGATGTCACCTGCAACTAGTGAATTGATTGGTTGGTGAATGACCTGCCATAATGGGTAAATAAATCCATTACCTATGCAGGTCACTAGCCAAATATGGTTGGTTTGCATGGATCGAGAGGAAAACGTTAGGTACACGTTTTCCTACTCTGTCTGTTTGAGGTCTCAAGGATATCCAATGATGTAATCCTAGATAGTATGGGGAAGAACATCTCTGCTGAGACAAGGGTGAGTGATTCAATGGCAATGGCTGCCATTTCATTGAAGAGGTGTAAACTGGGGGTTAGACAGCCGAATTCCCCACTATATATATTCCTTAGGATTTACTATAATAAAAAAGTTAAAAACAGTCAAAACAAGATAATACAGAAGATAAAAAGAGTTTTTTTTGTTCTACGTTATCCATTCAGTATATAGTAAACCTATCATCAGCTTCCATTGTGCTGTTCTGTCTGAAGGATATTATTCCAGAGGGCATTAATTGGAAGTTTCTTATAGAGAAGAGTAAAGATTCTATCAGGGATCTAGAGAAGAAGGAGCCACTATCAGGGATAGCTGCCAGCTGTGTGTTAGACTGAAGAGACTGTCACCAGGGTATCTCAGCAAAGATCAGGTGGACAAGAGGAAGGGAACAAATCCCTATTAGTAAAACATCATGAGTATTTAATCAGGAATACTGGCCAAGCGTTGGGCTGAAATATAATTCATACTCAACTATGGATAATAGTCTCCATACTATTATTGATTAATAATTCATACTATACAATGTGATGAAGTTCACGAGGAAACTGAAACTGTGCAGTAAAAAGGTTACTGGGTTGCTTGTAAAATAACAACCAAAGTAAATTTTTACAATCAGGTTGGACAGTATGAGGGAACGAATCCCAATTTTGAGACATATCAAGTATTTCAAGTGGAAATACTGACCAAGCGCCGGGGCAAGATATAAGAATTCCATTTAACTATAAATAATAGTCTTCAAACTTTTATCAACCAATATTATCAAATACTATACAACGTGGACAAATTGCACAAGAACTGAACTTTTGAAGTAATAAGTTTATAGGGGTTATTTGCTGATATTAACCAGACCCATAAATTTTTACAACATCCATGAGCTGAAAAGTGGAGGCTAGTTTATGAGCAGTCTCAGAGTATCTATCTAAAATGGATTTAATGGTATGGACCCGCTGAAGAGGTTGAATCAAGCTAGCTAAGAACTGATTGGCATCGCTGACAGTGTCAATAACTTTGGGACACCCTAAACCTGGCTTAGGTACATTTCCCAGGTATGGTGTCTCATCTACTCCTTTTTTTTAGTACTAGATGGTCTCATCTACTCCTTTGGTGTTCAATTTATCAGGGACCTCCACTTCTGTGGGTGCTCCCAATATGTAGTAACCAACATCATCATAACCCCCTCAGATTCATCCCCAGGGGTATTCTCAAAATCTGGCAATGTCACAATTGAGGTGGGGAGATGGTCACATGAGGTTAAGTAGCTATCTTCTGACCATATGTAATTCCAGCAAGCCTTTTATTGTCATAAGAGTTACCCTTAGGGCGCGCAACTACAAGCTTAGAAAGGAGGGGAAGGAACATCAGCTTTGTTAAGCTTATGAGGGAGTACAGAATCTACTACCTTACAGGTCTCAATCTACAGGAGTGAATGATATTTGCTTCAAGTCGCACTGAAGAAGCAGGTTTTACAGGGTGGATAGGCACAGGTGGGCTCAACCCAATTGTCCTACAGGCGAAAGCTCCTCAATGGTTAGAACTAGAGGTTTCACCTCAGCTTCATTTGTTGTCACACATGTATGGAAATCAGCAAAGTCCAACAATGCCTCTTTTATGTTAAGGATGTTCTTGAAGTTGCGCTTCACTGATATAATATTCCTTTCTAGAGAGGGATGGGAAGCTAACCCAGTTAACATGGCTACAATCGTATTACTAAGGGGTATTTTATAAGACAATGACAACCTCTGCACAGCGAGGTATAACCACTCTGCAAAGGCAGCGGTCAGTTTGCTTTCATATATGCTAAGGTGCATAAAGGCCTGTTTTTCCCTGTTTAGACTCTGCTTTAAACCAAATTAAGCTAAAAGAGCCTTCTTAACCTCTGCCCAGGTGTGCAGAGTGTACATATAAGGTTTTTTATTGGACAAGCGACTTAAGCAAGGGAGGATGTGTTTGGATTTTGCTTATCAGTCACGCCTTTCATGGTAGATTCATAAACATACACAAATGAAGCAATGCTCCTTTCACCAGGGGTGAACTTGTCTTTAAAAGGGCTTTTAATGGGCGCTGCTCAAGCTTTTTTATATGTGATAAAGCGATTGCCAGTTGCTTTTTCAAAAGCAACTATCCATGATTCATTTTGAAAAGGGAAAAGTTTGAGATCTACTCACTTTGTAAGCCTCTATTTTTTAATTTTGATTTTTGTGGTGCACATAGTCCCCTGTGATGAACACCACTTTTTGGTAATACAGCTAAATGCTGCTCGCTGGTGCCGATTTTCCTCTGGATTTTACAAAACATTTACTTGATTAAAGATAAAAGACACTAATAAACAAAAAGACGGTTTTTATATGTTTTTATTAGTGGCGGCACAGGGTAAGAAAAACTAACCCTCTCCATACCTTATTGCGCAGTATTTAAACTGTATTGAGGGCCAAAGGAAGTTAATGCTAAGTTTGGAATAGTAGAGTATGGTCCAAATTAGAGAATATGGAAATTTGGCCTATCAGAGTTTAGAAAACTCGCGTCACTTTTGCTCAATATGTTGAGGCGATGGACATCGTTGGCCTTATAAATGAATAAAACTCATGACTATACCTCCTTATGCCTCATGTCGCTGACGCTCCCACCCCAATGCTGTCCGCCATGGTATGCCAGCTAAAGCGGGCGCCAGACAAAAGCTTCTCATAAGCTTCCTCCCCTTCTGATATGGCTTCCTAGGCTGTTAGCTGAGGTGCCATATTAGAAAAAATTTAGTTTTAATAATCTCTTTGTTTACCCCATTTGCAAAAAAGATGCGTGGCGGCTTCCACTTTTGGGTTGGGCACCACTAGTGTTAAAAAAAAAACTCGTTTCAAAATTGGTGGAATGACTGATGAAAAGTTATTTTTAGGCAAGATGAACTCATTAGGTAATGATTTTGATATATTTTAGTTAATCCCATTAGAGAACTAATTGCACCTTAGGGGACCCCCGCCAAGCCTAAAATTAGGGATGGTCCCTGCTTAGTTGTTTGATTTTGAACTAGACTTGGCACAGGGAGGAACCTTCAATGGCTCCCCTGGTTCTGCCACATGGTCGGGGAAATCTGAATGCCTTACCTTGTGCTACTTTCCCATGTAATATTTGCAGAAGTTTTACCCCCAATTCAGGGGTTCCACCAAGAATTGACCAGGGTCTTTTGGCTGATTATATCATCATGATTGCTTAAAACGCTTTTATCCCAATCACAAACATGTGATTGTCTGACATTTCCCCTTTTTGGCCTATTTTGACCTAAAACATTCTTTTCTTGAATCCAGGAGGGCAATTGTCTGACAACTGTGGTGATAAGCACACACAAGCACACAAAAGGTAAATAGTGACATTGGTTCTAAGGTTTAAAACATCTGCTTGAAAAATCTCAAGCGTTGTTTCATGGATGACGGCGTTTATCAACAGATAACTTAAGACATTAAACAGATTGAAGTGGAGACGGACTAAATAAAAATGAGCATGAACAAATTTGTCTT
This sequence comes from Massospora cicadina, assembly GCA_022478985.1. NCBI lineage: Eukaryota > Fungi > Entomophthoromycota > Entomophthoromycetes > Entomophthorales > Entomophthoraceae > Massospora > Massospora cicadina. The sequence goes on from JAKSZP010013147.1 coordinate 308,606, forward strand.
TTAAAGAAGCTAAGGATAAGGGAAAAAAATGGAACCCTACCCTAATGAAAGCGGCTGTTTATAGAGTAGATTTGGTGAAAGGGATAGAGTGGATGGCGTATCCAATTTTGGGTCTGGGGCCCTGCGCACTAGGTGATTGGGTGTATGGGGAGGATCGCTGGTGGGGAATGAAATTTTAAACCAGATCATAGAAGTTTTGAAATTGGGAATGCTTACAATTTAGGATGATTGATTCAATTTACATGGTTTGCTCCAGAGCTAAAGACTTGACATAGTTTTGGTTTTCGACTTTTGCTCTAGACTCATTGATTTAAAGAAAACCTTAAAACAAACAATCTGAGCGTTTGATCCACAATCTGTAATGCTTTTGTGACCTGATCCATCTTAACTAATGCTGGGAAGATTTGAGGAGCATTTGGGTAATTTTTTTGTACCTAGGGCAACTGTCTTTGAGGTGAGATGAGCCTTAGAGTTCTCCCAGAGCCCCCTGACCTCAACCACTACCCTGGACTCGCCTTCTATTATCCTTAACAAGGTAGAAGAGGGAATGGAGGACAGGGATGGAGGATATATAGGGGCAGGAAAGCTACCCACCTCATAACAACCATATGTGTCAAGTCACTGAGGTGCGCCAGAGGGGCCACTGGGGTCTGGAGGTCCTTTTGCGCCGAAAAAAAAATTGCTCCCTGTCAAGATGAAGAGGTTGCACATCAAGACTTACAGCTATCAGCTAGGAGGAGTATAGCCAGTATCTAGTCCTGGGATCTTCTTGGAAGAGGCACTTTTTAGAGGACAAACTGTGAGGATCAAGCTTTGCAAGGAAGAGGTTGAGCTATTATCAATTGTGGTAGATTAGAGAGCCAACATACAAATTCACAATAAAGATTAAACATTGTACCATGATAATAAACTACCATTAGAGTAACTAAAGGTCTTACCTAGAGTAGCTTGCGGAAGGATGATCAATAAAAGATAACTCGTTGTAGTTATTAGTTCTCTACTAAAGCAAATTATAATTAGTGGTGTTTAATCTGTAATAACACAACCTCTAATTGCTAACTCATTAATATTTACTACTAAAGTTAAGTGAGCAATAGCCAATAGGCTGACTCCTGAGACCATTGATATTGGCTTTTAAAAGATAGAGTTTCTATAGCAGTTTGTTCAGAGTGGTATCTATCTATCAAGCTATAAAATACTCTGTATTAGTAAATTGAGTTGAACCTTAGCTATAAAATATCCACTTATTATAGACATTTTTATAGTAACAACTCAGAGATCCCTGTAATGAGCACTAGTTTGTTGTTGTTCACTTGTTGAGCCAGATTAAAAAATAATATGCTTTAAGGTATCTTAAAATAGAAGCTTTAGATGATGTCTCAAGGTGACTCTCTTTTTCTATATACTTCAGCAAATAATAGAGTATACTACTTTTGCACCAAGAAGGGTTTATCAGGAGCTCATCCGTGGTTTCTATTGCCATGTAAACAAATAATAAAATGATAAGAATTATGGTAACTTTTTGTTAATTTGATGATAGATAATTTGGTGCTTTTGAAATAAAGAATATAATATATTTATTATTTTTCGCTATTGGTACTCATTTGATCCATGTATATATCTTTATCATTTTCTTAGGATAAGCATTCTTTTTCTGATTAAAGTAGTTTTACTCTGGCCACTTGCTAAACTTTTGTCTTTTATTCCTTCTTTCTTTTACCAAGAACTACATATCTTTTCTACTAAGGCTTTAAAATCCCTATTTATGATGTCATGTTTTGGTAATTCTGTTTATATAGTGAGGACGTAATTTTGATTTTAGAAACTCACTCTTTATTGATTTATGTATATAAAAAGTGATATGGTCGCTCATTCACTTATTGGTATAAGGCTTAGGTAATGATCCATACATGCTTTGACAACGCTTGCGTTAGGCTTTGATGGTGCAAGTAGCGCATATCTTGAAGCCCAGAGTTGATACATGGCTTTGGTTTTAGCATTCTCAATTTGTTGAAATCATGTTAGACATGATTTACTCAACTTGATCCCAGTCTTAAACTTGATATATGTTGTTAGTTTTATTTGATTATTATAGATGATGGAAAACTATATATTTGAGTCATAATATAGGCACAGGCTACTTCAATAACGTTATCCATAGATTGTTGCAGTAACTTTATTAGGAGATAAGTATTTTTGGCTTTGTAAAAGCTCTGTCACTTCATTGGCTTTCATTGGATATGCAATACTAATTTCACCCTAGAGAAAATTTTTATGTACGTTAATTTACCATGATCTGACACGCTTCCTAAATAGAATTTATTTATGTTAACAGAATTAGTAATAGAAGTGTGAATTTTGCAATCAATATGAAAAACCAGGTTTTAGTATCCAAGAAAAATCATATATTATAGAAAAAGCTTAATTATTTATTAACTTTGATTGCTTTATAATTTTTTACCTTTCCAATCTTTAACAATATAATGACAGCCAACCAACCGTTATAATATTGACTAAAGTCTTATGCGCAAAATATTTACATTACAGAACTCTCTTTTCACTCAGAGTAACTTTCTGAGCCAAATTACAGGAGTTTATAAAACAATCGAATTTGCCCATAGTAGTTTTGCTCCAATGTCCTCAGATTCTCCACCGGCTGCTCCAGCATGGGGCAGCAGTGAAAATCCCCCTGCCATTTTCCGTCCAGCAGGAAGATGCTCTAGGACTGGTTCACCCAGTCATTCCAAGCCTATGGGCTGATTCATTCCGCCCAAGGACCTTGTCTCCCACCTTGCTTGTACTCAAGAGGTACCACGCTGCCTCCTAGTGCTCCCCAGGAGCAACATGTGCTACGGCCTAAGGGTCAAATATGGGAAAGTATTCCTATACCATGACCAAGCCATTATCAAAATGGCATAGGCGGTGATGACACCCGCCAGCTTTATCAATTTCCATCCCTATAAGGGGTATTTTGACCTCAGCTTCACCTGTAAAGCTGATGCTGCCACTGCAGCAACTGTGCCCTTGATATTCCAGGGCACCCCTTTCCCCACAACTCAGACTTAGCTCCCAACGGACACCACTTTGGTGGTCCAGTTTGCTGGCCTGCCCACCCACCTCCCCCTGAAGTGCTCCACCAGGAGCTGATGGATGGTTTGGCAGCCTATGGCTCTAACCCCATCTTACAATTTGTGGTTCCAAATGGGGCCACACGACTTGCTGGGCCTTGGGCATATGCCACAATAAGCCCTGAATTTACTAGAATTGCGGTGGCAATTCCGCCACACACCATTATTCCCTCAGTGCCTGACCATCCATTTTGGGCCCGCGTCAAGGGTGGGCGGATGATCTGTCTGTCATGTTTTGTGTTAGACCACTCAAAACGCAAGTGCCCCTACTCAACCTCTTCAGACGGATCAAATGACTCATCCGCCAAACTTAAATCCACTGCCCATCCTGTACAATTTCAGGCATGGGGCACAATACTACCTCCTCCACGCCAAAAAGCCTATTGCTGCAGCTACACCTGCAGCCACCAATCAGCCTCCTCCTCACTCAAATGCCATAAATAAATCCTCAAATCAAGTATTGGATTGGATCCCAGTACAATCATGTTTCCACAAATGAATTAAACAAATCTCAACTATACGCTGATTTTCCAATCCAATTCAACCAAAACCCATAGTAATTATTAGCTGAAATTGATGAATATAGTAACGTCTTTGATGAACCATCACTGCTAGTTAAAAGGTTCTGTAATGCAGAATGGGATGCAAAATTCCTACCTCAGAAATATGCCCCACAATTTAACGCAGAACCATTCTACAGTGACCACCAGCTTGCAGTAGAAGCAGCCGCCACACCAGATTGCCATCCACTCCACAAAGCTGCCGCCAAATCTGTGGCTGCGCTCACAGGAGGAATCCCACCTCCTGTTATCCCCAAAGTTCTTACTGCACAAAGTATTTTTAATATGAAAACTTTACACAAAAACGTCACTGAAGCCATCCAGAATGTGGTAACAGTAGCACGGAATCCAAAAGCAAAAATTAACTTAAACCAACATTGCCATGTTCATTAAACTCCCAGATGCTCACCTCAAAGCTGAAGACGCTTTGGCCAAATACATTGTTGCCATTATGATGGCTGGCAACTATTTGGAAGTTCCAGTCATCAAGAATATTGAACCCCATAACGCCGATGCCACCACACCCTTACTATCTGCCTTAACACGCAACCTACTCTGGGATGAGATGGATGCAGCCAAAGACGAGCCCCCCAATCCCCCTCCCCATCCACCATGGAGGGATAGAAGTATTCGCTGTCCACCTGGTTGGATATTTTGATAGGTATGATTTAATTGGTAGGTCCATTTTGGGCGTTTTGTTTGAATCATTTTTTATTATTATGATATTTAGTTTTAGTTTGGTAATGTCCATCCCCTGGTCAGCTTACCTCAATTGATAAAAAATATTTACTCTACAGCAGAGAAGTATTGCTTTGCTCCAACCTTAAATCAAAACATTATATGTAATTTTTTTATAAAATCATATTAAATAAAGCTAGAGATAGTCTTTAGATTTATTTTACAAGCTAAATCACAAAACAAATTGTTTTTAGATACTAAACATCAGTGTACAGTGAACTCATAATTTGATATTAGTTTAAGCTCTAATTAAATTGTTATAATTAATATCCTTTATTGTTATCATTTTTCAAACCTTTATCTAGCTACCTATCTATACATAAGGTAGTAATGTGAATAATTATGTATAGAAAGACTAACATTAGTTTTGTTGGCGTTTTGTAATCACTTAGTTACCTTAAACATGATGACCTATGATATAGATATAAAGGTAGATATAGGTAGCCGAGTAGGAAGAGGTTTAAAACTGCGTCTAATCCAAAAATCCTCTTACCCTAAACCCACCCAATCAAAGTCATCTGCTTTTATGATAATTATTGACAACATAAATACATGGGCACTATTGGATCAGGTTTCCAAATCTGGAGAATTTGTCCCATTCACTACTGCATTAATACCTAATTTCTTTTCAAGCTGCAAACTTTGACGTTCCTCTTTCATTAGAAGAATTTCCCCACGCCAAATACCACCCTTTACCAAAGCAGCTATCGTCTTACCAAGGTCATGATAGCCTGAACTGAAAGTCACAATCTCTTCAAAGCATTGTAAAGATCTGCTTCTGATGTCAATCATGGGCTTGGCCCCTTTTTACCTCCTGATTTCCCCGCTGTTGTGAACAATGAGATAAAAAGACTGACCAAAGATGCTTCTGCAGCTGTCAAACATGTTGCTGCTTTAGAAGAATTCTCCCTAACCACATGAACCACCTGAGTTAAAATCAGAAATTTTGTACAGCTCCCCAATGCCTGCATTGTTGTTAAGCACCACATTTCCAAACTCATAAATTCCATTCTCCAGGTCCAAATTACCATATTTAAGAATTAACTAATCTACAAAGACTTAGTACCTTTGGACTCCCCAAAGCCATTTTTCTCAGCCCTGATCCATTTGTTTACGTTGAGAAATCTGAGGCAGCGCTACCTGAATGCACCCCCCCTGCCATGGTAGTACAGGCATTTTCTAACACTGTTGGGTTTATAAAGTTTTAAATTTTTGCTCTTCTTCCAACTATATTCCCTCAATTGCATCATCTCCATTTGCGTACTATCAAATAAAAAAAATAAATTTAAGGCAAATTACTTTATATTTTATGTATTTCAATATCTCAACTTGATTAATTTATGTCTTTTATTACCCACTTTGTATCTTTTATATCTTCTATTTAAAATTTAATGCCATATTACCAAAAATACCATAAACTTTTTTTTCTTTTTTAAGAATAAAACTTGATCAAGCCTTTTAATGTCCATATGAGAAGCTTATATCACACAAGTCTAAAAAATTATAAAAATATGGTAATAAAGAAAAGTTAGCAGTATAATACTAGTTATAAAATAAATACTATAATAGTAAGATTTCTCAGTAGTGTTACGCTTAATAACAAAACTCAATTTAAAAACTAATTAAAACCTAAATATGTTTATATTAAGTACGTACATTCATTGATTTTTATGCTAGAAATTGTTATTATATATTGTACAGATTCTATCTAACAAAGACTCTTAAAAGCCCCAAAGATTATGTTATTTGTTATCTAGTGAAATGAAATTAAATTGAAAAACCCTTGACAATATTTTTTAAGAAACAAATATCATAGATAAGTACTAGTTTACCTAAGAGTAAACTACTTTAGAGGTATAGGGAAGGATTTAGTTGAAATTCTTTTAGATTACTTATATATCTGTTTTTTCCTGCAAACATTTAGTAAAGCCTTAGTATCATTTTACAGAATCATAATTTTAAAAATACTTCATCCTATAAATAACTAATGGATCTACAAACTGGGTAGATAATTATCTGACTAATTTAACTTATAATATTCTTCTAAGTAAGATAGCACCAGTTCATATCATCTGTTACCTCTAAAACTAATGCTTTATATTAGTTCTGCATAAGTTTTAATTTTTTTGAGTTAATCTTTTGTTCATAGTTTATATCGTGTATATGTTTATTAAATTCACAGTAGGGTGTAGCTATAGAAAGAGTCTGACAAACGGTTTTATCTTATTCATTGCAGATTCTAAGATACTAAAGAGCGTATAGGTAAGTTTATATTATTTTCATTATGATCTGACATCATATATTTGGACAAATTTTAAGTTTCACTTATTCAAAATAGTCTAATGCTTCTGGCTTATAATATAAACATGCATATTAGATCCTAAGTAAACTAAAATATAAAAAGTATCAAACAACTGAAATGTCAAGGAAAATTTGGCTTCCATTTTGGGTACTCAAGCACCCATGAAAGTATCCATAGTTCACACGACACTGCCATTTTGATGATGTTATAATAGTACCTGTCAGTTGAAAATAAGGGAAGTGTTGATCTAGACACATAGATACAAACCCAAATACCAAACTTAGAATAAGAGCAATTGGACCCATGTGTAAAATATTGAATGTGGAAGGTTGCTTCTATCTGTGACATTATCGATGAAGATAGACTCTGTCTTTATTATTATAATGGTGGTCAAGTTATCATTATTTACTTACTTTAATTGGGTCAGCCATAAATTTTTCAAATTGTCCTTAATTAATGTCTTAGCTAACATGCATATCCAAGATAGATTCTCTAGTGATACTCATAATGTACCACTTATTGTCATGTTTGTGATAGTATATATACCTTTGTTGTAAACATGATATAAATAGATTGTTAACTGATTAATCAGGAATGACATCTATGCTCTTGTGTACTACCTACAGTAGCAACTAATTACAGAAAGCTATAGAGAAACTGTCACAATTAACTCTGAGAATAACTAGTGAGTCCCTTCTCATAAGCTTACTATGAGAACTTTAGGATATGTAGCTTTGTAAATTCTATAATATTTTTTACTGAATTTTTAGGATAGAGTTTCTATTATAAGAAAACTAAGATAAGAACCCAACAATTTACCATTTTCAGGCTGTTAGGTCGTATGCTTGGTGATTCAAAGAAAGTTTGTAAGGATGCGTGGCGGCTCCCCCTTTTGGGATGGGCACCACTAGTGCTAAAAAAAGAAAGTTTGTAAGGCTCTATATGCTTAATTGGACTAGCGGTATACTTAAGGCGTTAAATGAGGGTTTAAAAATTATATTTTTTGACATCAAACCCCACCAACTAAATTGACCTTATTTAATTCATTTTTTTACCAAAATGTTCCTTGTGCAACAATTTTTATCCATTTTTTACCTGAGGATGCCCTGAGTGTACTTTTGTCAGATGACAAGAACTAGTTGTGACTCTCTCTTGGAAAGGGGAATTTTTCTTGGTCTTTACACTTGACTATATATAATACCTTAGCACAATTTTTTTCTTAGGCGCATTAAATCAGCTGATCTTAAGCTATAATGGATTTGGTGTCATGGCTAATGACATGGTTGAGGAACCCAATGTAAGGACAAAGCTGCACGCCAGGAGGCCAAAAAGGTGAGGTTGGCAGGCCTCCCTGACCTTAAGCATACCCTGGACCAAAGCTGGGTACAGGAAAAATATGCCCAGGTTGGACCTAGGAATGTGCATGATTCTTAATCTGGCGTTACAACCAGGGCATTAAAATGGACCAGCTACGTTATGAATCCTGACGTTTTTTATGGTTGCTTGAGGAATAGGGTTTTAGGACCCATTCAAAACTTTTCACATCAAAGTCAGGTTGAGTCCAATTACAATCCATAACTTGTGTTTGGTTCAATTTTTAGTTGCATGACCCAGGCCAATGCTAGCGTGCGCCTATTGATGCTCTTAGGCTTAACACCACTTCCTCCTATTGATGACTCACCCCCATTTTTTAAGTATGTTTCCTTGAGAACAACTTTTCTTGTTGAACGACTACCTAATAGACTTCCCCATTAGCTTTAAGATTTTTAATATGATTCCTTGGGTGAACCTGTGTATGGATCTCCTTGAGGAGGTATCTAACAGCATTAGCCCATTTATTTTATCTAAATTATCTCCTGTATATGGTGCACCGCTGGGCCGCCATTATCCCCTCCAGATCAAAGCACCTAAGCACTCCTACACAGATCCCCAATTAGTTGTGGACTCCCCTTTGGGGTCCAACCAAGTTTGGTTATTTATTTGCTATATACTACTATATACTGTGCTGTACACCCTTGCCCTTAGTCCCTTTTGCTCCAGAATTCTCCGCGGTGCCCTGTTTATCATCTTGCTAGAGACTAGTTCCCTGGAGATGTGGCTGTATATCCCACACCACCTCGAAGGAAACGTGAGAGTTACAGACACTCTCATGTCATTTGGGCTTCGTTACCTTTAAATGATTGATGGGTTATATGGTGCGCGGCGCCATCCATCATGCATTGAGCTTGTGTGCAAGATTTTTTATGCGCAAAGGGAAGGCCCTCTAGTTAAAGTCCCACTTTTTCCAAAAATGGGTTAAAAGGTTCATCCAACTTGTAGATGAGTCCATGAAACTTTAAGAAAGAATAAGAAATTTGTTACTTTATGTACCATCACAGTTAAAAGGTCTATAAAAAAGTAAAATGCGGTATTATGTTTATTTATCAAGAGTGGTATTTTATGTTAGCCAAAGCTTTAACATATTAGCATATAAGACTAGAAATGCACAAGTAAAACTCTTACATCTAAAACAGTTCATGCTTACTATCAAAAGTATGAATCTAACTTGTAAACAAGAATGCATTTAATGAGTTCAAAGCAGTTTGTTAGCTAATATCCAAGCACATTTATCTTAAGCTCTACTAAGTCTCAGTATGAAAATCTAGTCCTAATTTTTAGTACTAGATGTTCCTATATTTTTTTTCTACTCAAACAATAGAGCTACATCTTCTAAACTGCAGATAAACAATCACTAGATGATTTTTGTAAAGGTTAGATAGTTTAGTGGTATGACTTTCTACCACACAATTATGCATAGATTTATATCTGGCATGCAGCTAAGAATTTGGCATAAAAATTTGCAAGGGTGAACAATCTCATATAATACTAATGCTCTGTTAGAAAAATAAATATGTAACATCCAAATGTTAGAAAATATAAATAAAAGTTCAGAGTTGTAATATATTGTGCGCTTTATTAATAGCCTTTGGAACTCCCTTAAAATCAGCGCTGCACAACTAACCCCAGAAAAGCTTTTGAGTTTTATATATACATATAAATCTACTACTTGTAAAGCATAAAATAATTATTATAGTTAAAAATATATTATATTACTTGAGTGATATCCTGAAAAAGGTATGATTAAAGTATGTAGCCTAATAAAAAAATTTCATATAGATGATTCTGCCTTATAGTCAAGATGATTATAGTATCTGAAAAAGGGGTCTTAACTTTCCTTACTTCTTAAACCCACGGCTCCATTTATTATAAAGCCTCTAAAGTGCTTAAGTGTTATATAGGCTGAAGAATCATATTATTAACTAGACTTTATCCTTGAATTATCATTACTAAGAATTTATCAACCTAAAACAATTGTATTTGTGTTCTATCTTGCAGGTATAAGTTATTATATCAAAAAGTCTGGTATGTGATCTTCATCTTTATATATATAAACGTATTAGTAACAAAATTTTACTTTTCATTATAAGTTGCTGAGAGCTTTCTGAATTACTAAAATACTAGTCACTAGGTTACTAGCGGCACATCAAATTAGATGGGTTAACTGAAGTGGATGGTCGGATGATAAAGTTACACTTTGTGCAAATAGTTATTCCTAAAAATAACAGTGAATATTGCAAAAAGATCTTATATATACCTCTTTGCAACTTCCATAACTCTTGTACAGCTTTTATAATCATCATATTACAAGCTAATCAAAACATACTTTACTACCTAATTTGATTAAATGTCTACATTTATAAACACCTTTGGAATATATTGAATAATAATCATTTAAAAATTTAAGGGTATAAAGGGTTTCTGTTGTCATAAGTTATATACTCAATAAAGTTTTATAAACATCCGTGTATAACATTATTTTTCTAAGAATCTTTCTTTACATAAAGTTTATTTCTACCACAAGGCATAGCTTATTTTCAAGTGCTTTAAGTAATAACAATCCACCAAAATTTTCTTATGATGTACGCCTTGAGGTGCAAGGCATATTATTAGATAGAGATTTTTTGAGTTTGCAGAATATTAAGATATCCCTTAATTGAACTTTTTACACATATTAGGATGTTTGTTTTAGTATTTTTGGTATTGTAAAATATAAAATTCTGCTTTTTGTGTTTCTCTTGGGATGGCAGGTAAAAAGTGGATTCAAAAAAGAATAGTATAGGCACTTTTATATTGGAAGGATTTAACAGTTGCTCTTTCCATGTTAGAAATTGTTTAGCATTTTCTGATATCCTAAAAACTAATGAGATAACGCAAATACTTATGAAATATATTAAGTTATTATATTTAGAATCTTTACTATGGTTACTTTGGTTTTAACTATAATGTTATTTGAAACTTTATGATAATAGGATCCAGGGTCCTTCATGAACAAGAACATTTCTATAAATATCTTAAATCGCTTCTATCACTTCTTTGATCATACTCAAGGTTTTAACAAAAAATATGTTCAACCAGCCTTTTTTCCCATGCCATGCCAAACATATGTCAATACAATCAATGCCTGCTGCCTCTGCATGAGGCAGTAGAGCATCGCTTCCTGAAATTTATTGGCCTTAATCAAAAAATACCTGGGATGGCCCTGAGAGCCACCCCTAAACTCTTCTGGTTTCTACGTCCCACCTCGGGACCTAGCCCACCACCCCACATGATCACAGGCGGTGCTATGAAGCCCCCTGGTGCTACCTCAGAGCAATCTGCGTTTTTTACTTTAGGTTTAGTATGGGAGTATCTTCCCCCTATGTGAGCGTGGCCATCTTGATTTGGCCAAAGCAGTGTACAAACCTGCTAGATTTATATATTTCCGTCCCTTTATGGGGTACTTTGATCTTGTCTTCTCTTGTGAAGCCCATGCGATGGTGGTGGCATAGATGCCCTTAATTTGCAAAAATATGCCCATACAAGCTATCAGAACTCTCCTGACAGATGATTCCACGCTAGTGGTTCAGTTTACAAGCTTTCCCACCCACCTCTCCTCAAACATCTCCACCACAAACTCACCAAGGGCTTTGCAGACCATGGCGCTGACACTGTGTTGCACTTTGTGGCGCCCAATGGCACCAATTGTCTCACTGGGCCTTGAAAATTTGTGACAGTCTAACCCTTCTTCCATGGCAATAATCTTTCAATACCCCCTGTGCTGTGATCAGAATTGCCCTGATTATCCCTTCAGGGCATACATTAATAATGTCTGCATTATCTGACCTTTGTGCTTTAATCTCAACCATCCAAAGCACAAGTGCCCAGCGTTTTTGTAGAAGCATCTTACGCCGCTCCTCACTCTTTTTCCAGCCCCATTGTCTCCTCACTGAAATTTCTAATTAGGGTTTGATCCTCCCTCCCCAACCTTTAACCATCGCGGACACTTCTTCTGCCACTCCGCCCAACAAGAGATCGACTTCCAGAACTATTCCTTAGCATAGCAGCTCAGACGCTGGCAGAATTACCATAGTCAATTGTGCACGGCCAATAAGCTCCTGCCACTCATCTAACTTCTGGTGCTGTCCTAAAGATTCTAAATTAAATCTTTTTGAAGCTCTTGTATGGATTGATGATAATAAATAATCTTATGTTATAAAGCCAAATTTTATCATAGGTTAGTTTTACACCCCATCTCACTTATTTGACTACCCGCTGCCATCTCCATCCTCACAATGAGTTTCAAGCCTATATGAATATTCAACAAAAGGCTGTTAAAGCAGCCACTGGCACCATATCTCCCTCCTCCACCAAGCCCTCCATAAGGAAATAAAGCAACTTTGTGAGGGCATACCTATACTCAAATACACATAAATTCCCTGATGAAACAAAATATGATATCAAAGAAATAGAATTTGTAGCAGGCTGTCATGCATTAAAAAAGCTAGATCTTCACTTTTTAGCCCAACTACCCACAAACCTGCTAGTGTATCAAGTCTTTTACTTGTGTGCCCAAAACTTATTTTTTTGCTAACATCATCTTTCTCAATAAGTTGATGTGATGCATACCGCAGCTTCATCAATTAGGAGAACCCACACCTCTATCTCCTTCTTCCCCATGCTCCCAATAATCTAAACCTTCTTCTGTCCACCATTTCCCATCACCTGAAGCACCTGTTATATAAGAATGCCCCAACCCTCTTCCCCTTTTTTATGAATGCTTATGCCAACGCTGAGGCGCCATGCTAGACGATTTTTATTACTATATGATTATTTTTTTTGCACTTAGCAAATAAAGATTCTTGGAGGACTCCCTCAATTAGCCACTACTAGCACTAAAAAGACACTTCTATCCGAGCCCTCCATGTTACCCTGAATGGAGATCCTCCAAACCCTCTTCTTCATCTTATATGGCTTCTTAGGCTATTTGATAGATAGCTATATTGGATTTTTTTTCTAATAATCCATTTATTCTAGAAAATCACAAATAAGGGTGTGTGGATGTCTCCCTAGCTGTGTTTGGGACCCACTAGTTCTAAAAAGGACATTTTTATTTCACCAAATTAGAGGTCAAAAGATGTACTTTGTCAATTTCTGACGTCTGGTGACTCTTAGCCCTACTATACTTTAGCTTTTCTAGATATCAATGTTAAACTATAAGGAAGTTGATACAGACAGTCTGTTAATGGATGGTATAAAGCAATTGAAATTTTATAACAATTCTTATTGGTACTTCTTTTGACTTCTCCACTTTTGGTCCTATCAGTCAAAGGGGCTAATCAGTTCCAATATCTAATAAATTAATTATAGAGTTGTGAGTTTGATTTGCATCTCATATTTACTCCTACAATGCTACCTCAAGATCCTGTCATATGGTGATATAAGCTAAAGTGAAAATATTTGTGGACACAGCTCATAAAATTACCATTAATGGTGTCATCTATAGAATATTTTGATTCTGATTTGTTGTTGTGCAACAGGGACCTGAACAAAAGATTCCAAGATTTTTATTGCATCCACCTGTTTAGTGATGATATTAATTCAAAAAGTAAACAACCTGAAAGGTTAGAAGATCTTGTTGTCAAGCGTAAGATGTTGACTCTCTAGATTTACCCAGATTATGTCATACAAAGTATCTCTTGCAACCAAATACTCTTATCATCCAGTGCCCTCATGATCAGCTCAGTGCTATATGACACAACTGCTTTCTAACAACGGCTGAACGCTACTTTTAGTTTAGATGTTATCACATAGGTTTTCCTGGAAAAGGTGACATTTTGATTATATTATGATAACTTACTGTATATGCTAGTAAGGTTCCTGGAAGCTAATGTTTGCAGTATATCTGTAAAAAGCAGTTAGCTTGCAATGATAGAAACCAGTGTTCCATTTTCTTTTTTAACTGCCCACAAATAAGTAGTATATAAAAATAATGGTAATGATTTTCCTGGTGACATATAAAGACGTCAGTTCTTGTACCACCTTGGTATAAAATCTCCCGTTTTCTGAGAGAAGGATCTGAGGGCACCCACTTTTTTCTAAAAAAGAACAAGTAAGAATAGCATGGTGGATTTTGAAGGTTCTAAGGGAATATATATGGCCAAAGCCCTATTAATTAACCAATCTTTCGCCTAGGAGGATATATTATTAGTCAAGAAGGAGAGTAGCCAATAATACTACCACATTTATGCCGACTTTGCTGAATTGTTTTATGAGGCCAAATACTTAGTCTTGAAAAAAGACTAAGACAAATTACAAGCTACAAGTCAATTATTTTTTAGCACCTCATAGGTGTTATAACTTTTTTCCTTGATGGCAAACACTTTTTAATCTATTCATCCTTTTTCTTTACTGCTCCTATTTCTACAATCAATTGTTCTTTGAATATAAACTTGGTCTGAGAGGATACCGTACATACAGTATATAATTTTTGTTGAGCATTATACATATAGTTTTCCTCCTATATCTTGGTTTTTAATATGACATATTTTAACTAAGTTAAGCCTCTGGGCTCTAGTTTAAATTTTTATGGTCAGCCAAACAGTTCATATAGATACTCTTTATTAATAATTTTATTAGTTATACAGGCATATGCAATAGCCTGTCAACATTTTGATGGACTGCCCCTGTAACAGTGTATTTAAACTAAAATTGTAAATATAAAACTGAAGCATCCAACGCTTCACCCCTATAAGGATCTTTAATTTTTTAGTGCCAGTAGGGACCAACTATAGAGGGGGACTACCACGCATTTTTATTTTTTGGGTGCCACATATAACTGAAGTGAAAGACTCACTATAAGGCACGCGCAGCTAGCCCAAGCTGTCAGATTAGATGGGGAAGGAGAGTCAGGAGGATCTTTAGCAGGCGCATACATGAGGGCATGCATGAGAGCGGAAAAAATGAGATGGAACACCAGCAGAATGGTGCAGAATGGTGAAAATTTTTGAGTATGATTTGTCAATGAGGCTGCGGTGTGCAAAGCCTCGACATATCATGTGAGCTGAAAATTTGGCATATTAGGTCAGCCCTGACACACTAGTAAAGCTAAGTAAGTCTTACGAAGGTTTAGGGGTATTAAAGATCAAACAATGCTAACTTGAGGGCGTTAGCACAAGAGCGACCTGCATCAAAAGTTCGCTCTTAAATCTTACCTGGTCCTTTTCTAGGAATTTAGCCAGTAAATTGGGACAGGGAATACATATATAAGTAGATTCTTGGCCAACTGTATAGATTGTTAGGGAAAATGTTGATGGAGGTAGTGGCTACTTTGGCGGTGATCTGATGGTCATTTTATTAAACTTGGAAGCCCTTGCAAGGTTTGGAGTGGTGCTGTGTATCAGTCTTGTAGGAAGAAATTTGGGCCAATTAAGCTTTGGGGGTTGGCTGGAGATGTTGATTGTCATTGATCATTCATTAAGAGACTTAAATGGTTTCAAATTGATTAAACACGGGCCAAAAAGGAGATGGTTTTATGGGGCTGGAATGGTTGGCCCTTTTAACACTGACCTAGAAAATTTGACAAAGGAATCTTATCTATTTTAACCATTGTGAGAGCCGAGGTTAGTAACTATGGTGAAGTGAATCCTTTATAGATAAGGGCGGAAGTGCTCAGTTGCTAGTAGTACCACCTTGAATACTCGCTCAATATTGTATATTTTCTGGATTAAGATAAGTCTTTTAATTTATTAAATCACTGTGTGATCCACTTTGTAACCTTCAAGTTGAGCTAGTTTAGTGCTCAGGACCAAATTGCTGGAATTATAAAAGAATAAAAAAATTTTTAAAGTTAAATATTAGAGGGTGATTTGCTTCAAACAAGGTCAGTCCTTTAAATGCTGAAGTCCTGGTCATGTTCATAAAACATAATAAAGGGACTTCTTCCATATGAATTTACACTAAGGACTTCATAAAATTAATGAACTGAGGATTATCTTCTATAATATCTTACCAATTCAAAGAACATAAGAGTTCCCTTGAACTATTAGGGGGAGAGGTATAAGTCACGGCAACCTTATTGGGTATGGGTGGACTCCTTGTTGAGTAACTTTATGTCTTAAAATTTCATTTTAGGTTGGAAAAAGAGCAATTAAATGGCTCAAGTATAAGGGCTATCTGAAGCACCAAAGTAAAAACTTCCTGAAGTTGTTTATGGTGGTAAATAAAGGCAAAAAAACTGTGAAGTTATTAAGATATACTAAGACATGATAAATTTAAATTCAAGTTATACCCTATCATTAGCTCATTAAAAAGTAACAAAACTTACAGAGCCCCTGTAGCATACATGTCAGTAAAAACAGCCTAAACTATCTATCAGAGCTCACTTACATCAGGGTTAGCATTAACTCAATATTGAATTAAACGCTATCATTATTTATAGCCAAAAATTCTGTAGCCATCGAGGAGGCTAAGCAAACTGTTTACCTAGGACAGTAAACAATGACACTTATTTGTTACTGTCAGGTTATCAGTTCTCTGGAATGTAAGCTAAGGTTAAAAAAGGACTTGAATCTGTAAAACTAGTGAAAGGTCAATTAAAACGAAAAGATGGTCCAACTAGACTAAAGTATTCTGTTAGAAGGATTTGATAATTTTAGGGAGAGTGGTAACACAATGCTGAGAAGAACTCCATGGTTCCAATAATAAGGCTCTAAATCCTTCTGGATTGATTGCCTAGTTGACGCTTTAATCATTTTTGTGATGTTGTCCTCATTACTGAATTAATGAAAGATGCGCCTTCTGTGATATATGAAGCTGAGGTGCAATTCCAGGAGGCATCTCCAACAATTCCTGTGCTTGTGATGCTTCTTGATTAAATTCCCATTTTCCTTCAGAGACAGGTTTTGATCAAAAGGGCCTAGAGTTAATTTATTGCGACTCTTTTTAGGAGCAGTGATTTCACTCACTTATTATCACAGATCCTAGTAACACCCCTCTCAAGATCCTGTTAAGTAATATAGGACTGTAGGAATTGGCCATGGACTCAGTTGATAACTTTCACTTGGGAATGTCAGCAATTGAGTAATTAAAATCACCTTATCTATGACACTGTAGTGTCCTGATCAAAAAACGTAAAGCTTGTTCTCTTACCCTCCAGGTTGATAGTGACAGAAAAGAACTAGGTTGCCTAACTGGAACGTTGTTATAGAGGGTCAGCTAATATAAATGCGGGATGTCTCCTTTGCTGTAGTTGTGATATTCCCCTGAGTAGCAAGTGCTTGAAGTCATATTATTTCATCTTCTAAGGCACTCATCATTAAATTGTAGTTTTCAGGTACTAAAGAATACAGTAAGAGTCTCACACTACTTGGCAGCTAAGGGGTAAGTCCTATAGATCTTTGGAAGAGGACATCTTGATTATTTGATGGTAACTTATCCAATAAACTTGTAAGGCGTTGGGCAGATAGTAGTTCCAGCGTATAAGGTTAGAGATGACCATCTTCTGAAAGATAGAAACAAGTTTACTATTAGCACGTTCCACTGCCTCATTAGGTGAGGGATAATAAAATGTAGTGAACTTTAAGTTTTTCCCGAAAAAGTGAAGTTAATTCTTGGACTACCTGTGAGGTGAAGTTAAGTTCATTGTCCAAAAGTAGAATTTGTGTACAACTGTGCTGAGTAAAAATTGATCAAATATGGATTAGGGTCATAGCTTTTGCAGTAGCAGCTGTAAAAGAACTCGCTTTGACCATCAGGTAAAGTAATTTACAGCTATTAGATATTTGTGCCCATGTAAACCAGTGTGAAAAGACTCACCAAATCAATACTGAAAACATTAAATGGACTCAAAGGAGCCACAACTAGATGTTGTTACTGAGGGATAATCTAATCTTGGGTATGACAATTCAAACAGGCCTATAAAACTCCTTGAATGGTCATGATCATCTCAATGGCTGCGTTTCTAACCATTTGTAAGCCTTCATCACCGTCCTGTTTCCCACAGTTTAGATTTCTTCAGGATGATATTGGTTCTAGAAGAAAAGTATATGTAATAAAACCATTTCTTGTCATAATCTTACACAAACCTTCAATAATCTGAGTAGCTTGGGTCATTTTACATAGCTCAGTTTGGAGCTTAGAATATTCCAATTCCCTTCTTTTAGGCCGCAAATTAGAATCATATAGTTGGTCTTTTTCAGAGGCTACGACGGCCAGTACTGGCATCCTTGAAAGGCCATTGTCATTTTGCTGGATTGCTCAAGCACAATAGATAATAATAAAATCATAATTTTATAGTCTCAATGCCCACCTCAATAATCAGCCATCTGGGTTCTTCATTTTTTGTAACCATCGGAAAAAGGCATGGTCTGTAACACTAGTTAATTTGGTGCTGTATAGGTATGGCCAAAAATGCCTTATTGCCAATAAAACAGCCAGACACTTGCGCTTGTAAGATATTAGTTATGTTTGGCCTTACTCAGGGTCTTGTTAAAGTAGGCCACTGAGAGGTTGACTTGGTTTTCATTGTGTTGAGCTACAATAGCCCTGACTGCAACATCACTAGCATTGGTTAATGCCAAGAATGGTTATTCAAAATACGGATGAACTAAAATAGGCTTAGTATAAAGGGCAGTTTTCAGTGTATGAAGGCATGTTTTTGTTTAGACTACCAATCAAAAGGGACATTCTTCTGTAAGAGATAGATGAGGGGTTCAGCTAGATTGGCAAACCAAGGCATATACCAACAATAATAGCCTATCATGCTTAGAAATACTTAGATATCCCTTAACCTCTGGGGGCGTGATAGCTTCTTAATGGCAGCGATTTTATCTGGGATAGTCTGAATTCCATGTTTTAAAACCATGTGTCCAAGGCATTCCAATTTGGATATTAGAAAAAGCTTTTCAAGGCTTGAACTTTATGGAGGCCTTTCTAAGAAAATTTAGAACGCCTCAAAGATGTTCCATGTTGCCATTAATAGTTCTTAAAATATATTGACATCATTAAGTTATACAAGTGCACATAATAGCTTCAATTCTCCCAAAATTTCTTCCATGGAACGTTGAAAATGTCATGTGCGTTTCAAAGGCTAAGGGGTATCTTGGCTGGCTCAAACCGACTTTCATTGTCTCTGAGACCGCATTTGGATTGATCTTCATGTGTCAGCTCTATTTGACAGTATCCTTTACCAAAATTAAATGCAAAAAATATTGAACTTGGCAAGCAAGCGGAGAGGTTATAAATCCATGGCAGAGGGTAACTGTCCTTTTATAGTAGAGTTAAGCTTTTGATAGTTCATCACTACGTGAAGAGTACCTTCCTTATTTGAAACTCACAAGAGAGGGAGGACTAAGTGTAATGGTAAAGCACCAGTAACCAGCTTCAAATAGCTGCATAAGCTCAACAGCCACCTAAGCTTCTTTAAACTTGCTTTTTTGGTAGGGTTGGGATTAGATGGGTTGAACATCCCATTATCAACATGATTTAAAACGCATTCATTAACCTAAAATTACAATTGGTGGTTGAAAAAAGGTCTAATTAAGCTTCTAATAATCTCTCATCTTTGCTCCGTTTCACACTGGTGAGCTCTACCCAAATAGAAGTGTTGATTGTAGTTACAGACGGGGACAATTATAGCCAAAAATCCCTTAGACTTCCAAAGTTTTACATAAGTTGTCAATATCTTCTACAGGAATTAGGCAAACATAAGCGGCTGGGATTATTTGGCCCCACCATCCCAGGTTTGTCAGTGAGGTTGGCCACCAATATTGATCCAGCATAAGTGTGATCTAAAATTCTCAGGCAGTTCAAGATTTCCTTGACGGATGGGTTATCCACGCCTCATATTTTAATTATTGCCCTTATGGTATATTGATATGTACCCTAGTGTCATTGATGACCTGGGACTTTGGTAGTATAGTAGTCGGCTTTTGCAAAAAAGAAGCATGACCTCTTGGCTATCTACCGTAGGATGTTTATCTGTACTTAAGAGCCCCTCACATAATCTTCAATTCTATTGATCTGAATTTTGCTGTCCAACAGGAAGTCCCAAGCGTTGACCTCTGACTTAGCATTGTTTAAAGTCTTAAAGCTCAATGGAAGCCTAAGGCCTAAGAGTGATAAAAATCTTTTTATCTTAGTACACAACTGCGGGATAGTCATAGAGAAACCAGGTTACAAGGAGGAGGTAGCAACTAGTGCTATCTATCACAATGGTCGAGGTATTTAATGATAACTTGCCAAAGCAAATGGGTAGCAAGAAGTAGGCCTTAATTAACTGAGAGTATCAGGGACCAGCTGTGCCATAATAAATGTAATGAGGTAAATTATGGGCGACATTGATGAGTTTCATTATCTTAAACAAAATGACATTCACAAGGGAATCACTGTTGACAATTATGTAGATAGGAAGCTTTATAACACATACAGTGACTCATGTTATTAATCTCACAAATTGAGGGTGCAGAGTAAGAAACATAAGATAGTATAAGAATCTGCTTAATCAGTATCAAACTCTTTATTTAACGGGTACAATTCATTTCCCTCAGCACAACAACACTAGAAAATTAGAGGTCGCTAGATGTTCTTTAGTATGTACAGAGGTGTCAACCCTTGCGCCTCATCCATCATGTTGGCTTCCCTTTGCCGCCTTCTCAGCAAGTTTCTTACAATTCTTAGCGCTATGACAGAATCTTTAGTGTAAGTGCACCAGGGTTTGTATTTCTTGCTCTCCAATTGTGACTTGAGGACGGGCGTAGAGTTAAAAGCAGGGTTTTAAAATATAAGGTAGACGCAGGAACTTAGTTAACTCCCTTCATTTTTATAACTGCAGGTGAAGTTATTCTTCTGGCCAATCATACGTAGTTGGACATCAGGAAAAGATCCCATCACAGAGATTACGGCGGTTATGGCGTCTTCTAGCATAATACTTCTAATGGTAACCAAGATTTGTGCTTGGGCATAGATTTGGCTGGTGAACCCCAAAAAACTATCTCATTTTGTTTAAACGAATGACCATATATTCCTGCTTCTGATTGGCCAAAGTTTGTTTGATTTTGAACTCCTGAATTAGGGTGGTACACACTTGTTCCCAAGTGTGAAATCCCTTTAAAATGAAGAGTCATAAATTCATGGGCTATGCTATTCAAACAAGAGTGTATGTGCTTCACCTTCTGACAGCAAGTGGTTTTCTTCATCATTTAATCTTTTAAGCGTAAGGAAAGGAGGCAACACTTTTCTGTCACGGAGTAATTCTATTCTTAAAACTAATCTTAAGCTAGTCACAATAGGAGTGGAAAGAGTATTGATGGCAGGGACCAGAGAAAGCTTAGAAATGTTAGTTTCCGCATAGTTACAAGGGCCTGTTGGTCTAATTGCTATCTCAATCCTTATAGGTTGTTATAAAATCAGCGGTATATAAGAGATACGCCATAGGATTTTTGCACAGGGTTCAACCCACTGAGCAATTGGGACCAATGATGTGATGATCGTCATCCTATAAACAACAAAATGAAATTTTAAGAAATATGGAGCGCTTGGCCCACAATCTCTTTTATTCAATATAATTAATACATAGGACCCTCGCTGTTTTACTTACTCTCAACTACTTAACAACAACCTCTTAATCGCCCATCTCGCTTTTATTACAGCAGCTTTGGGCTATAACACTCTCATAGCTTGGACTATTCGGTTCCACCAATTCTCCTTGTTTCAGCTTGTTACTCTTTAATTATCTATCGCCCTAATTACAGGCGGTTTAATTTGTATTTGTCAAATGTCAATATCGCCTTATTTAGAGGCAATCCAATAATAAACCCATTATATCCCAATATCGCCTTCATCTCAAAGCACTCAAATAATTTGTAACTGATATCATTTTTGGAGGATTCTTCCTGATCCACCCTAGCGGTCCCATCATTATTGTCCAGTCATATCAGAATTGAAACATTACCCCCTCCTTGACAGGATGATAAGGCTCCTACTGTTTGTATGGTCAGAGGAACTTTGCATGTACTTGTTTAATGATCTGACAACTTAGGGATCCTTGATGGTATATACATAAACCCCAGTATTCTCTATAACTTCAGATGGACCAGTCCAAATACTGGCCAGCTTGTGTTTCCGCCCGAATCCATGTTGGTCATGGAAGAGAACCATATCGCCTTCCTTGAATGTCGCCAGCCCACTAAAATGTACCTGATCAGCAGCCTGATTCCTGATTTTCTGGCTAAGCTGAAGGAATATGCTTTGGTTTGCAGTTTGATCAGAATGTTCACGAGGTTAGGCAAGTAGCAATGGGGTTCCATTCCACATGTGTCTTCTACACACAAAATAGAGTAGTGCTGGAAGGGACAGGTGTCAGCTGTATAGTAGTTGGAAGGGACTCTTCCTCATGGCTGAATGATAACTAATGTTATAGGAAAACATGGCAGTGGAAAGAAGAGAGCTCCAATCAGAAGGGCGATCCATTACTAATTCTCGCAGGATATTAACAGAGTCCCATTCAAACATTCAACCATTCCATTAGAATTAGGGTGGTATGGGTTGTTAGAACCTGGTGGATACCCATAAGCTCATTCAGTTTGGGGAGGATGTGTGAGGTAAAGTTAGTTCCGTTCTCAGTGAGAATAAAATGAGAGCATCCATGTTGTTGAATAAGACACTCCATCACAAACTTGACCACTGTAACTTCCCCCAAATCTTGTATTGCCCTTGCTTTGAACCACCTGGTTAAGTGGTCGATAGCCACAAGAATGTACTTACACTGGTTGACTCCTGTTGGCAAGGGACTAACGACATCCAGAGAAACAGTATGCCAAGAAAAGTGTGATTTCACTACCTGATATGAAGTCTTACGGCGGAATGGCTTCTCCACTTGGCACTGATGGCAACAGGAAATGGTTTTGAGCACATCAAAGTTCATACTTTCCCAATAGTACCAAGGGCGTAACAACTTTATTGTCTTACGCACCCACCATGTCTGGCTGCCTTAAGGGTGCTCATAATAATTTCTGGCCAGGCTGAGGGTTGCGGAAAGTTCACCATAGAATTGCCAATCCGCTTGTACAGTTCCCCATTTCATTGGTAGAATTCGCTCTCATTTCATTTAAAGCTTTGATCACTTGGGGCGGTTTGTCATTGTACTTCCCGCAGATCATTTTATCAAACATTATATTGCTTACATCCGCCGTAACTGCAATTGTTGGCAATATTGATAAACAATTGGCATTATGGTGTTTTGCTTCAGGTCGAAGAGGAATTTCAAAATTGTATGCCTGCAATTTAAGAGCCCATTGGGATAAGCGCCCTTTCAGTTCTTTCATATTTTGTAACCAACGTAGTGAGGCATGATCCGTTACAACTTTAAATTTCACCCTGTGCAAATACACCAAGAATTGCTTAATGGCGTAGATCACCACTAAGCACTCCAGCTTTGTCACGGTATAATTGCGCTCATAGCTGTTCAGGCTACGATTGCAATATGCTATGGGGTGCTCCTCTCCTTCCTTATCTTTTTGGGATAGGACTGCCCCCACGGCGGAAAGGGATGCATCTGTATGAATGATGAACTCTTTTTCAAAATTAGGATAGCGTAACCCTGGCGCGCTGATCAGTGCAATTCAAAGTGTATCAAAAGCATGTTGCTGCCATTCCGTCTATTCAAAAATGGTGTCCTTCTTTAATAACTTGAATAGCGGGCCCCCAATACAGCTGAATTTAAAGATGAAGCACTGGTAATATTTGACCATTCTAAAAAATACCTTTATATCCCTCTTGCTATAGGGTAGAGTCATTTTATGTATAGCTGCCACCTTGGCTGGTTGAGGTTGCAGCCCTGTGGCATCAACCACAAACCCCAGGTACTCCAGATGGTCCTTAAAGAAGTTGCATTTCCGAGGTCTGATCTTTATGTTGGCCTCAGAGAGCTGGCGGAACACAGCTTCTAGATGATTGAGGTGTTCAGAGAAGTTTGGGAGAAAACATTAATGTCATCAAGGTATACAAGGACACACGACAGTTTTAGGTCCCCCAAAATAGTATCCATTGCTTGTTGAAATGTATCTGGGGCGTTACACAGCCCTTGCAGCATCCGAGTTGGTTGGAAAAAAACTTTAGATGTGATTACAGCGCACTTCTCCTGCTCCGCTGGTGGCAACTAATTTTCCAGTACCCTGAAATCAGGTCCATAGCTTATTATAACTGATCTCCTCCTAGTCAATCCAAAGCATTGTCAATCCGTGGTAAGGGATAGGAGTCCTTTTTGGTGATGCTGTTGAGCTTTTGGTAGTCTATTACTATGCGGTTGGTGCCATCCTTTTTTTTTTTTACCAATCAGAGCGGGTGAAGCCCACGGACTATTGGATGGTTCAAGCATCCCTTGCACTAATAGCTTATCAATTTCCTCAGTTACTACTTCTTCTACCACCCTTTATCATCAGATCGGCCTTGACCTAATGGGAGAATGATTCCAGTGTCCAGCCTATGAACTACCCTCCACACACATCCTAAATTGTGGTCACGGACAGCAAAAATCCCTTTATATTTTTGAAATAAAGCGATTGCCCTATCCTTTTGTGGTTCTGACAGCCCCACTAACTCGTTGCGGGATACAACATTCATTACACTGAGTGTGGTTTGATAGGCAGACCAAATTCCTCTAGTGACCCAAATTCATGAAATGAAAGAACCTCCTTGATGGGGATTAAGTGTAAGTATGCAACTATTTGGTGGCGGCGGATTTACAGGGGTAACGTTTGTAGATTTGCAAGTAAAACGTTGATCTCCCCTTGCCCTGGTAATATAATGCCCGGGTCAATGTGGGGCTCCAACCGTGATTTCTGATATAGTCCAATAACCTCCCCATAGAGTCCATCCAGAATTTTAACCACCAACTCAGTATTCAGTAAAACTTGATGCTCAGATAGAATAGATATAGATCTGGTCACTCTCAGAGGCAACCCTTAATACTCATAGATCTGTTGAGGAAGGGCCCAGGCTATACTATTTAATTGCCAGTAGAGTACTGGGATTAATCCATCACTATACGCTATATTGATATTCCCCCAAATGAACTGGATCAATTGGCACTCCAGTAGAGTTGAAGTGAATTGGGATGCACTGACCCAAAATTTTTAAAGGTATCATTCCTCATATCAATGACAGACCCATAGTGTCATAAGAAAGCAGTTCAATTAGCAGATCATAATGGCTATTTGGTAACACTATAGCTGGGGCTACCATGACAATAGAACCAAACTGCAGCAGAAGCGCACTGTATGCTCCCTCAGAGACCGTATTTTCCGCTCCAGCAGTGCCATATACCATCCTGTGTTCCACTTCTGGTTTTAATGACAACTTGGCCACCAATTTGGTAGAGACTATATTGACGCGGGCACCATTATCTATGATGGCATGGACTCGGGTCTTAGCTACAACCAGATCATAGTAAGTACATTTGGATTAAGACACATCTCGACTGTTTATAACATGGACATATAAGAATCCCTATTTTCAAGGAAACACGCAATCCCCTCACCAATTCTGGGGTATTGTTTTATAATAGGTTTGACCAGATGAGTGACGCTTACTGCTTGCAAAAAAGGTGCATCTGAGGAGGGGTCTAACTTTTCAGGGGATACTTATTTGAATATTTGGCACGCATATGGCTCAACATAAATCAAGGGCCCCTCTTCTGCTGTATCCATGAATTGAGTTTTTGTTTGCACATTTACCCCTCCAACTGGATGCTGGTATAGAAAAACATCATGATACCAGGAAACATCCGCTGGTTGTGTAGGAATAGGTTCAAATGAAACGTTTTGAGTCATATTAGCGGAGGTAGAGAGTCCCATCTCTACTCCGCTCTGACTTTTCCCTGGTTATACTGCTCCCACGATAGGTACTGAACCTGGTGATTATGACAACTCCTAGCAAGGTGCCCCATCTGACTGCACGAAAAGAAATTAACCTATGAACTGTGTCCTTGAGTGTTGTAAAATGAGCCACCAAAATGGTGGACTGTTATTGAACAGTGTAACCAGGCTCATCCTGGGAGGTGAACTGCTGTTGGCAACTTGGTTGAAAACAAGGCTGGGGATGATAATAAGGCCAGGGAATACCAACCAGGTGTTGAACAGGGAGGGATGATTCCTCTATATAAACAAGGCTAGCAGTGGAGGCAATAGAGTTCCACTCTAAACTGGGTGGAGGGAAGGTAGTAGATAGCCAGCGTAGAATTTGAGCAAGTTTAAGAAAAGGAACATCAACCTCTAAATATGGAGCCAAAGCATTAAAAAGCTCTCGGTGTGGTTTCACAGCAGAGGTCAACACTATGATTGTGTCACATGTAATTAAAACTCCTGCCCCAATTTACACATGGGCTTCTGCTGAGAATTGATCAGCAAATGGAGTGAGGGTCTCAAAACGTTGAAACTCAATGGTTAAAAAGTCAGCTTTTCGCTGTGACATTTTTGCAGATCCGCTGAACAACTGCAGCACCATCTCCTTAACTCCATGGTAGGAAACGGAACTAGCTGAGAGGTAACAAATGACTTGATCAGCACTCCCAACATCCAAAGAGGAGAGCAATAATATTCGCCCTTCATTGATCTGAAGTACCTTCAGTTGAAAACTCAAATCAGCAAAAGAACCCATGAATATTTCCTTTGCAATCAAATGGCGGCAACTTATCACTGTAAACATTCTGAAGCGACTTCTCTTGCATTTGAGCATGGTATCTAACATGAGTCTCAACTCCTCATATGCAACAGGCCCATAATTTCGTGCAGATTCCTTATCAAAACAACCTGGATGCAACATAGCCGACAGCTGAGTTTTCATTGTATTGTTATTGGTTAATGGGCCCCCTGTAGTGAGCTTCACTGTTATAAAATTAGCAGTATTTGGGAGATACGCCTACGGATATTTTCACAGGGTTCAACTCACTGAGCAATCAGGACCAACAATATGATGATTGTTGTCCTCAACACAACAGAATAAACTTACAAATAAATAAATATGGAGCACTTGCTCCCTCAACTCTCTTCTGTTGAATATCTTAATACAGCGGATTAACGCTGTTACTTCAATCTAAAACTATAACAACCTAACTTCCTCAATCATCTCATTCCACTTGTATGGTAACGACTTCAGATGGTACCACTTTCATGGCTTAGTATTTCACTTTGCCGTATATCATTGGTTCCGCCAATTATTCATTCATCAAATCACAATCACCCAATTCGGCCAATTTCCTAACAACCCAATATTGCCTCATTTCAAAGCGCTCAATTAATTGTATTCATATCAAACTTTAAAGATTCCATCCATTCCACCATCTCAACTAAGAGCTTATCATCCAGTCATATCAGAATTGTGACAATGTGCAACATCACACCATATGGCTCTAGATGGTGGGCATGCTTCAAGGCGGTTATATAAAGTGCCATCCTCTCCACACACTGCACATGTTGAATGAAGGGAGTTGTAGCAGTCCGCTGTCCTGTAGGCTCATCTGAGGTAGCTCCAGAATTTTGCTCTTACCCTTGGCTGGAGGAGTGGGTGATGTGCGAGCCTCCCTATTGCCTTTTGTGTCATGAGTTTGTAAATAATGTCCAAGGCATCCAGTTAGTAGATTCTTGAAATAGCTGGGGCCATATCATGTATGTCCCTCTGAGGGGTGGTGGTCCTGCTTCCTTAGAATGAATCTTGCTCCGGGTCTTCCTCTTCCCTGACTAGTGCCCGTTATTATGACTGTCCATCCTAAGTGCCAGATGGTGCGGAGGAGGTTTTTTTATGTGAGGGGGGTTCCATGTGGGTGCGCTGCATTGGGCACTTTGCAAGGAAAGTGAGCATGACGGACAGGTTGTGTGGGTTGGATATCTTGAGTGCCTGTGCAAAGTTGGCCCTCGCTGCTCTGGACCAGTGCTGGTGTGAGAGGTATGGGGCTAGGACTTCCTATATCCAAATACCCAGTATGCAGTTGGTGTGGTCCTCAAATTCTATTAGGCCCATGCTGCCGCTTGAGCATGAGCCAACAAGCATCTCCACTTGTATTGGTGGCCAGGACCCAGGCCACATCCATCTTTGAATTAGGGAGTGGACTGAAGATATGAATGAGGGTGAGAAGGAGATTGCATGGGCGGGAAGCCACAGCATTTAAAGAATAAATAAATTGGCAATCATTACTTTCCCTGTTAGTCCCAGTGATCTTCCCTTAAGGGAGGCGATGCGGTTGGACATCCTCTGTAGTAGGTTACTCTCAATTGTCTCATTAAAGTACCCCTTTGTTTTCAGCTACATCCCAAGGTGGCGGACAGGATTAGCCGAGGGGGTGATGCAAAGGGAAGGATGATTGTGTGGCTTCTTTGTGAGGATCTATGTGGCTTGGGTATTGTGGTTCAGTTGGTTGTGTACTTGCGTAAAAGGATAATTTTATCTTCTTTTTGTTGAAGGATGCATTGCTCACATTAGAATACTCCTCCAGGGTGCACTTCAACTGGCGGACATATTTGTTACTAGATATGTCAGCCATGCAGTCGCCTTTAAAGGACAATATCTTGACTGCTGGTTGGCCTTGTGCAGTGATGCCCATAAGATGTGAGTCAGCAACATGTAGGAGTTGATCTATGCTGAAGTTGTACAGTAATTGGCTGAGGGAATCCCCTTTCTTAAGCCCTCTGTGCGGCTTAATTGTGTCAGTTAGAAGATCAGGGCTACAGACAGCCATAGATCTTGACTCTGTTAAAAGCATTGCCCAGTTTCTGAATTTGGGTTGCAGCCTGAAGGCGCTCAGGCATTCCTTAAGGTATGGCCAGCTGAAGCGGTCTTATGCCTTCTCTTGGTCTAGGAATACCAGAGCACCAGTTGCTTTAGACTGGCAGATGTTGGTAACAGAGTGCATATTGATCCATACAGATCTCCTTGGTATGAACTTAAACTGGTTTGGAGACAGGAATTTAGAAGCTGTTTCTCCCAGGCTGGTGGCTAAAATTTTAGTTAAAAGCTTTGTAACTGTATTTTATGGTGCAAATTGGACACCAGTTGGACAGATCCAGTTTGTTGCCTTTTAAAATAGGGTTATGACATAGGCGTCCTGTCATCCTGGTAGAAGACGGGTCTCTATCAAGCACTAATTCATTGAGTTCAGGAGGAGGGGGAAATTTGCTTGAAATAAATTTATAAAATTAGTAGGGTATCCCATCAGGCCCTGGGCATTTCCTATGAGGTACACTGTGGAATGTGGCCCAGAGCTCCTCCTGTGTGATTAGATTTATCAGATTATGAATCTGGTGGTGTGCTTTGGATTTTGGCAGTACATATAAATTTTTTATTTTTGGAGGTCATTAAAGGAAGCACGTTATAGTTCTGTGAAATAGTGGTGCACTTCCACTTTGACCTCCGCTGGGTCATTTGCCACTGTTTTTGTAAATACAAAAGGGTTTATACCACTTGTCCCTTTTTAAATTATAAGCCAGTAAACACAAAGTTCCTGGTTTCTGGATTATACATACTTGCTTTCCTTAGCTTAAAAGTCTTTTCTCAGGTTAACGTCCCTGGAGTCATAGATCCTATTATTTTCCCTAAAATAAGAGAGTAGGCCAAATTTAGCTTAAATTAGCAAAAAAGAGAGTTGTCTTTTTTTGCTTAGACTCAAAAATATATGAGAGTTCTGGGAGGTTTTCTTGGTAAATCTCCAAGCATGCCAAGCTAGGATCTATATTTGTTACCAATCAAGGATTTATGTGGTAGGATGGTCATTTCAATCAAAACAGGGCTCACTCTCTATATGGATTAGGTTTAAATCCCAAGATTTGGAAGCTTTGGGTGGATAATAGTTGACCACATGAGTCAGGTTTGATCCCCAATGTTGAAAGGCTGTGATTTTCTTTGGGTATTATCCCTGATGATTCCGTTGGTTTGGGATCAATTCCCTTCAGCTGACACATCTGAATATCCACTTTGGGTAGGAATCCTGAATAGTGCTATCACCTTTGTGAGCATATGTGCACGTGGGCTTGTTGCTGCAGAAGTAGAATTGGCAGAAAAAGTATGTTGAGAAGATTTCGCCTTCCTTTATAAATTTACCTTTTTTGACACTTTGATTATATGCTGGTGTTCAAAGTTGAGGGCGTTTAGGTGGGCGGTTATATCAGCTCACTTAATCCCCCATTTATGGCTGTAGCCAGACTTTGTGGTGTTAAGCTCATGGTGGTGCAGTTTTGCCAAGGTGCACTTGATTGTGGCAGTGTCAGTGGTGTATTTATGTGAGGTGATATGGTGATTTTTGTAAATTAGTCCAATTTTAAAATCTGCCCAGATTGTAATGGGCTCTGATATGAATGGAGTTGTGAATTTGAGGTTCACAGTCTTGTTTTAACCCAGTCATATAGGTCGGGAAGTTTTATGTTGTCTGGGTGCATCTTCCTCCAGGTCAACGCCTGTGCATTAGTGCAGGTTGATGAAAGCTGCACCAAAACGAGTTGGTGGTCAGAGAAATTATCTTTCTGGTCAAGAAAATGGAAAGTGTTGAGTGATGAAATTTTGAGGCAAGGTGAAATCAATGTGGCTCATTGAGATGAGCTTTCCCTAGCGCACATAGGACGAGTTAGTAGGAGAGGAGTGGTGACCCAGGTGGGAGGCATCATATAAGCCAAGGGACGCCTTTATTGCACAGAATTTGATGTGTCCCAAGGGTACCCTCTAGGCTTAGGCTATCAGTTCGTGCTGGGGTCAGCCAGCAGTTGAAGTTGGCCAATAAAATTGTGTCTGAGGGAAGGGCGAGCGTTGGATAGTTTTTGGAATTGCTCTCTCTCAGCTGGGTACACGGTGTATAGATTAATGCTACTGAGATTGTGTCATCAGGCATGAGAATGTTGCTACCAGGATGCAGCTGTTCAGATAGGTGTCTGAATTTACTGTTTTTAATTTTTTATGATTACAAACAATCACCCCACAGTGGGATGTGCATATCAATAGGATGGTGAGACTCTGGCTGACCAGGATCCCTCTTCCCCCTGGAGACAGTGGGTTTCTTGGAAGGCCAAGATATCTACATGGGGTTTCCACAGGAAGTCCAGATTTTTTTAGCCCGGGAAGATTCAGCCCTGGCTCCTGTAATGTGTAACGTCCATAAGGTTACTGTGGTGCCTATGGAGCCTCAGGAGCAGTTGGGAGGGCCGTCTGGCCCTATCCCTTCACACCATTTCTGGTATTGGCTCCGGGTGACTGGACCAGTCTCACCTGTATGGCTTGAATCCCTTTCCCTTTGCTGATTTCATGTGGGTAATACCAGTGGGTAGGTTTGAATTGGTCTTTCCTCTCGTGTCTCATGATGATCTGTTATGGTGTGCTGGTTGCACTCTGTGGTTACAGGGTTTGCACCTGTGTGTGTCCCACCTGTGTGCCAACGGTGGAGCTGAATTGTCCAGCCAAAATTCAATTTTATTGGTGTCACTTGTTGTTTCAGCCAGCTTTTTAAGAATTCTTTTGTCCTGGTTCATCTGATATGATGGGTTGGCTCGGGCAATTTCCTCTATGTCTTCCTGAATTTGGATAGGGTATTGGAGGAGGTAATGAGTGATGGTACCATGGCCGTGGCACGTATGCAGGCCTTCAATGCATATTGCGCACTTTTGATAAACTGGGTATATGATAATTCAATGCATATCACCCTCCCATAAGAAGGAGTGGTTAGTGTCAATGATTTTGGCGAAGTCTTTGTTATCTTTGTCCATAGTGTCATCACAGAATTCAGAGTCCATTAGGCCCTCCTTCATGGGGCATGCGCATATCTTGTGACCTAAGGCGCTGCAATAGTTACAAATTGGCAGTGTGCTTTCCAGTGTGATGCGGAACACTTTTGAAATACCCCCATTAGGAAGGTGGAACACTGCTCTGCATGGGATTTTTGTGAGGTCTTTAATTAACTCAGGGAGTGAGTTGATTACAGCTGTTACATTACCTCTGCACAGGTTTGGCATCAGATGGAACTGCTGTAGTTTAAATTGTTTGATCTTGCCATAGAAAGAAAGTCCAGCGCGGAGCTCCTCTTCAATTACCTTACGGGAGATTGGTTGGGAGTGAGTCAATTGATTTTTACAAAGTTGTTGCTGTGTTCCCTCTGGTGCACATGGTGCGCAAATATCGTTTACCTTCAGGGAAGTCAATTTTGACGCAGACTCTTGTGGTGGCATCTGCATCATCTTCAGTTTTAATCCCATACAATTCAAGCTGCGGTGGATTATATGGGTTGTTATGTACACTGCATGGGAATAGTGTGGGCTGTGCCTTGCCAACTTTCACCCACAATGTTGGTGAATATACCCCTAGGTAGAGCTGGAGCTTTTCTATACTGATGAGAGGGGTGAGAATATTGTATTTTTAGATATGCGTTTTGTTTGGTTGTAAATAACACAAACCATGAAGGTGTCTGGGTTTGCAGTTTCTTAGCGTCACTGTTTCCCAGTCCACCCCAGGGCGTTTCTTACCCTTCAGTGCATCGTTCTGCCCATTTCCTGTTACTTCTTTCACCCAGTTTTTTTGTTTTAATTTTATGGCCCATATCTCCTGTTTGATTATCAAATCTTTCTATTTTAATTGAATCTTTGTAACTAAACTGTTTGCTATGGGAAAGAAAATCCCAAAACTCAGCTGTTTTCATAGGTTAAGACCTTTTCTGTAACAGATGGAACCACCCAGATTCTTCTTACCATTTGCCTTATGTTATAGCTGTTAAATGATACAAAATAAGTTCAGCTCCCAGTTAAACTACAGAGGTAAGCTGTTTGAGCTAAATGCTATAAGTCATTCTTTAATTTTAAAAATTAGAAAAATAAATCATGGGAAAATAATGACAAGTAAGTGAGGTTGCTAACCATCAAAGTAACCTTTATTTACTTAATGTAATAAAAGTTGAAATCGTGACATCACCAGTGTCTTCTGGCGTCACAAATGCAACAAGAAAATACAGAGCAACTGGGGAGGTCAAAACTCTGAGAGCTCAAATTTCAGTTCATGAAACAAAAACTTGTCATGTCATAGTACCAGGTAAGGCACGAGGGGTGTTCTATTGCATTTGAGAAACTCAAGATTATATAATAAAGTTTAATAAAGGTGCTAGATTAAACTTTATAGAATTCCTTCAGAGAGCCCCCCAACTATACATTAAGCTGAAAAGAGCCCAAAAAATAGCTTAGGAAGGCACAACCTTAGCGCCAAAACTGGACTCATTCTTAAATCCTCAGGTAATATGATTTAGGATTTAAAGTCCAAACCCTGAGTATAAATGATATGATTGGGTAACTTGTATCATAACACTTTCCAGGATACTAAATATTGAAGACAATGCTCGACATGTTACAAACTTAAAATTTAATCAACTTAAAATTCCGGCATGTCCTCTATCATTATAGGCTCAACTTCCATGAGCTTATGCCATTAAAGAGAGATAAAAAGGAAGCTTGAAAGAAGTGATGGATCCTCTAAAGGGGTGGTAATTTTAAGTGGAAGGCTAAATTATTCGATACTTGTTAAATGGGGAATGGCCCCAGCTCAATTAAATGCCAACCTTGTGGCAAGGAGCTTTTTTTTTTTTAGTACTAGATGGTTGTGGCAAGGAGCTTTGATGTACAGGTTCTTGATGTATACCATAACAAGATCTCTCACCTCGTAGTTTAGGGTTTCTTGGCACTTTTAATCAGTTACCTCTTGGCATCATATGATGATTTTGTTACTTTCTTCTGGACATGGTGGAAGATTTTATGAATATGCAAAGAGAATCCTTCTGCTTCTGGAATTCTCCATAGATCCTAGGCTCAAAAAAAAGTAGGATTATACCCCAGGGTTGCAAACATAGGTTGCATTACTGTGGAGGAATGAAAAAATTGTTATAGGAAAACTAGGCTAATAGAATGTCAGGCAACCATATATCCTGAGTCATGGTTGCATAGCATGAAATATTTCTCTCCAAAGACTAATTGGTTCTCTCAGTTTGCTAATATTATCAAGGATGATACGCCAAAAATCTAAAGAGTAGTATAATCTAAATTTCAAATAACGCCTCCCAGAACCTAGAGGTGAATTATAACCCTCAATCACAAATAGTCTATTGTAAGACTCCAAACATTGAGAAGACATGAGTAACAAACAACTGCGCCATATCATACTACTGTAGTGGACGTCAAACAGGGTTGGAAATCTTGTATTTTTTAGATTGCTCCACAAACCATGTATGCGTCAAAACCATTAGACACTGGTAACCCCACAATTAGATCCACTGAGATTGATGTACAAGGACCTTCTTCTTGCTTTTGGGGGTGGAGAAGACCATTTTTGGCTAGTTTGGTCTGATTTGAGTGAGCACAAATTAAACATGTTTCACACATGTGGGAATCTCCTTTGTAAGAATATCCTAATTATATACGCGTTTTATCAAGTTAGTGCACTTCTTTTTAGCAGAGTTCTCCATGGTGTGGCATCAAAATTTACCCTAATGATGCGGTAATGCATGGAAGAAGGAACCCAGACTTATTTACAAAAACAAATACTTTATCATTCCAGAAATACCATTCAGCTGGGGCATTTCTAGCCTCAACTTTTTTATAAAGTTAAGGTCTTTAAGAACTGAAGACATTGACTCCAGAGATGCATCATGAAGGGAACCATCATTGTCAAATGTATGCTAGGGCAGTTTCTTTTGAACCAGCTTGACCAGAAGACTAAGGAAAGTTGACAGTGACAGTGTGGAATATGGTAGCATGGGATTTGGGTTTAGGACGTGGAGTGGGTAAAACTAATGTAGAAACGCTACTGGTGGTGTCACCTCAGGGTAGCAGTTCTCTTCCTGTAGAAAAAGATCAAAAATGGGTTCAAAACTGTGAACTAGTGGAGAGGCTGAAAAAGATTAAAAGATGAAGGTGAAATAGACTAAGTTATTAGTAAATTTGTTTTGATATTTATAGCGCAAGTGGGGACACAATTCAAGAGGACCTCCATGGCCTCAAATGATAAGGATCTTTCATATTCTTCTGGATCAACTGCCTGATTGCCGCCCTCATCGTTCTATGTTGTCATCATGACCACAATAGTAGGATTCGCGCTATTTGAGGTTTGGGAAGTAAAGGTGCAATTCCAGAAGGCATCTACATCAGTTCTCATGCGCGTCATGCTTCCTGATGAAAATTCTAATTGGTACCTTCAAAGATAGGTTTTTTCATGTGGGCTCAAAAGTCAAACTATCGGTTCTCAATTCGGGAGTAAGAATTTTGGCTCACTCATCATCTCAAATCCTGACAGCGCCCCCTCAAGATCCTGTCAGAGGGGTTAAAGCCATAGGTATTGGCCATGTACTCAGTTAATCACTGTCCCCTGATTGACGTCATGCAATGAAGTACTCAAAGTTTACCTTATTAATGACCTTGTAACCATACCAAAAATTTTTAAGCTTATTTTATCAACCTCCAGGCCAATAGAAATAAAAGAGAACTAAGTTACCTAATTAAAAATTGGTATGGAGGGTAAGCTGATGTTATACTGAAAAATCTTTTTCTGTGGTGGTGACACTCTTTCTGAGTGGCAAAGGCTTGAAGAGAGACAAATTCCTTGGCTAAGGCCCTCATGGTCAAAGCATAGCTCTCAAGAATAAGGTCCAAGTAGGGGCTGAACTCTACTAAGTACTCGGGGAGCACGCTCAAATAGAGCTTTGAAGGGGACATCTTGATTATTCACCGTTAGCTTACTCATTAATAAATCAAAGCGCTAGGTAGATAGTGGTTCCAGCATGTAGGGTCGGAGGTGGCCATCCTCTGCAAAATAGAATTGAGTGTTCTGTTAGCATGTCCAACTCCCCATTGGTTGAGGGGGTATAGGGGGCATTAACGCTTTAGTTAGTTCCAAAAAAGATTAGTGCTTGGAGGACCTGAGATGTGAAATTTAGCCCATTGTATGAAAGTAAGTTTTGTGAGCATACATGCTGAGTAAAAAATGATTTAATAAGAAATAGTCCCATGGCTTTCATGGTGGCAGTAGGAACAGAAATCGCCTTAACCATATGGTCAAATGGTCCATAGCTAATAGAATATGTTTATGAACGCTTAACCCGGTGGGCAGAGAACCTACTACATTGATGCTGATGACATTAAAGGGGCCTGATGGAGTCACAACTGAATGTTGATACTATGGGCTAACCCAATCTTGAAATTGACAGGTCAAACAAGCATCTAGCTCTTCCTGGATGGTTCTAAACATCTAATTTTCAATATCACGGTTTCTTTAGCCATTTGTGGGGTTTTTACTGCTCCATATACCACTGTGATATGTCCTTTAAGAATAACAATTGTTTGTGAAAAAGGGCGGATATAAGGATACCATTTCTTGTTGCTTTTCTATACAACAATCCCTCCTTAATTTTATGCCTCAGGTCATTTTACAGGGCTCAACTTGGATCTAAGGAGTTTCCAACTCCCATCTCTCAGTCTGGCCAATTAAATTATATGGTCAATCTTCTTTGGGATTAAGGCAACCAGTACCAGCATCCTCAAGAGACCTTCAACAGTCGATGAATCACTCCTGCATGATAATTAATTGTAAAATTGTAGTTTTGAAGCCTTAGGGCAAATCTTGCCAATATGTCATCTGAGCCCTTCATCTTCTGTAGCCATTGAAGCGAGGAATGGTCAGTGATGACATTTAAATGGGTGCCATAGAGGTAGGGAAAAAGTGCAAGATTGAAGTAACACAGCCAGGAACTCATGCACAGTAACACTCTAATCTAGTTTGGCCTTTCTCAGGGTCTTACTAAAGTAAGCCACTGAGTGATTGACCTGATCTTCAATGTACTGAGCTAGGATGGACCCAATAGTGACATTACTAGCTTTAGTGAATAACAAAGAAGTCAGTTAAAACTTAGATGAACTAAAATAGATTTATACAAAGAGTGATCTACAATGCATAAAACGCCTGTTCCTGTTTTGCCACCACTCAAAAATACTCTTTTCTAGATGGTAGTTAAGACTTTGGCTATGTTTGAAAACCAAGGAATGAACTGACAATAATAACCCATCAAACCATAAAAACACTTAATTATTCTAAGGCTCTGAGGGTGTAACATCTTTTTAATGGTAGCAACTTTATATTAGATGGGCTGATACCATAATATGAGACCTTGTGTCTGAGGCATATCTATTTAAGAGTGAAAGAAGGAGTGCTTTGAAGTCTTGAGCAATATTGAAGCCTTTCTAGGATAATTAAAGCTTCCCAGAGATGTACCACATAGCCGTTGAATGTTTTCAAGAAGAGGTATATCATCGAGGTACACGTGGACATAGGACAGAATTAATTCCCCTAGGATCCTGTCCATGGCGCGTTGAGGGGTGGGAGCATTTTAAAAAGCCCTGGGACATCATAGTTGGCTCAAAAAACCCCTCATTAGCTATTGATACATTTGGATCGACCTTCAGGGGCTAGCTAGACTTGCCTTATCTGCTAGAGAGATCCAAAGCAGAAAAATATTGTGAACCAGCAAGCAAGTGGAGGGAGTTGTCAATCCGGGCAGGTAGTCAAATCCTATTTGGTAATAGAATAAGTCTTTGATAGTCCATCACAAAACTTTATCTGCCAACTTTCTTCCAAATTAATAGGAGAGGGAAGGCTCAAGGGCTACATGAAGGCACCAATAGCTCAGCTTCAAGTAGTTGCTTGAGCTCAACAGCCTCCTGAGCCTCTTCAACTTTACTTTTTTAGTAGGTATGGGACTGAATGGGTGTTGGCATTTTTCCCCATATTCCCAGCCTGCTAGATTACCTGGTGTCAATAGGGGAAAATTCCCTAAAGTAAAGTGAATCAGAAATCAGTTGGCCCAAATTTCAGAGGAACTACATTTGTGAAATTTTGGGATATTCTCCTGGTCGTATCCATTGAGGATCAATCTGGATGAATACCTTATATCTCATTGGGCAGAGCGGCTGACGAAATAGAAGTATTTGATAGTGATTAACTATCAGGTGTAACGAATGGGATTGGTCAGGTTTCATTACCAAACTGATTGGAAATGTATGGTGAGTTGCGAGGTGAGTGATGCCACCTGCATTTAGAAAATCGATTGGTTGGTGAAGTGACCTGCCATAATGGGTAAAAAGTCCCATTACCTAAGCAGGTCGCTAGCCAATTATGGTTGGTTTTCTTGGATTGAGAGGAAAACATTAGGGACATGTTTCTGACTCTTTCCATTTGAGGTCTTGAGGATGTCAAATAACAGAATCCTAGCCAAGATGGTGAATACCATCGCTGCTGAGATGAGGAAGGGTGATTCAATGGCAACGGCTGTCGTTTCATTTGAAGAGGTGTCTACAGAGGGTTAGATGGCCAAATCCCCTATAAATTCCCTTGGATTCAATATAATAAAACTTAGATAAAAAGAACTATTACCACAAAAATATTATTAAATTTTATTGTAGATTCAGTTATAGTTAAACTATCAGCATCCAGTGTGAAGTTCCATCTTAAGGATATTATTGCAGAAAGTAATTTTTGGTAGACTCTCAGAGAGAAGAGTAGAGATCCGAGTGGGGATCTAGAGACAAAGGAAACCACAACTAAATAATTGCTGCTGACTGTGTGTTTGGCCAAAGAAGACTATCATCAGAGGATCTTGACAAAGATTGGGTGGACAGTATTGCAGGGAATGAATCCCTACGAGTACAACTATCAAGTATTTAATTGGAAATACTGGCTGAAGCGTTGGGCCTGATAATAGTTCTAACTTAACTACATATAATAGTTTTCATACTATTATCAGATCATATATTCTTACAATGCAAGGTGCATGAGGAAACCAGACCTGTGCAGTAAAAAGGTACGGGGTTGATGACCAATAATCAACACATTAAGTAAATTTTTACAATGGGTTGAGCATCCCCAGTATCAATGTGATGTAAAACGCCATTTATTTTCCAGAATAATAGGTAGAGGTTGAGAAGACTTCTGAGTATTCTTCCATTAGTTTCCTAAATTAGCTCTGTTATTCACTATTGAGCTCTTGCTCAATAGAGGTGCTGATTAGAGCTAATAATTGGGGTGATTCTACCCCAAGTCCCTTAGACTTCCAAAGCTATGAGCATCATCAATGGCCTCTACAGGAATGAGACGAACATAAGAAGCTAGAATATTGGGACCCATTATCCTAGGTTTGTCATTGAGGTTAGCCATCAGCATCAATATAGACCCAGATTAGGCAGGATCTAAAATTCCGGATAGGTCAGGACCTCCTTGACAGTTGAATCATTTTTGCCTCGTATTTCTAACAACTGTCCCAAGGAAATATTGAGATGGACCTGGGTATCAATAATGACCTGGGACTTTGGTGGTATATTAGAGATCTTAGGAAAATAGATAGGCATGTCCTCTTGGCCATCTACTGCAGGAGGGTGTATATCTGTACTAGAGAACACCTTACATGTATTTGAGCCAGTCAATCAGGATTTCTTTTTATCAAAATGCAAGCTCAAGCTTTTAACTCCATCTTGGCGTTGCGTAAGGTTTCAAAAAATCAAAAAGGACCTATTGTCCCAAGAGGGATAAAAATCCTATACCATAATGCATGACGGTGCAATAGACTTTGAGGAGCTGAGTCCTAAGAAAAATTGTAACTTGAAATATCTAATGCAATGGATGGGGTAATTACCAAATAGCTTGCCAAAGTGAATGTGTAGCAAGGATTAGGTTTCAATGGACTGAGTGAATTGTGGCCAGTCCATGCCATATTACATGTAATGTGGCAAGTTGGGAGCAATTTTGACGCACTTCTTTAATTTTGATGTAATGACACTTATGGGGAACCACTGTTGATAATAGCGTGGACAATGATTTAATGAACCAGAACATTGACAAGTGTATATAATCTCCTGAACTAAAGGGGTATAGTGAGGAACTTAGGAGATTAATCAGAAAAAGAGTAAGCAGTATCAGTCTCTTTATTAACAAGTACCATATCTTCTATTTCTGGTATTAAATTCGACCTGCTAAGGGGTCACTAAACATTTTTGAGGTGGTACAGGGATAACATGAAGTGCCTCATCCTTCAGTCTGACTGCCATTTTCCTGCCTCCTCAGAGAGTCTATTACAACAAGTCTTGGCGCTATGAAAAATTTTCCGTTGAATTAGGAGACTGAGGCTGGGTTTCTTCTGGTTCTTGGCAACGTGGACCCAAGGACAGCTGGAAGAGATGGATGTGGAGTACTTAAGATGCAAGGTAAATGCTGGAAATTTATTAGTGCTTCCTTAAATTCACAAATATAGGTGAAGCTGTTCTTCTGGACAATCATGAGCAATTGGACCTCAAGATAAGTTCCCAACATGGAGAGGACTGCACTTATGGCGTTGTCCAATGTAATATAATTTAATGGTTACCAAGGGTTGTGCTTGGGAATATAATCAGCTGGCGAACTCCACAAGACTTTCTCCTTTGTTTAAAAAATACCCATGAAAACATGCTTCTGATTGGCCAAGGTTTGACTGGTTCTGAACTCCTGTTTTAGGGTTGTAAAGTATTGTTATCAAGTGTGGCATTTCTTTAAATGTGGAGTTATAATTATCCTCAGGAAGTATTATTCATGCAGTAGATGTGCTTCACCTTCTGACAGTCTTTGGCCTCTTCCATCAAGCAAAATTAATCACACAGTATTGAGGCAAGACTTTTATGCCCTGGGGTGAATTTCTCCTTAAAACTAGGTATAAAGTTAGTCACAACAGAGGTGGAAAGAGCATTGACAGAAGAACCGGTGAAGAATCAGAAATCTCAGTTACTGCATAGTTATGAGGGGATTGATGATTCAATCGTCAACTTAATCCTTACAGATCTTCTTGGATCTCATCCCAATTCTAGTTAGAGAGGTAATGTAGGCTTTATGGGCAACTCGCTCCTTCAAAGCTTAAATTTCATTATGTTGAAGGAATAGCTGACTCTCGAAGTTACTCAAGCGATTTTTTTAGTACTAGATGGTCCTACTCAAGCGAATTTCAAACCTACAACAGGTTTGTTCAACTTGGGTGATGCTGTTGTTAGTGATCTTGGCGAATGCACTGAAATCAAACATCTCATTTGTTAAGGCATCGATTGAAACTCTGGGGTTGAGAGGGACTCCATATATGTGATACAATATCTTTGAGCCACATTTCATATTTGATCCCTCTAAGGCAGTGAGCGCCATTAGAATGCCTTTTTTCAGGAGTCGTTAGGATCACCAGGAGTAGGCATTATGGGACCATAAGGTCCTTGAGGTCATGGGGACCTTCAGGCCCTTCAGGGTCTTCCAGACCTTATAATACCCCGAGCCCTTCAGGCCCTTCACTCCTGGAGGTGATATCAAGGGAGGCAAACTCCTGGTAGTGCTGCTGGAGTGTCATCACAAGGTCCTTAATCTGGTTGAGGCGTTGCTCCAGGTGGATTCAAGGAGCTGCACATTTATATGAAGCTGGTCCTCAAATTAACCCAAAATTTTTACCATATATTATACAAGTTGATTATGAGCCTTTTTGATTAATTGACAATTATCAACTATGGCTTCCTGATTGTTTTGAACGAAGGAGGAGGCCTCATTATAGAAGGTGACAATATTTAAGTGTAGGGTTTGAGTAACCCTAGTTGTCACACTACTTCATAATGATGCAACTCAAATATATGTAAGACTTAGTATGGCTGGATGGAAGAAGCTTTGGAGATAGCGCTCAGTATCCAGAGCGAGTTCTCCCAAGGGTAGTAGGGCCGAAATATAAAGAACTTGTATTGTGGAAGGCACCCAAAGCCACAGGAGTGACTGATTTGCCTGCCACGGAGAAGATGCCATTTAATAGTTTTTAAATAAACATGTTATGGTTATCATATTGGAGTTGGTACTGATCATGGTCAACGGATGGTAATTTAATTGGAAGTAGACCAAAGCTCTAGGATTTCAGGCTGCAGGGGAGGTACTTCATATTAAGAGGTGTTAATACAAAAAGGTATTCTTCCTGGATTATTGGCAGGCTGGTTTCTTGATTGCTGTTATTCTCCATTTTTCATGATAGACGTTTTCACTTGGACATCTCAGAGCTCCATGTAGTGAGAACCACTTGTCTCAGCGTAACATTTCTCTTAAATGACGCCAAAATTTATAAATAAGCTTGAAGCTGTGAACTATTAGAGAGGTCAATGAAGATAAAAAAATGGTTTTAAATAGACTACTTTATTAGTTAAAAGGTTTTTGATATCTATAGGGAGAGCGGGGACACAATGCAAGAGGACCTCCATGGCATCGTATGATCAGGATCTTTCATATCCTTCTGGATCAACCACATGGTCAACGCCCTCATTGTTCTGGTTGTACTCATGATCGTAATGGTGGGAGTTACGCCTTTCAAAGTTCAGGAAGTGAGGAGCAAATCCAGAAGGCATCTTTATCAGTTCATGTGCATGTGATGCATCCTGATCAAATTCTCATTCATGACTTCAAGTATGAGTTTTAATCATGAGGGCTTAAAAGTCAACTTTATTAAGCTTGATTTATAAGTAGAGATTTTGAAAAACTCATCATATCAAATCCTAACAGTCTATATTTGGTTTGCTGAAATTTCAGTGACCAACTAATAGTAATCAATAATGTTAGTTTTTATTAAGGGATCATACTTAAGGATATTTGGCAGAATGTAAGAAATACCTTTTTAACTCTAATTAAAATTGAATTTGGAAGGTTATTTGTGTTTAGGTTGCTTATATGCCAACTTTTGTGGCTTGCTATAATATATGAAGTAATTATATGGTCCATACACACAATTATAATATGCTGAATTTTTGTAAGGAAAGCACTAGTTAATTAAAGACCAGATAACGTCAACTATATCCTATCTTAGGTAGCACAAGAGCCCTTGGTAAAGATAAAATATTTGTAGAAATAAGCCATTGGGTGTTCTTGGCCATCAAGTTCCTGTAACAACAAAGTGACCACGGCCAAACAGATGCATTAATATGCTACGATGAATGTTTTGTCCTCATTAATGTGTAGTAAGATAGACGCAGAGGTGAAAACATCTTTAAAGTCATACAAAGCATATGCCACTTTAGCGTCCAGATGAAGGTTGCATACTTACCTGTAAGTCCTGGGGAACGTCCCCTGGCTGTTGATTGGGCCATCTTCCCATTCCCGAGTAAAAAGATACTGAAGATGATGGCAGTACCTCTGTTACTCAGGGCGATCTTGCTCACATAGTAGTTGAACAATGGGTAACATCTCTTCTACTTCGGATCCCACCCCCAGCACCTACACTCACCTTGGCAGAACTGTTATGGGGAATTAGAGAAATCTGTGCCAAAATTTATCAAATTGAAATTGGCTTAGATATAATTCGAGTGGCAATCTGGCTGATGCCTGAATCTCAAATGGCCAGGAAGGCATGAAGATGAGG
The DNA here is from genome assembly GCA_022478985.1 of Massospora cicadina. Taxonomy (NCBI): domain Eukaryota; kingdom Fungi; phylum Entomophthoromycota; class Entomophthoromycetes; order Entomophthorales; family Entomophthoraceae; genus Massospora; species Massospora cicadina. The sequence continues at coordinate 352,124 of JAKSZP010013147.1, forward strand.
TATCAGCTGGAATGCCTGACAGTTCCAATTTGACCAATATGCCTATTGAACAAAGCACCCGCCTACTAAAGTCATTGAGGACAATCTTTGGCAATCAGGCTATATTATCAGGCGCCACCAATGAGGGTTCAAAGCCTCCATTTGGTAATTTGGGCATTGTGGCTGATGTGATGCTATTGACCAAACGAACAGTCCAGCGACCAAGCGTGGGTGGGTTGGGCGTCCTGAAACCATTCCCAACCAAATGGAACTGCCCCTATGTGGGGTGGCCTTGGGGGATTCCCATTGCTCGTCAGGCCAAATGCTGTCATGTCAACCATCAGAAATGTAGCTGAGCCTTGGTTTGGACGTTTGAGGTTGAACTGACAGTAACTCATCCCATCGCCAAATTTTGTGATTCTGGTTCTCCAGGAACAAACCCGCTCATTCCCAAACATTTTGCTGGTTAGGTCGAAATTTCAGGACCTGATCCCAGCTTGTCACTACCCCAATTGACCACTATGTAATCAGTTGCATAGCACTGAGAAAATTGTTGGTCAATTTTCTTCCCTTTTCCTTCAATAAAAATTTTTACCAAAATTTTCTACCAATTTTATTTATCTTTTCTGACCGCATCCCTGATGGCATTTCCCTGGTGGCCTGTCAGTCTGTATACTGAATGGGCTCTACCAGTACTCTTGGTCACTATAACCCCCTCCATTGTCAATTGGGTTCAGCGAGTCCAATATTTTTGGCCCTACAACCCCATTATCACTAACTTCCAGCAGCAATACACGGGGATCCTGTGGCCGTATGTCCACCAATTGCAAGAGAGAATCCGTCTCCTTGCCACCCTGGTTGAAATGGACCCATATGCTGAGAATCTCATCGAGACTATCTCAGTGATCCCATTCCCTGCAGCAAGACCCCCTGGGTCAGGAGTGAGTTCAGTGTGGTTCATTGATGGGATCATCCTCACCATTGTGCTGCAACAACAATTTGTTATTTCCCAATGCCCAGCTCCATATCAAGTCATTCAGTCGGCAATGCTTCTGGCATTCTGGCTTGCTTTTTGGGTGCTTACACATCCCAACTGGCAGGCCGGTCTCAACTTCTTCTGCCATTTCTATGACATTACCTGTCAATGGGTGTAAAGGCGAGGAAAGTTCAGAGATATCTGGCAGGAGCTTTTATAGTAAGGTAACAGAGCCCAGGAAGCTGTGGAGCTTTTTCTGAATTTAGGAGTCTGTTTTGTTATAATGGCGTATAACTTTGAATGAACCACAACATCAACACCCTTTAGCAAAAGGTTCCCTAATAAATTTAACTCTGTCCTTTTTAGGACTCACATTTTGAGGGATTTTCTAATAACTCGCCTAGTGGAGTTTTTGATTCCAGCCACCAGATCTAAGCATTTTGATCTACAGTACAGAATGATTCAAAATTAGTAAAATAGGCTACCACAAAGGTAAACTTAAAATATACCAGAGCGTTATTGATGATGCGCTAGAAAATTTTGGTCTTATTTTTGGTCCAGTTCATTACTTTAAACTGTTATATTCCATAGCATGTACAGATTTCTGTTAACCGCTATATGCCAAGCTTAAGCTGTACTTGTGGAGCTCATTTACCAAGTCAAGTTTGGGAAAGACCTTAAAATTTAAAATTTTCTTGGGCAATAGCATCTTCAAGGAGGTAGAGGGTATGTGTAACATTGAAAATGTCCCAGTTTTTGATTACCATCTGTTGGAATTTGAGATGACCACATAATCCAAACTTTTAACTATTTAACAACTTGATTATTAAGTTATAATCATATAGGATCAGCAACAGCAGCTGACTGATTGGATTATTGTTGGGCATCATCTCTGATGATAAAGAGGTCGCCAACTAAATAGATTATTATTGGCAATCATCCCCAACAAAAACAAGAAATATTTTAATATGGGAGCAACACCTGATAGTCAAATTATAGGGAATCGTTTAGAGCGGAATGAATGGGTAATCATTTGAAACTACCCAGGCGTTTGAACGCTGGAGGAAGAGATTAGGATCATCATTTGCCAAAACAATTGGTTTTTAGTCCCTAATACCAATTGTTTGGTTGCCGAACACCTGAGGATTATGCTACTTAAGACACTCAAAGTCAACTGTAACTGACGAGATTTGGTGCCTAACACTTGAGGGTCAAACCAGTGTATGAGCACAAATAATTCCCAGCGGACAGCTGAAAAGCTGTGTGCTGATTCTAACTATAAAAACCCCCAAACATTCCCTAGTAAAAAGTAGAATAAATCTTGATAATAAACTTAGTTGTTTACAGTAGTTGTCCAACATTACTCTTAAGATAAGTGTGAAAAGGATCAGATATCTTTAAGTTGGTTTTATCAAAATCTCCACTTGGCTCTGCGAGAAGGGAATAGAGAAAGTGTTTCCTACCAGTACAAGAACATATTCAAGATAAAGAAGCACCAGTTTAGCTTTGGACTTTTCACTCAACGTGGCTTATGGGTAATCAATAATAATATTCTTTATACTATCATTGCCCCAGAATATCAATTATAATTAAACAATCAACTTAAGGATCTACAAATCTGTGCAGTTGAAATCTAGAGCCAGAAGCGAGAAACCATCCAGAACCCAGATTTTAACATTGGTGCTCACTACAGGGGGTAATTGAGTTGTCAAAAAACCAATTTAATGATGTCTTATAAGGAATAGCTTTGGAAGCTCTGGGTGGAACTACAGACCATCAATTAAAATGTGCTAAGCTAGGCATCTCAAGCCGATGTTAGTACCTTAGAGGAGTGTATGATCAAGGCGGAAGAGATGCTCAAAAAATTAGGAACGGTGAATAACAACATGTGTGGAAAAGTTGCCTCTTTGAAGCAGAAAGAGGGCAAACATGTTAAAGAAGATTTGATCCCAAAAAACCAAATGAGAAAACAGATTGAGAACGCATCTGGTGGTTTCATGAGGAGATGGCAAAAATGACAAAGCGTATTGAGAAATTGAAAAACACAAATGTGAGTGTGAGCAATTCAAGGCAAATGAGGCCGATGAAGAGACATGTAAAACTCCATCTTGTAAGGCCTCTCCGCCCTGAAATATGCCTAAACCATTTGCTGGTGTGTCAGATATGACTTATGAAGCTACTCCTATGGCTACTTGAGTAGCTGGGCTTGGATCTTATATGAGAGGAGCAACTGAGGAATTTCAAAATATGCTGAAATTGCCCACCTTTCATCAGGATAACGCCCTAGCATTTTTCTGCCTATTTGAGATGACCATGTTTGGCTATAAAGACCTTCAAAAAGTGGTGACCATAATAAGCTGTCTTAACACTGACTGCCAGAATCTAGTGCTACTCCACCTCAATGGGGACAACTGGTTATACGCGGAAGCAAAAGCAGCCATTATGTTGGAGTCGGAAGCCATACTCAGATGGCAAATCATAAACAAAAGTTCAAGATATCCAATTCCACAAAGATGAGACCCTGGCTAGTTTCGCTGACTGATTTTGCCAAGTAGCAGACCTTAGCAGGAGCAAATGTTTTGACTGACTCTGAACGTATAGCCATGCAGTCAGCACTTCGTCCCTACTGAGAATTGTATTGGATTATGGTGGTGGCACTAGTGACTCAAAAAATGACCTCTCAGATGGTAGACCATATGAAGATGCTTGGAGCCACATTTGATGCTCCCAATCTCACTTTTAAAGTAATTCAATTGAAGGCTCAAAGTATTATCAAGTTTGCAGAAACATCTAAAGAATCTTAGAGCCAAATTGTGATGAGTAATAAAACTGAAGTTCAAAAATGAGTGGAAAAATTGTCAATCCGCAGTTTCCAATGTGGGAAGTCTGGCCATGTAATTGCCCAGTGTTGGGACAAAAAGCTGAAGGATCAGATTAATCTCATTCAGACCCAAGAAACTGGTTCAGATTTTGGAAAAGGACCATCAGTCAAGATCAGGGGCGTTCTAGTACTGCTGATAAACCTGTCCCGCCTGATATAATGAATGAGGAAATTAATATCTCTGACCTATTTGTGGATGATGACTCACTGTATCCGCTCCATCAGGGTGTTAACATGGAGGTTAACGTCAAAATTTGATCCAAAGCGAAGGGAATCAATCCTGAAATTGTTACTGAGGTCACTCAACCCTACGTATGACAGTTATTAGAGAAAGTTATGTCCTCCATGAGCCCTGAAGACTTAATCAAAAATGAAGTTAAATGAGGCAAACGTTTCTTTACCTATCAGCGCAATCAAGGAGTCATTCCCTGATTTATCCACTCAAATAATTCACACACTTGATTCAGCAAATAAGGCCACTATCCATTCAGTAAATACTTTATTGTAGTAATTGGAGTGTACCTATGTTGATATTCTAGTTAATAGGATAAGAGTACGTGCCATAATTGATAGTGGAGCGCCAATCAACATCATTTCCACCAAATTAGTGTAAATATGAAGATCGCGCCAGATTTGGAGAATTAAAGGAGTATGGAACAGCTGGACCAGACATTACCATCTCATGTGGAGCCTACAGTGCGCTACAACTTCAGTTTGGGTCGCTGATGGTGTCAGATCCTACCATAGTGTTGGCTAATACTAATTATGTTATACTTATTGGGATGGAGTTCTTGAGGAAAGTATGGGGTGAAATGTGATCTCAAAGAAAACACTCTGATGATATTGGGCAGACGTTGTCTTTGGTGTATCAGCGGAAGGGAGAAATTCTACTGATGAAGAGGAATATCTTTGTCAACTTAATTTATAGCAATGGTATTATACCCATTTGCTATAAATTAGTTAGACAAAAATAGAAAGCAATGCTGAAGGAAATTATGGAGAATCAAGGGATACCTCTAATGATGAATGCAACTAACACTATTCCACCCAGGGCTCAAATCATAGTTTACACTGGGTCAACAATGGAAATTTCAAGAACAGCTATATGAGTAAATTACCAATCCATGGAAAAGTTGAAGGTCGAACAGTGGGTGGCACTAGGGATCTTAATGCCAGGTCACGAAGAGATATGATTACTATTAGCCAATATGGGAGAGAAGCTGATGAAAATTGAAAAATCAGAGCATTGCATTTATACACTTGCTCCTGATGGCAAAACTTCATGCTTTTCATGAATTTGGATTGTTTTCTGAAATGTAATTGCCAGCAGAAGTTACCAAAAGTGCCAAAGTATTAGTGGATTGTGAGAAGATAGCCTATCTGACTGAGAATCAGCTGGAGGATGTGCTCCAATTATTCGAAAAATATTGTGAGATATTTGCTCTGAACGATCATGACTTAGGATGTGCAAAAAATGTACTTCATAAAGTTGATACTGGGGAATATTCACTGATAAGAATGAGACCTGTTTGTAGGTCAAGAGCAGCGGAAGCAGAGGTCAGCAATGAATTAAGCAAGTTAGTGGAACATGGGTTACTCGTTCTGTCATTGAGCCCATGGGCGAGTCTAAGCCTTTTGGTGAAAAGAGAAATGGATCAAAACGAGTAGTGATCAACTATCACTGACTAAACAAGATCACTAGAAAAGACTCCTATCCACTACCTCAAATTAATGACGTGCTTGATCGCCTGGGGGAGTCAAAATACTTTTCAGCTAATAACCCTGGTTTTGGGCTGTTGGCAATTTTTTTTCCAAAAGAAGATCAGGAAAATGTGTGATAATTACCGCACAAGGACTATACCAGCTGACCAGAATGCCCAATGGTTTATGCAATGCACCGGCGACTTTTCAGCATGCTATGGATTCAATACTTAGTGTCTTGAAGCTTTTCTGCATGCTATGGATTCAATACTTAGTGGCTTGAAGCTTTTCTGCGTGCTAGTATACTTAGATGATATCAACGTCTTCAGCAGGACCTTCACAAATCATTTGGAGCATCTGGAGGAATTTTTCAAGTGGTTGGCAATGGCAAATCTAAAAAATAAGCTGAGGAAATGCCATTTTTTCAAAGAAGAGCTTTAATACTTAGGGTCTGTTATAAACTCTAATGGATTACATCTGCAACCCATGAAAATAGAAGCTATTGAGCTGATGTCAATCCCAAATAGTGTTTGGGTATTCAAGTCTTTTAAGATGGTCATGTACTATTGCCAATTCATCAAAGACCTTGTTGGAATCGTTGAGCCTTTTTTCCACCTACTCAAGGATCAAAAAAGAGATTTGCGTGGAATAAAGAGGCATAGAAGTCATTTGATAAGCTCCAAAAAAATCTTATGAGCAGCTCAGTGTTGAAATACTAGATTTTAATCAGGAATTTATAATTAAAGCAGATGCCTCATTAATGGCAATTGGAGCCATTCTAAGTCAATTAGATGACAATGGGGATGAACATCCAGTAGCCTACATGAGCAGAACCTTGTGGCTAGCGGAAAGAAACTACAATGTGATAGAGTGAGAGTGTCTGGTGGTCATCCATGCCTGTAAACAATTTAAAGTCTACATACATGGGATGCACTTTAAAGTCATAACTGATCACTCATCCCTGCGCTGGCTTCATAACCTGAAGAAACCATAGGGCCAGTTGTCCCAATGGGCTTTAAAGCTGCAAGAATATGATTTCAAATTTATCCACAGGGCTGGAGTAGTACATCATAAAGCCAACAGATTGTCTCAATTGCCAGTTGTTCATGTAATTAATCATCAGGCTGATGCATTGTTTCAGCAAATGATCAAAGGAGATATTGGGGATGAACTATAAGAAATCTGGAATGCATTATAAAAGGCCATGGAAAATACCAAATTTAAGAATAATCAAATATAAACCATTATTAAAGGAAAATGGGTTTTATTTCCTAAACCATCGGAATGAGTGGAAATCATTTGAGCTGCTCATAAGGTCGTCAGCCATGGTTTCCTAAAGAAAACAGTGGATCAGATTCACCAGTGTAATTACTGGGAATCGACCAACTATGATGTTGCAGATTACCTAGCTTGCTGTGTGGAATGTCAACTTCACAAGATGCATAAGAACTTTGTAGGGTACCAGATAGTACATCCTGGTTTTGTGTGGCACATGTTGTCCATAGACGTTATGGGACCATTGAGTATCAGCACCAGAGGAGTGAAATATAATTGTCACAATAGACCATTTAACCCAATGAGTCAAAACGAAAGCCCTCAGCAAAGTAGATGCAATGAGTACAGCGAAGTTTATACTTGACATAGTGATATATCAGCATGGATGTCCCCAAGTTATTCTCAGTGACAATGGAACCAATTTTAATTCACATGTGATTCTCAGGCTAAAAAAATTAATGGGAATCCGCAGTGTTGTATCTGTCCCCTATCATCCAGAAACAAACGGAATGGTGAAAAGAGTGAAACAATTCTAGCCTCACTTTACAATAATTGGTTGTGGGGAAACTTCTGCTTGGGGGCATATCTGATTTTGGTCATATTTGCTTATAAAATCAGTTACCATTCGGCACCTGAGAAAACGCCATTCAAAATGTTATTTGAGTGGAAAGCCGCATTACTGCCAATATTGTATTCAGAAGTAGAGCATCTTTGGGGATGAGTGCTGAACAATATCTATCCCGACTGGCCAGTATCCTGATGAATTACAATCTTGGGTATTTGTTCCAACGATGAAAAAAGAATCAATGCAAAGAAAGTGGACGACCAGAATTTACCAACAGTGAAAGAATACCATGTGGGCGATAGGGTAGCCTATTGCAGTACACATGGGTTTTTGAGGAAAAATAAGTTGGACGCCCTATGGATGGGACTGCTAAAATTTATTTCCAAGTCAGCGAATGATGCCTATATGATCAAGAATATTGAGGATGGCCACATAGTCAATAGAGTCCACAAAAAATACTTAAAGTATTGAACTTAAAAGAAAAAATAATAATAAAAAAAGATAAAAAGACAAAAAAATTAAAATAGAAAAAGATAAAATGATGCATAAAAATATAAAACTATAAAATATTTAAGCCAATTTTAATCTGAGCAGTGATGCATCTAGCGATATTCCCACCTACTGAATGTGGAAAAAGGAAAAGATAGTGATGGACATGAGTCCCAATCAATTGGCAGGATCATGACGAAATGAAACTAGATCTTCCAGAATAGTCCCTATCAATGACATGTTGAAACTCATCCTGGGGTTGGTACATGTGGCAAGGTGCCAATGAGACCCATCCTGGGGCTTGTACAAATTGACTATGGAGTCACAGAAACCCGTTCTGGGGTTGGTACAGGTGGTAAGATGCCAATGAGACCCATCCTAGGGTGTGTATAGGTAGATCAGTTGATCTTATAGCAAGGATTTGAAGATGGAACTGGAGTTGCATGATGTTGTGAGAACTGTGCTCAAGATGAGGTGGCAATGGGTAGCAACCAAAGATAAGAAGTTATCAAAACCAAGAAGAGCATATGGGCGTTGAGTGCTAACAGAGCTGCACTTCACTGAGGACATATAGATATGAAAAACCAAATATGAGCTCAATCTAAGGCGGCTTCCATCCCTGAAGGGTTCTATCTTCTGTTAGATAATCTGGTCAAGAGGGGGATATGTTGAAATTTGAGATAACCACATAATCCAACCTTTTAATGGATTAAAAAATTTGATGATGAAGTTATAATCATATATAGGATTGGCAACAGCAGCTGAATGATGGGATTAAAGTCGGGCATCATCCCTGATGATATTAGAGGTCGCCTACAATGAGATTATTGTCAGTAATCATCCCTGACAAAATCAAGAAAAAATTCAATATGGGAGCAACACCTGATAGTCAAATTATAGGGAATCATTCATAGAAAAATGAATGGGGAGTCATTGGAAACTACCCAAGCATTTGAATGCCAGAGGAAGAGAGTAGGATCATCATTGGCCAAAACCATTGGTTTTGAGTCCCTAATACCAATTGTTTGGTTGACGAACACCTGAGGATTATGCTACCTAAGACACTCAAGGCAACTGTACCTGACGATATTTGGTGCCTAACACTTGAGGGTCAAACCAGTGTAGGAGCACAAATAATTCCCAGCGGACAGCTGAAAAGCTGTGTGCCGACTCTAACTAAAAAAACCCCCAAATATTCCCTAGTAAAAAGTAGACTAAATCTTGATGATAAACTTAGTTGTTTACAGTAGTTGTTTAACATTACTCTTAAGATAAGTGTGCAAGGATCAGATATCTTTAAGTTGGTTTTATCGAAATCTCTGCTTAGCTCTGCAAGAATGGAATAGAGAAAGTGTTCCCTACCAGTACAAGAACATCTTCAAGATGAAGAAGCACCAGTTTAGCGTTGGACTTTTCACTCAACGAGGTTTTCAGGCAACCAACAATAAAAATATTCTTCATACTATTATTGCCTCAGTTCATTAACTTTAATTTAATAATTAACGCAATGATCCACAAATCTGTGCAGTTGAAATCTAGAGCCAGAAGCGAGCAACCATCCAGCGCCCATATTTTAACACCATCCTACTTTAAGTTTGATGCAATGAATGCTAAATATCCATTGTGAGCTGGAATTGAAGTATTAAACCTCTTTATTTGGAAATTTGATTTGAGACAAGGATGAAATAGTAAGCAGGTTGCAGATCATGTAAGTAACCTTATTTTTTTATTAATAAATAAAGAGTCATGGACAAACAGGATCTTGATAATCTGATGCCGTAAACACAAAAAGGAAAAAGATAGAGTAATTGGAGGATTGAGACCCCAAAAGCCCAAGTTTCTGTTAATATGACAAAAACTTGTTGTGCTGCAGATCATCAAGTAAGACAAGGTAATAGTGGCACCAATGCACCAGAGAAACCCATGTGAGAGTGGGAATATGGAGAGAAAATTCTGAATGAAGTTCAGAATTGTGCGGACTTGACCTTAAAGGTCACTCTTCTGGGGCCTCATCTAAATCATTGATTAGGCTTGCAAGATCCTAATCAATAATTCAGGCGAGGCACAACCCAGCACTCAAAACCAACAAACACTAAATTTTATAATGAAATAGTCTCAGATTCAGTAAATCCAAACCCAAATTGAAATGCAACAAATGGATTAAATCCATTCGTTACAGTATGGGTCAGGGACCATAATTTTGTTTAGGTGTTCACAACCATACAGGGGAGTAGGGTGCCATTGTGTTTCTAAGCTAATAACACTGGAGATAAAATGGGGGAGGTTTTTTTATCATCTACTCTTCGCCATCATATCATCAATCCACACCTAAAACTTGATCTTCTTTAGCTGTGTAGGTTATGATAGACAGTTGATTTTTGTGGTCAACCTTCAGCTGGAATCTCAGTTCAAACTCTTAGTGGCTTGTGAGACAATTAGCGCTTTCACATCGAAACCAGATTTAAAATTATTATGGATGCATGGCATAGGGGGTAAAGCAGACATGCCGTCAGTAGAGAAATACTCCACTATTGCCACCACAGCGTTATTTTATGAAAAAGTTGGAAGTCCTAAATTTCATCATAATGAGAATTAAAGATACAACAAGCTTTTCTTTCAAGTCTATGTTCACCAATTGACAGCTCCACCAACCTACCCCTAAGATTATAGGGTAAAACAGCTATGGAATTTCTACAAAATTGCCATAAACTCATGTCAATGAACAACAAACTAAATTGGATTACTCAAGAGAGTGTTCATGAGAAACAGGAATTACTTAATACAGTTACTTTCATTCCGACATCTAGGTCCAAGATCAACCACTTCCTGATCAATTTAAATATCTGTGGCTTTAGTGTCTACCAGATCATTTATGGCTGCATTAAGTTACTCTACTGAATTATAAACATAAACAAGAAAGAAGTGCGGTCAAAATAAATCCAAGTCATTGAGGGAACAAAGACTAGTTCCTGAAATCTTAACCCTAGAAAATCTCAGCAAATTTTGTTTCTTTTACTGAAATGAGAGGACATCGCTGATGATCAAGCATATGATAAAGGAGCTGATTGGGGATTTGATGGTCAGATAGAGGATAAATATCAGACATACCATGTAAACTGGATTAACCAACATTATATTTTCACCTGATCTATCAATGCGAATTTGGTAGGAGAATACTTATAGATCATCAGGGTTTACAAAGATTGCAAATTACCTTATGGGATCACATGAAATAATGGCCATTAAGATTAAAAGCATAGAGCTTAACGGCTTCAGGTAAAATTTACATAAAATCATCTATAGCATGAATTTGTGCAGAGGTGACAAGGAAGTGATAACTAGTACGCCTATGTGGGGCTCTGTGTCCTATAAAATTAGCCCTAACATAATCAACAATTTCTTGTAGGGAAGATCAATGGCTAATAAATATTGTGAAAAATAACCTGGTAACGACAATTAACTTCAGTGGATTTGCAAGGGAGCTTCTGGTCACTGGAGAAATATACCTGCATAAACTTATCTGGATTTTTACAGTTTAAACCCTTTGTACAGAAACAGATGACAAGGTTTTGATAAGGTGTTAAATGACCAATGTTTTAGGAGTGCATTAAATAAGCCAAATAAGCCATGTCCTGCGAAACCTTGATGCGTAGCCAAAGGGATATAAACCAACGACTTCACATTATTTTAATGTTGTGTTATGATATCAGGAAACTGGCGTGATAAGGAAAGACTTGGCTTCTAACATGGGTTCTTGAGAAGTCCATACAGAATGCTAAGGTCGCAAGGCATCGTCATTATAATAAGTTGGGGAGGAAGGTGAACGTTTACCTTAAATTGGGAATAGAATTGGTCGTAATAGGGTGTTTAAGACAGGGTTCAAAATTTTAGAGTTGCTTGCACCTTATGTACACCAAAGATAAAACCAGAAGAACAAGGTATAGCACATTCAATACTAACACATAATAATGCCGTCCTTCATTAATAATTTACTAAGTTTGTAGGTAATTAAAATTTAAAGGTATTTTACACTAAGTTAATTTTTTATAATGTTTCAATAAGTAAGCTAATAGAGGTAACCTAATGACCTACAAGGTGAAGGCTATCGTATATTATAACTATTATGAGGGGGATTACTTAATAAGACCTAAAACATTAAAATAGGTTGAATAATCCTTAAACATTTCATTTTTGGATTTAATCTTCCAATTTCAGATTTTGCTCATCTAAAACTGTGTTTCAATTGACCAATTCTGCCTTGCCATTTGTGTCCCTTGTTGGCTCATTAAAAGCCAATTGTTACCCATTTCTGTTTGACCGTTTATTAGTGTAAACTTGTCGTTGCAAAAGAATTTTCACCTAGGAGCAACCACAGGTATTAAACTTTTTATAACATATGATGATCCTGGTTGAGCTGTTGGTTTGGAAGAGAAACTTGCTTTTGTACCACATATAAAAAACCTCTGATTTTAGAACAGGATTGTCAATTCTATACATAATACTTTGTTAAATCAGTAATAGTCTAGGTTTGGTTTTAAAGGTTAGTTTTGTGGTGAGGGTGGGTTAGACAAGGAGGGGCTGCTGCTACCCAACGTTCACCTAGGGTATGCCCTAAATCAAAAAGCTTATCAAGAGGCATAGCCTATTGGTTAGTACCACAATTTTTGCTATAAAAAGGTGAAGTATCTATCTTTAAGGAGATTGCTTATAACTATCCTGTTCCCAGCGTGGTAGCGCATGATGCCCAGAGCCAACGCCAGGAAGCTAGTCGCTAGAATAAAAGTTATTAGAGCCCAGCAGAGGATGCTGGAGCAATAATAACTCATGTAGAGGAGTGTGATTATTAGAGTGGGTGTTGGGAAAACGATATGACTGGATGATACACTACACATACCAGCGGATCAGAGTGGGAATTGAGATGAGTCTTGAGATTGGCGGAAAAGGTATATGGAAGATAATTGATCAAAGTACTAACCATTCGGCGAATTGAGTGAAATTATGCCAAGATTTTGAGATAGATGAGAACTTCTAAAAAAGGGAAAGCAAATAAGAGACTACTAAGCCAAGGATGCATCCAACTTTGGGAACTGATATTTAAAGAGTTGAATGGGGGATTGAGGAGGTAGTCTTTCTCAGGATTAGGTTGTTGCAGATAAGTCTGCGATTAGTATATGATTAATAAAGGTCAGATAGAGGCAATTGCTTCATATATAATTTATCAAGTTTTATTGAAGTCAGCGATCTTCATATCATCCAATTTGGTTGCTCAGTGGCTAATAAACTGTGCAAACCAACTCGGTGGAATCAAGCCTTTACGCAGAGAATTAGCAGTGGTGCTCACTACAGGGGGCCACTGGTTAGCTGTAGTTCCTCAACGCTAGGATAAAATGGCGAGCCCTCATTCGTTATGACAAAAATTTGATCAGATTCCATGCGCGTTATGCTGAGGAAACGCAGGAAGCACCTAAAGATGAACCAGTATTATTTGCAGTAACTAAGATTGGTGATGAAAACTTTATGGTCAATCTGCAATTAAAAGATTGCCCTGAGTTAACAGCTGTCTAACAAGGTCACTCCACAAATGTGACTCCTAAGCTTCTACGGGATATTATGAAATGGCTGTTGTGGGGGTATTGACTATACAAAGATGAGGTGGGAGAGCATGCCTTAAGTTTGTTTAAAATAAACGAGACCAAGAAAACTGCTACGCCTTGTACATGTCCTATCTTGATGTGATTATAACGGGGTTGTCTCTCCATCTTAGTACCCACGGAATTGAGGAGTACCTAGTCACTTATGTGCAACCATCTATTTGCCAGCTAATGCGTGTGCTGGCTTGCCATAATATAGGGATTGGGTATGTAATGCAGTTTGTAAGAGCACAGCAGAACGATACTTGCCTCCTACTTGACCTTCTTGATCACTCTTTTTTGGAGGTGCAGGGGGCCTGGTACAGATGGACCATCGTGTTGAGGATGTCTGCCATCGGTTGGACGTCTTGGTACCACAGTTAAATCTAGAGTTACCCCAGGTAATAGGAGAACTGTTGGATTGGCATGGCCTATCTGCGGAATGGATTCAGGATTTAACAACGTTGGGAAGCAATACTGAGAACTTTATGATGGACCTAGCAGAAGGATGAAATTGTTTGAAGCCGTGATAACTCAGCTTAGGGAAAATATAACACTTATGGAATGGTGAGTGATGGATCATATCAGTTCCATAGCAGCTGAATTAAGACAACTTTGCATTCAGTGAGTAGCTAGCAGATGACAGATAACGCGCTTATCCTTTGGTTGACGTCCCCTGAATATCTCCAGCTTTTCCTTTAGGTTACAAAAGTAAAAGTTGTTAGCCAGGCTGAGTGCAGCTGATCTTTTCCTCTTCCTATTGGTGAAACAAGATAGTACGCTGACATGCAAGTATGGCTTGATAACCTTTGATGGGCCAATGAGGAATTGGTGTGAGAATAAGCCACCCTCATTAACCAAATAAATGATTTTAATCAACAAGCGGGTAACGTTAACTGGCAGCATGAACAAATGCAGAACATAGTAGAGGATGTCCTCTTGTGACTTAAAGCAGTGGAGCAGAAACTGGACGTTGAGTGGGAATTCCATTGGGAGTTGTAACATCAATATGAGACACTGCAACAGGAATTCCAGGATGGACGGTGTAGATGCTAATTGGTTATAATGGGACAGCTAATCAACGAACATTTTGCTGAACATGGCGGAGATGGGGTAAGTGGTGCATTTAGTGGTGATTTGGGGGAAAATGCTATGGATCAGGTAATGAGTATCCCTTGGGAGTTGCGATGGACCCCCGTACAACACTACTTATTCTGAGTCCATTTTGGCGGATTCAGTCCCATCTGTCTGGCCATATGATAGTTCACAAGGGGTTAGTTTCCCTTTTCGTTTAGGACTCAATTCGCCTGCTCCTTGTGGCTGGAGCCTGGAGCAAGGTGAAGCTGTTTGAATTGAGAAATTACCTCCCTTTAGTCATGATGGGAATCTACATGGTTACTTCAAGCGATTCAAATTTTCCATGAAAGGCGCTTCTGATTGGCGGAAAGCAAAACTGTTGCTGTCCGCTCTAGACATGGAAAATGCTGATCAAGTTACCTGCTACCTTCCAAATAGCTCAGTATCCTACGAAGAAGTGAAAGCAATTGTTCTCTGGCTGTTTGGGGGTGCGGCCAAGAAGGCTCAACAAAAGGCCGACTTCTTGACTGTACAGTTCCACTGAAATGAGACTCTGCTAGAATTTGCTGAACGTTTCTCAGCGGAAGCACATGTATTACTTGGAGCTAACATTTTATCCACTGAGGATGTTGGTATAGTAATGACGGCAGTTGTCAAACCATATCAGGAACTACACAACGATATGTCTCAAGTTTTGGATGAGAATGCAGGACTTATTAAAATTGTGAACACCTTACGCCGACTTTCTGCCATGATCAGCGCTCCTAATGCAGCCCAATAGACCCCTGCTGTCTCCGCACCAAATTCTTCAGGATATGGGCTGCAGCGACTGAGCTATTGACCACTAGAACATATTTGTCCATCATACAAATCAGCAGATCCTTTTTGGCCTACATACGCTTCACTGGTTCATCCACAACCTTTGTGCAACACCATCCATTTTTGAACTGGTCTTTCCACTGCAAGCTATATATGTGAACCTTTTATGATCTCTTGCTTCCAGTGCGGATGAAGAGGGCATTACGCGGGCAATTGTCCTAGCAAACCACAGGTGCATGCGATGCCAATTGAGAAGATCAAGCAGGGAAAAGCTCAAGAGGAGTAGAGATGGGATACTGTACTCCTCTGAATTCAATTCAATTGTCCCTAATGATTCCCAAGCATCTCTTTGTGTAGTATTCAGAACTCAGCTGGATGATTTGCTATACCAACGGCTTCTTTCAGATACCCCTGCTTATGTTCCAGAGAGTGAAAAATCACCCCAAGCTCTGAGTTCCACCAGGATGTGCAGAAGCCATATGCGTGGCAGATCCTGGAACAAACTGGCACTAGCAACGCGGATTCTCAATGGACTTTGCCTCTTTGGTAGAGGTTAACGCATCCATTCCATTTGAGAAAATCGCTATTAAATATCCTTATGTGGCAGGGGCATTTCCTCCTTTCTGAGTAACACAAAGCCTTTGGATGTACATGTAATAAACACTGATGGTTCTTCTTACTTGAGTGCACTTACTGCGACATTTTCGTTCAAAACACAAAAGTCTGCACTATCATAGACATGGGGCCCCTGTGAACATAGTTTCTACCAGGTTGGTGGCTAAGCTTCTGTTGAAACCAGATGTGGACCACCAAGTAGTATATGAGATTACGAGGACGCATAGCACTGTGTCTGAAGGAGCATATAGCGCGTTGTCTTTACAATTTGGGTCATTCCAGGCTTCTGCTACAGCGGTGGTTCTGCCAAACAACAACTATGACATGTTAATCGGCGCAGCTTTTCTTAGAGAATTGATGTTGTGATAAAAATGGCTGAGGAAACTTATAATATTTTAGGACTACAGATCCCCGTTTATTTTACCTCTTATGGAATCCCAGCGGATCCATTCCGCTCTAGTCAAATTAATCTAGAATACAGTGATGGAGTGGTTCCTGTTCAATATCGATAAATGAAGCGGTGAACCAGAGCCCTTCCCAACCAGATCTATGAGTACAAAGGTATTTCTCTTTGGGCAGCAAGCGCTTTGAGCCTGCCGTCTAAACATCAGTGCATAGTAGGAACTGAGCTCAAAATTGACGTCCCTAAAGGGCTTTATAGAAAAATTATGGGGCTTTACCAGCACTCATGGCTCAAACCACATGTGGCTTCAGGGCTACTGCTCTCTGGGAATGGGGAGGTGAAGGTTCTGCTAGTAAATTTACAGAAGGAGACAATAACGATTCAGCGTCACCAAGTGGTGGCTTACCTACACTTAGTTCCTAAAGATGAAGTTAGCCATATTCTTGATTTTAGCTTGTAGGAGGATCTCAGACTACCGACAAGCTCATCATTCAGCGTATTGATAGTGGTTCCACGGGAAGCACTAACTGGATTATCAGCAGAACAACAAGATAAGACTATGGCGTTATTTTAAAATATTGGGATATTTTTGCACACGATGATCATGATTTAGGGTGCGCTCAAGGGGTGGTACATCAGATAGATTGGGGGATCACCCTCCCATTTGATCGTGACCTATTAGAGGATCAAAGGCGGCGGAAGAGGTTGTCTCAGACGAGTAGATAAAATTATCATGCAAGGGATGCTAGAGCCACTAAACAGTCTGTGGGTATTGCTGGTGCTCATTGTAAAGAAAAAAGATGGCACAAATCGGGTGGTTATTGACTATTGCAAGCTCAATAGTATAACAAAAAAGGATTCCTATCCTCTTCCACAGATTGACAATACGTTGGACCAATTGGATGGGGCGAATTATTTCTCTGCCATGGATCTGATCTCAGGGTATTAGCAGATCAATCTGGCATCAGCGGAATGGGAAAAATGCACCATTATCACTTAAAAAGGGTTATTCCAGCTGACCCATATGCCGCAAGGGTTGTGTAATGCCCTAGATACGTTCCAGCATGCCATGGATATGATTTTAGGTGACTTGAAGCTGTCCTGCATTTTATTTTACCTCAATAATATCAATGTGTTCTCATGGACGTTTACAGAGCATCTTGACCATCTGGAAGTGTTCTGTCACCTCGCTACTGCTAATATCAAATCAAACCTTGGAAGTGTCATTTTAAGGAACAATTATAATACCTCAGATTCATAGTGGATTCAAATGGGCTTAAACCGCAGCCAGAAAAGGTGGAAGCAATAAGAAAGATGACTTGACCAGGTAATAAGTGGGATATCAAAGTGTTTCTGTGGATGGTCAGGTACTACCAAAGGTTCATACCCAACTAGTTGCATTGGGGCCCCACTTTTTGAGTTGTTAAAGAAAAATGCCACCCATTATTGGATGGAACAATGCCAAAACACTTTTGACATGTTGCGAACTGCATTAGCAAGTGCACCCATTTTGCAATATCCCAACTTTGACAAACAGTTCATAGTATAAATGGATGCATCCCTCTCCACTATAGGGGCAGTATTATCCCAGAAGGATGATGACAGCGTGGAGCATTCTGTCAAATTCTTTAGTCAAAGTTTAAACTGTCATGGACAAAACTACACCATAACCAAGCAGGAGTGTTTGGTGGTGATTTACGCGTACAAACAGTTTTGGGTATATCTACATGGGGTAAGATTCCTTGTAGTGATGGATCACGCTTCCTTGCACTGGCTGCAGAATCTTCATGAACCGGAAGGATGGCTTGCGCATTGGGCACTAAAGCTCCAAGCGTACATTTTTGAGATTATACACTATCCAGGAGCAAAACATCAAAATGCGGATTGTCTTTCCCATCTGTCAACAGTTGTTATCATGTCAGATTTAGCCAACATAATGTACAAGAAGATGGCGGCAAACAAATACCATGATGAGCCGCTGCAGTTAATCAAGGTATTAGATGGGCTCAGGTAGGATATTTTTCTAAGTAAGGGGGAGCTATATAAGCAGATTGGAGACTTGACGCTGACTTTCCCTAAACCTCTAGCTAGACCCGCAATTATTATGGATGCTCATCAGGCTGTAGGACATAAAGGATTGCGGAAAACGTTGGAGTTTTTGAAACTATATTACTAATGGGAGAGAATGCATTATAATGTTTTGGAAACGGTTAGTTGTTGCCATCAGTGTCAAGTGGAAAATCCATTCCGCAAGAAGACCACATACCATCTGGTTAAGACCCAGTTCGCCTGGCACATCATTTCCATTGATGTATTGGGACCTCTGCCAACAAGCGACAATCAATCCAAGTATATAATCGTTGCCATTGATCATTTGAATCTATGGGTGGAGGCCAGGTCCATCAACAACTTAGGAGCGTTCACCACGGCCTAGTTTATTATGGAATGTGTTATACAGCAACACGGCTACCCACAGTTCATTCTAATGGACAATGGAACCAATTTCACTTCAAACATCCTGCCTAAGTTGAATGAGTTAATGGCGATCCGCGGGGTTCTGACCACCCCCTATCATCTGGATTCAAAATGGAATGGGGGATGGGTCAACGGAACCCTAATGAACATACTCCATAAATTGGTAAAGAATTCTCCTCGGAATGGAGTACCCTTCTACCTACAGCTATGTTTGCGTTTAATATCAGCTATCATTAGTCCACTGGTAAGAGCCCTTTCCAACTGTTGTATGGTTGACATCCATCTCTGCCTGCCTCTCTTTAATCTTGTGTAGAGGACACCAGTGGTGTGGAACCTCAACAATCTTTGAAGACTCTTATGGATACAATGATCAAGCTACAAATGGAAGCCTACTCTACCAGTTTGGCCAAGAAGATTCGTGATCAGGCGGCTGATCAGAAGAGATGGAGCAGACATTCATTGTTTGCTGTAGAAGACCATATCTTATTCCATGACCAGCATGGATTGGGGCGGAAAAAAAAGCTCTCCAACATCTGGGCTGGGCCGTTTGAGAGAATTAAGAAGACTGGCATGGATGCCTACACTATTAAGGAACTCGCAGGGGTCAGATTATCAACTGAGTTCAAACAAAGTTCCTTTGAGCATATAAGCAGTAAGAGAATATCGTCCAGTCAAAGGGGGCGTAATGTTAGGGAAGTTGATATGACTGGACGATACACTACACATACCAGCGGACCAGAGTGGGTATTGAGACGAGTCTCAAGATTGGCAGAAAAGGTATATGGAAAATAATCAATCAAAGTGTTGATCATTTGGCAAATCAAATCAAATTATGCCAAGATTTCGAGATAGATGAGAATTTCTAGAAAAGGGGAAATGAACAAGAGACTACCAAGCTGAGGATTCATCTGGCATGCGGAACTGATATTTAAAGAGTTGAACGGAGGATTGAGGAGGGGGTCTTTCCCAGGATTAGTTGTTGCAGATAAGTCTGCGATTAGTATAAGATTAATAAAGGTCAAATAGGGGCAATTGCTCCATATACCATTTATTGGGTTTTATTGAAGTCAGCGATCTTCATATTGTCCAATTTGGTTGCTCAGTGGCTAAAACCCTGTGAAAACCAACTCAGCGGAATCAAGCCTTTATGCAAAGAACTAACAGTGTGTAACCAACCAAATGTGATGCGGTGTACAAAGTAGGAAGTTATAGGCATCCCAGGTTGGTTGGAACCTGGGCGGCCCAATGGCACACAAGGGGATAAATTTATCATATTTAAAATTTAAAAGTTAATGTAGCATGAGACCTCCACAAAGAGGTCCACGCACTGGATTGTCCAAGATATCATAAATATGAAAATGGTGTACTTAGCAAGAAATTTTATTTATTGGAATAAGTTGGCTAACAGGGGAGATTGGTCTTGAAATGGGAAATTTAAGGGAATTTAGGAAAACAATCAATTGAGGGAAGTGGGTCTAAGCTAATGCGTGCTAATAGGCGCACGCTTCCATTGGTCAATACACTGTACTTAGCACTTGACTGAACTCAGGTGATTAATTGTAAAAAAGGCTGACCTGAGCTGGAAAGTGTGAAAACTGAACGGGTTTTGAGACCCCATTCACCCAAAAACTGAAGCAAACCGTTTTCCATTGTAATAAAGCTAGTTTGTTTTAATTCCCCTAATCTTATACAGGGCCAAACTTTGCTCGCTTCCATAGGACCAACTTGGGCATATTTTGCCTTCACCCAGCGTTGGTCTATGGTATGCTTGAGGTCTGGGAGGCCTGCCAACTTCACCTTCTTGGCCTCCCTGCAAGCATCTTTATCTTTCACGTTGGTCCCAAGTATGATGTCATTTTCCAACCATGACACTATCTAGCTTAACAGCTGTGTCAGAAGCCCTTAAAACTTTTTCATATTTCCTTTGAAGTCTTAATAGAGCTATCATATCCTAATTTGTTCTGTGCTTTGATTAATAGGTTTATTCCATGGTTGAGATCTATATTAAGATACTATTCATGTCAGCAATTTGTAGCTATGTTTATAGATAAATCTTATACTAAAAGCTCATCATTTTTTGATCTAAAGTGAAGCTTATGCCTTATTTTAAACACCATTAGATTAACTGTATGATTTTAGGGATGAAATCAGATCAGTTTTAGTGATTGTTGACAAAGTTTCTTAACTAGCAACAGCATATAAAGTTCTTTGAATTTTTCCAGCATTCCCTTACATATAGGCTTTCAAAGTATTCCTTGTATGAAAGTATTTTCATCAAATCATGTGGTTCACAAAGTGCTAAAAATTTTATTAGAATTAAGTTTTAATGAGGAGTAGTAGCATAGCGAGGTGGTTCCTGCTCCACTATGGGTTGGGTTTTGATTCATATAGGTTCAAAACCAGCAGAGGCTAAAAAACTTGGTGTGGTATATTTGTCCCAAGGTCAACCTGCCTCATTTAATTTTGATAATAAAGTT